>OY744523.1:174048270-174185770 GCA_963556195.1 Sepiola atlantica | reverse complement strand
TTACCTCTGAGCACTAAGGATATGCAGCAACGAATATTAAAATGAGAAATTTAAATATATTTAACACACACTCAAAACATGACAGTACAATACGTATTTTATACAAAAACAAAATGAAAAGCGTTCCAGATCAACAATTCATCAACGAGTTCTATAATAAATAGACATATAGCTTTATCGACTAACTTTATTAACAACCCCATTTACATAGAACTAAAAAAACAAGGTATAAATATGGCTCAAATGACCTCCTCAACTATTATGGATATAATCAGAAAATCTAAATTCAACACTACACCCACAGTTAAAGCTGGCATATATTCCATCCCTTGTCTGGACTGTGATACGATCTACATTGGTGAGACACAACACAACCTAGACAGAAGTATTTATGAGCACAAAATGAGCAATCAAATCAACGTCTTATGTACTCATGCTATGGAGTATGATCATTGTTTTGACTTTAAAAACTTCACTTTAATTAAATAAATACATAACAAATGTACACGTCAATTAATTGAATAATCTTTTATAGCACACTCCACAAATACAATTAAACAACGAATATGGTTCTATTATGTTTCACCAACCTATCCAAAGCAATTATTAATGAAAGCAAAATATATTCAGGCACCGGAGTATTCCCTACTTTTAAATAAGCTTCCTTTAGATCCCTTTTTGCTCTTTATTTTCACCTTTCCTATGTACATTTCGTATACATATATTATATCTGTATATATATATATATCTATATATATATATATATATATATATATATATATATATTTATATATATATATATATATATATATATATATTAATGTATGTGTGCTTATGTAAATATTTGCATATCTTCACTCTCTAAATAATTTAAATTTTATGAACACTATCTCTATATATATATTCCCCAAATTACAGATCTTCTCGTTCTTTGCCACTTTTAGCATGATATATATTTATTATATACATACATATATATATATATATATATATATATATATATATATATATACATTATATATATTATGTATATTTATTATATATATTTATTATATATATTATATATTTATTATATATATTATATATTTATTACATATATTATATATTTATTACATATATAATATATATATTATATTTATTATATATATATATTATATATTATATTGCCATATTATATATATATTATATATATTATATATTATATATATTATATATATATTACATATATATTATATATATACTACATCTATTATATATATAAATATATATATATATATATATTTATATATATAAAAGGTAATACAACAAAAGATATAAGAGGCAATTAATATCTTTAATTAGTGAAATTACTGAAGCTCAATATACTTGATAGAGCCTTAATTTTATTAGAATTCAATGTTCAAGCAAAGTACTTCAGATTTCCGGTACTCTCCGATTCTGCAGAACATTGTTAGAGATTATTTTACGTTCACGTAACAGTTATATACTTTTTAGTAATCGCTTATAACGGCCGTTAGTTTTCTATGAAATTGAAGTCACAATAAACCTCCGCATGATTCTAGTATTCTCGGGGTCTTTCCAGTAGTGGTTACGATTATTGTCTCCCTCATCGGACCCTTTTCTTTTAGAACCCCACGACTAGTTCTTGTGGCACCAACTGATGCTTGTAGCAACTTTTTTTTTCTGGGCAAGGTGGCAAATTATAAAAAGATCTTTTTTGACATGTATAACATATTATTATTTGTACTCACTAGGAGTTCTCACACAGATCATCGTCAGTGATTGCTCACCGACAACAGCCAGTGGTATTGAGTGACAACAACATTCTCCAGATTTCCAGTATTCTTCACCTCTTTTCGATACCGATGCGGTATCGCAACAGCCTGTTACCATTGATTTCTCTTTGGTAAGGACAATTGGTCTTCTCTGGGATTTGGGTCGCAATAACCCCCCCCCAAGGTCCTAGCATTCTCCGCACTTTTCCAGTGGAGGTCTGGTTTGTGCTGTCCCTCCTCGGTCTTCTCAACCTCCTCGACCCTCTACAAATATTTTGTCTGGTGTCAGTCTAGGCCGGCACCATTAAACAATTTTTTTTTTGAATTAATTAAAATTTTGATTTCTTTCATTTTAAATTTTTTACTTTAAAAAAAATTTTTTAATCTATAATTTTTTTAATTAAAATTAAAAAAAAAATTATTATTATTATTATTGATTTTTTATTATTATTATTATTATTATTATTATTATTATTATTATTATTATTATTATTATTATTATTATTATTATTATTATTATTAATGATATTACTACTACTACTACTACAGCTATTATATATATATATATATATATATATATATATATATATATATATATATATATTATCTTTCTGTTTTTGCTGGAGATGGGGCATCCTACCGGATGCCAGCCATTCACCGATTATCTCAGACACTCCAGCCTAGAGATCGTTTTAAGATTCTAACCGCCCTTTTAAGTGCAGTTGTTTTATTTCTCTTGCACTCGCTTCACCGGGTATACTCCCCGGATAGCTCTTGAAATTTTTCTTCATTAGTTCTGTTGCTCCTATAACTACTGGTATGATGGAGATTTTCCTAAGATTCCAGTTTCTTTTCATGTCGTACATAAGACTTTGGTATTTCGTAATCTTTTCCCTTTCTGCTCTGTTCAATCCTGCATCATTAGAGACACTGACTTACACTAAGGTTGCTCGTTTCTACCGTTTGTTCAATATTACGATGTCAGTTTTAACAGCTCCGTTTTTCTAGATATGTAGTTGCAGGGATTGCACAGTCATAGTGGATGGTGTATAAATTATTTCTAACTTCTCTTTCTGTTATATGCTCCCAGGACTTGCTGCTACACTGGATATTCAACTTTTTACAAATAGTCCAGTGAAGATATTTACACACTCCCTTCTGTCGCATTGTATAATAGCCATCCCCCAGGAGAACCTTACAACTGGATGTCAGGTGGCTCACACTCTTTACTTCTGTGTGTCAGAACCTGCACTTGTTATTGTTGCTGAGACCACTCATCTTTTTAAAGGCTTTGGTCATTAAGCTTTGATCTTGAGCAGCCATTATCATTCTCACCTGATCATAGTGGAGAGATCCTCTTTTCAGCCAGTCTACAGAGCCTTCCTTATCTATATATTCTTGGGATAATTCACCTAGGAAATACTTAGCACGCTGTTGGTTGGCCCATTCTTCAAGTTTTCTGGAATGGAAGGTCTTGGTGTATTTCTGACGGCTTTTGCGAGCTATTTCTGTGGCAGGATTGTTGTCTGTTTCTGCCTCATTTGTAAGACAGTCCAGTTTTGTAATAGAGGTTGTTCTGCTTTCTCTGGTTTCTTAATGTTTGAATACCATCATAAGGTTTGGGTTTTGGGATCTCATCAGATATTGGCCGGTGCTCACAATAGTGGCTCGATGTTGATGGTCAATTTCGGAGAGACCCATACCCCCTGTCTCTCTTGGGAGATACAGTCTTCGTAGACACTGGTTCCTGTACATTACTCTGTACATTGTCAACATTTTTCTCGTTTTAGTATCAAATCTATTAATGTCGTTTTGTGGCCAATCAATAATTCCAAAGCTTATGTTATCACTGGCATAGCTAATTGGTTAATGGCAGTTACTTTGTTTTTGTTTGTTAGCTGTATTTTGTAAATTTTTCTAACACGGCGTATATATTCTCTACCAATTCTTTCTCTCATCTTGGCATGTTGAATTGAATCGTTTTCTTCTGTGCCAAGGTATTTGTATTGTTCCTGTTCTTCAATGTCTTTGATGTCAGTATTTTTATCAATCTGTATGCTTTCCGTTTGGATCTTCTTCCCAGCTCTAAGGGAGCACTTGGCACATTTGTCCAGGCTGAACTTCATTCCAATATATTTCGAGAAGGTATGTACAACCTGTAAGAGTCGGCTTAAGTCAGAATCTGAACTAGCATACAGCTTGAGGTCCTCCATGAAGAGCAGGTGGTAGACTCTTTTGTTTAGATCTTGTTTGCGGCCCTTGCTCAGATTGTAGGCACTTTGGCTTTTGTTTAGTAATTTGCTTAGTGGATCAATTGCAAGGCAAAAGAGTAGAGGAGATAAGCTATCTCCTTGGAAGATTCCTCTTTGGATCTTGACGTCAGGGATTTTTATTATTCCATTAGTGTGTCTTAATGGCATAGTTGTTTTCCACATATTCATTTGTACTGCCATGGTTTTCATGATGACCGGATGGATATTATATAGAGCAAGGCAGCGCAGGAGCCATGAATGGGGTACACTATCGTATGCCTTTTAGTAATCAATCCAAGCCATGCTTAGATTTCTCTGCCTCTTCCTACAGTCCTCAAGGATGCTCTTATTGATCAACAATTGGTCCTTGGTGCCTAAACACTTCCTCCTACACCCTGCTTGTTCTTTTTCCAGGTATGCTCCAGAAGAGAGGGGTTCGTAGATGCTGTCTGGAACCAGGCTAGAGAAGAGTTTATAGGTTGTTGGTAGGCAGCAGATTGGTCTATGTTTTGTAGGCTTTTGTGTCTCACTCGTTTTGGGTATGAGGGTCATATCACTGTTTACTAGTCATGTTGGTGTGGCCTCCTCACCCTTCAAAAGTCTAGTGAAGCAGCTACTATAATGACCATAAAGTGGTGTTAGTTTTTTCAGCCAGAAATTCGGTATATTGTCTATGCCAGTTTTTTTGTGATTCTTAAATTGATTGTGTGTGTGTGTGTGTGTGTGTGTCTTAAAGTGGGTTCTTAATCGGTAATACTCAAAAGATATTTTCTTTTTAAATAAATTAATAACAAAATGTTAGGCTTAAGGCGATGTGTCGTCAATGCAACTTTTATTATTTATCAATCATGTTTGAGAAAAAATGTTTAATTTTAGTTAATTCCACATTTTAATTGGAAATTTCGTTTTGATGAATTAAAAATAAATACGTATATATTTAACGCTATTTCAATTGTTAATCACACGTGGACACACGTAATGATAATAATGTTCGTTAAAAAACAGTTTTGGAGATTAACTCGATTAACTAATACATGTTATAAGAGCAAATACAAGTGAAAGATGGTGGAATGACAGATTAAATTATATGTCTCATTAGCAGTAGAAAACGGAGATAAGTCTGGAAACGAGTTGAATAAAGTAGACGGTTAACATGTTAGTGATAATTCAAGGGTATTGATAAAAGGTTCCGTTTCTTTCACTCGATAAAAACATAACGTTGTCTTTTCGAAAACTACTTGCAGACACAGCGACCATCATCATCAATTGTGGAGTGTGATGAATCCGGTCTTTCTCATCAATTCATTTAAGGAGTTAGGTTACAGAATTGTCTAGACACGAATTAGGGAGCTTTATATCTTAAAACGACGGGACAGGAAAGAAAACCAGAAACATCAGCATCAGCGTTAACGAGGCACGAAAATAACAGAATAATAGAATAATAGAATAATAGAATAATAGAATAATAGAATAATAGAATGATAGAATAATAGAATAATAGAATAATAGAATAATAGAATGATAGAAATCACGAACAGGAGGTTACACAGAATACAACCGTCAAAAACGAGTCCAATTTCAGCTGTTTACATCATGCCAATGCAGTCAGTGATCGGCTGGCGAAACGGCGCATCTGCATAACCAGCGACACGGATTACTCGGCAATCCAGATATTTGTTTACCAAGCGTTTCCGGATTCATGCGGATTTGTTTTGCTCTGGTAAAGCTATCCTCTCACCCCACCGTAGGAACAACACACAAGGGGGCGTCGTTTCGCCTGATGTGAACGTACATCACCATCGGAGGCAGGTAGCATAGCAAATCATTTTGCGTATCAGCTTCACTACAGATGAACACTGAAAGGAATTAAACGAAAATAGGATTGATTATGACGCCAGTTTCACGAATTCATGTGTTTGACAGGGGTGATTTAATTTCACACGTCACATGGAACATTTTTGTAGGACGTGGAATATTTATCTTACTACTCGACCCGCGAATATACTTAACATAGGCACCTGGCAATTTGTAACCGGCATTTCCCACCTCTTATTCTGCATCTTTCCTACACTACATTCCCCATGACTATGTGAGATAAACGTGTCGGTCCACTACGCTAATGCAACGGCAGTGTGGTAATGTAAAGCCATATACACTGCCTAAACTTACCAGATTGAAAGCCAACAGGTACAGGTAAAAGTAAGTAGACAACCTTGGGAAGACGTGCTTGTGTATCACTATGCACGCGCCTTCGACGACCCGCAAAACGCATGCGTTTTTTCTTTTTCTCCATCTTCTTTTGCTTGTGTCGACTATAGTATAAGACGATAGCCGAGCGCGAAGCATTAGTTTAGAATTTACATTCTTTATACAAACTAGCACAGACACAGACATAGCAATTCTATACAAGACTTGTCGAACACAGATGTGTGTGTGCGTGTCTTTGGGGTTCCGTCGTTAGAGTCTCCACTTCTGAGATAAGCCTCCCCCCATCTCTCAAGTCCAGCATATTAGCTAAAAATCACTCTGCCTGTTGTGATCACTCACTGGCGTCCACTCTGACTCATCACCGAACGCGTCTCTCGGCGTTCCCCTCGAATATCTCCCTAAAACAGTCAGATTCCCCTCAAATACTTTCTACTTTCTACTGGTAATCTGATACATCCGGTTTTTTCAGTTACTATTAGCTTACTTAATCGGAATTAAATACTTCCTTCCGAATTCTCTATCTTGACCCGTCCACGGCTTTGCCTTGTCTGTGTAGCATAATGAATCCATTAACATCATGTTGTCATCTACTTCCTAGTTAATATTTTCCGGTGGTCTTGGTTGTGGGTTGGCGGGTGAATGCAGTCTATAATATTACGCTGGTATTCATATTCTACTATACCGTTTCTGCTAGTGTGAATGTACTTAAATGATATTAATGAAGTGAAGTAGCAAAAGAAAGTGTTCGTGACAATTTGGATGTTTGACTTCTTACCGTGCATTACATTTAAAAGTTGTTTGTTCAATTGTTAATCCATAGAAGCATTTTTCCTTTTCTTTCTTGTTTTTAGAGAAAACTCAAGAGAGATGAAGGAAATGGTCGAGTCAGCAAGAGAGATGAAATGTGAAGTTTGGAAATACATGACAAGGATTATAGGGAGGATTTGAGGGATTAGTTATGAGGGTGAGGCAGCGGTTCTCAGCATGAAGGGCAATGCGGGACTGATTAGGACAAGGTTAAAAAAGCGAAGCAGCGACATGGGAGAAACGGGGAAGGGGTCCAGATCAAAAACTTAATGGAAGTTTTAAAAGATAAATGAATTAGACTGTTCGGTGAAAAGAAACAACAAATAAAAAAAGGATAGAAAAGAGAAAATAGAGAGAGAGAGGGGGAGAGAGAAAGAGAGAAATAAGTAAAGAAAAGAACAAAGACGGAGAGGGATGAACAGAGAGAGAACGAACGAAAAGTTGAAGAACAGAGATAAGGAGATATAGAGAGGGAATGAGAGAAAAGGAAAGAGGTGGAAATAAGAAGAAAACATGATAGGGAAAAGGGAACGAAAAGAAAGAGCGAGATAGCAAGAGCGGGTGCGAGAGAAGCGAAAGATGTGAACGAATAGAAGAGAGGAAGGAGGAAAAGAGATGAGATAAAAGAGAGACGGGAACGGAAAGAGAGTAAGCAAAAAGGTAGTGAGATAAAAAGGAATACATACGAGGGACAGAAAAGGAAAGACAGTTCGTATTGAATAAGCAGATGATGAAGAGAGAGAGAGAGAGAGAGAGAGAGAGAGAGAGAGAGAGAGAGAGAGAGAGAGAGATAGACAGATTGAAGACAGACAGATAGAAACAAGATAAAATACATATAAGGATAGAAAGGGAGAAAATGTCTGTGTGTGATATATACACAAAGAGCGAGAGAGAAAGAAAAATATGAAAATAAAAAATAAATAATAATAATAATAATTGATGTAAACCAGATATAGAAAAAAAGAAATGTGGTTTAGAGCGTAAAGAACATGGCCTCTAACTTGTGCTGCCTCATAGATTGAAACTATGATAAAAATCAAAATCTGAATAATATTGACGGAAGTAATTTGGGTATTTGATTAATTTAGGGAAGGAGAGAGAGAGTATAGCACCGAAATCAAGAGACAAAGGATCAGGTCGAATTGATCTTTTAATAGAGCGTATTTCGATTGGTGAGATATCGGTCGTGGTCTGAATATCGGCACGGACTGGCGACTCATCGTGTCCTGTTCGAATCCTGTCGAATCTAAAGCATCACTTTTAATCCTGGATGTCGACAACCTTCATGTGGTTCCCCCTGTGAGTACCTGGTTCTATAAATAAATCGTGGAAACCAGTAGCAACAACAGAATTGTTAAAAATATTAACATGCTTATTCATATGAAAAAATGAACTTCGTTTGGCGATAGTAAATAATAATAATAATAATAATAATAATAATAATAATAATAATAATAATAATAATAATAATAATAAGAAGAAGAAGAAGAAGAAGAAGAAGAAGAAGAAAAAGCCCCGCAGTTGGGAGAGAAATAAATAGGGATGGGGAGATACAATACACAAAATACATATTACAATATTTTACTTATTTCTGACAAGAAAATAGACAAGAAAAAAAAGAAATAGAGAGCCAGAGATAAAAAGATGGAGAGAGAGAGAGAGAGAGAAAACAGAAAGACAGAGAAAAAAAAAGATGATTAAGAAAAAAGTGAGCAAAATAGAAAAAAGAAAAATCGTTTTTTATAAAATGGCGAACGATATGCGTATTTTCTATGTTAAAGCTATGCGTGTGTGAAAGGCAAATTCCATGTCTAAATTCATCCGGTCGTCCGTTCAGAATGAGAAACAACAAATAATCTGTCAGTCGAGATTCGATTGATTGATTGATTATGAGATTCTTCTTAATCAATATTCAATCATTCAAATATTTTTTTGACAGTTAACATCTCACTCGTCGTTGGTTGCCGTTTGGAATTCAGTTTTAGTTTTATTCTTCACATTATTTTTCTGCGAATTAAACTTCTTATTCTATGTTTTTTTCTTCGTTTAAAAGTTTTGTTATTTCATCTTTTTCTTTACTTAATGATTTGCCTTCAATTTGTCGTACTTTCCTTCGGTCAGTCAAACGTTTTATTATTCGCTTCAAAATGGATAAGTTTTCCTTCATTTCTCTTTACGTGTTTCTTTCTTTCACTTTCAATAAAATTAATAGTTAATAGAAAAGGCATTAATTTCAGATAAAAGATTAATTTTGCAGAAGAGAAGTTATCAATGACAAACTTCGAATAAAAGGCTCACTTTATTATATATATATATATATATATATATATATATATATGAATATAAACAGATGAATACTACAATACACAAGAAAACCAAAACATATAAATAGGCCCACAAAAACAATCAATATTGTCAAACTAGCTGACCCTCAGGAACATTGAAAAAGAAAAGACTTAGAAGAAAGAATAGTATTTGGTTTTATAACTGTAATGGTAAAACCAATATATCTAAGGAACTCTTCAAAATTATAGATAATTACTTCAAGCACCCGCATAGATACAGCACAATTTTAAATAAAAACTCTATAAAAATTCTATTAAAATCTCCTACTCCACAATGCTAAATATAGCGCCAACTATCATCACCTCTAATAACAAAATTAAAATCTCCCCAGTAACCAGCACCTACTATACACCCTATTAATAATGGTAACTGCCAGAAATCCAGAGAATGCCCATTAAACAGCAATTGCATACAAAGTGACGTCATATAAGCATGTACTGTAAAAAAAATTCACCCCAAATGCTATTATGCGAATTAAAACCAGCATACAAATTCTCTCCCGACCGAATAGCTCTCCACATCTCCAACTCCCTGTACTACAATAACATCTATAACACTAAACAACACCCCCGCTAACAATAACTTTGATCTTACCCCTCAAACTCTCTTATCTACTTCACCTAACAATTCCAACTTAACTTTAACCAAGAGCTTGAGCATGCAAATCCAAACTACCCCCGACACCACAAATAATTAAAATACCACAATAACAACCCCATACAAAATAGACACTTACATTGGCGTTAGTGCCTCCCCTATCAAGATTCGAATTTCAAACTATATCTACTTCTTCAAGCACGATAAAACAATACCACTCTATCCAATTTACTCAAAATCTTAAACCCTAAAAACACTCCCTACTCCCTACATTTGTCAATATTAAAAAAAGTCTACATCCTACACTCCAGGATCCGCTTTCTGCCAACTATGTACACTAGAATTTATGATAGCTACATCAGCTAAAAGCGATAATATTATTAACTCTTAAAACGAAACTTATCTAAAATTGCAGGCAGAAACGAAAACTTAAATACATCAATTTAATTACTCCCCCTGACACCCCAGCAAAAAACCTCTATCATTAGACTAATTCCTTAATTTCATAATTTGTTAACTTTTAACTCCCCACCTTTCCAACTTTACAACTAATCAACCTAATAATATAACATATTTTCCCTGTACACCTAATAACTTTTTTAACCCATAATACTTAATATAAATCACCACTCCACTAATCCTTAATCTCCTCTACTCCAACACTATAATTTCTATCCCCTTTTTCAATTATTTGCTAACCCCTCTTACATACTTATCAATGGCTTCTCTATCTCCATTTGCATACTATGCATTGAATCTGTGGATGCAGTACTCTACCGACTATCCTTTCTCATAGATCCCATAACTCTCACCTTTAAATTGCGCTCCCTGGTTACTTCTATAATAGCCCATTTGCCCTCCTTAAATCTATCTATAATTTCAATACTCCATGTTACCACTTCGGTTGCATAATGAACCCAATCTTGTCTTATAATCCTTATACTAGAACTCCTTTAATACAACCATATTAACGCCGCTCCCAATCCTTATAATATCTTAAAGTACCTTAATTAGTCACATTCCTAATATTTAATAACTGTGAAATCTATAAATCTTTTAAACATTAAATTTTGAAATACTATAAATGTACGGATGATTAGATCTTAAACACGTAAATTCCAGATCTCCAACCGTCTCGGACTTAAATCCAATTCTGAACACCTTTTATACCTTCTGAATTATATATCATTTTGTCTACAAAAATCCGTTTAAATACGGATAAATTTCCACCCGGTTGTTTACTTATTAACCAGAAACGCTACTAATAAGCTTATAGAGACCCCACCTCCAACTCTTAACTGAAGCCATACTACTACTACTACTACTACTACTACTACTACTACTACTACTACTACTACTACTACTACTACTAATAATAATAATAATAGATTATGTTCGTATTTATATTAAAAGTGAAATATAATCTTACATTTCTTCTTCATTATTGTAATATATTATTGAGATTTCCTTCTTTATAAATCAAAATTAAATTTGCATACGTGATTATTGAAGTGAGCCGGACACACGTACACTAACTTTTATTGTGCAGATTGATTTGTTCTTATTTTGCAATATACATTTGTCATTATTACAATAATTATTTACTCGTTAGTTCTAACACCATAAAAAGTAGTATTCCCTGGAGTCTCCCCATATATCAAACACTCTCTACCTATTTCGATAATCGTCACAAATCATTTTGCGTTATCGCGATGGCTGTTTACCATTGATATCTCGTTGGCAACTACCGTTAGTCTTCGCTGGTATTTGAGTGCCAATAAACCGCATCAAGATTCCAATACGCTCCGCATCATTCCAGTGGAGATCTGGTTGGTACTCTTTCTTCTCGGTTTTTTCATCCTCTTTGCCCCTTCATGACTATTTTTCTGTGATACCAACAAAGGCTAGTGGCACCATGTGTGTGTGTATGTTTAAGGGTGGCAGTTTATGGCAGTTCCAATTCCCTTGGGTACGTCTAAGTATTTTTCTATATTTTTTATATTATTTCTATTTCTATTTCCTGTGGTTCGTTAGCGTTCGTTGGTTCTGTGGGTTGGTTTTCGCATTTGATGACTTTTCTTTTGGTTACGACTGTTTTCATTATTGCTGTACGTTGTATGCCTCAATTTTCGCTTTTTTCCCCAAATTCGTCTAGTATTTTTCCCAGTTTTTCTCAGTGCTCAAACAATTATTGGTAGTACAGTGATTTTTTGATGTTCCATATGTCTTTTCAGTTCTCTGTCAAATTCCATGTATTGCTTCCTTTTTATGTTTCCTTGTTCTTTACCCAGTATTCGCTGTGACGGCGAAACCTACGATTTGGCAGTTTTTTTCCCCTTCTTGTTGACTATTATCACATCCGGTCTTCATGCTGGGTTGAGTCTCTTTTTATCTCCACGTCTCAGAGGATGTCGTGTATTCCATTTTACATTCGCACATGAGATGCAGGCAATTTTTGAGCAACATGACAACCTCATAGTGTGCATAAGTGATGAAGCTCATTTTCATATCAATGGTATGGTGAATCAACAGAACTGCCATTACAGGGCTTCTGAAAATCCAAAACAATTGCATGAAAGACCGCTGCACAACCCTAAAGTGACGGTTTGGTTCGCTATAGTCAAAACTGGCGTAATTGGTCCTTACTTTCTCGCAGCGGATAATGGGTATGTTGTTACCGTGAACTCGGATCGCTATATCGAGATGATAAACACCTTCTTTTTACCTGAGTTACCACGAATACGTATTCCCATTCGACGTGTGTGGTTTCAATAGGGTGGGACGACAGTTCACACAGCTCGAGCATCAATGGACGTTATTCACCCTCTCTTCCCTGCTCGCCCCATTTCCAGCTTTGGCGAAATTGATTGGCCTCCTCGAGCACCTGACTTATCCATGTGCGATTATTTCTCATGGGTCACCCCAAGGCACGTGTATACGAGCATAAGCCCGTATATTGGAAGACCTCAAAGAAGCTATTTGCGAGGAAGTCACCCAAAGCGATAGTTTAAAAAGTTTATGAAAACTTCCAAGAACGCCTTCAAAAATGTATCGCTGATAACGGACTCCACATGAGTGATGTTGTTTTCCACACTTGATTTTGTAAAATGCTATTTCAATACGAACAAAATGCTATTTCAATACGAATAAATTTCTTTTCAATAAAAAACTAACGATTTTGTGATTATTTGAAAAACGTCCGCCCTCTCTGCCCACCCTGTATATATAGTATACATAAAAAAATGACAGATGCTATTTTATGTGAGAAAAGCTTTGTTTATTCCATATAATGTATCGGTATATAATATGCCTTCTTCACATACGCAAAACTAAAAATCATTTTTCTCATCATAAATAGCATTTCAAATGCATAAAGACAGATAATTGACAGATAATTGACTTTGAAAAAAGCAAATGAAAAGATAAAAAAGACGCTCGACGTCGAGGAAAAATGCAGTGTAGGCCGCGTGATATTTATTTTTGATCACATAATCGATGTTGAACCTCTATTAGATTGGTATCGTTAAGGCACAGTTCATATTATTTACCTCTGTACGCTGTTCTAAAGATTTCCATTTGGACACAAATTCTAGTAAATGTGACTATGATTTGTTTGAATTTTTAAAAAATAATAAGATGGAACAATACATATGAATGATGGCACGGTGGCTAAGTGTTAGCGACGCGAATTAAGGACCTGGGTATGCCGGGTTCGAATCCAGTTTGATCCACAGAAACACTTTCATCCAAACTAACACTTGACCTTGTGTCTGACCTCTTAGAAAGGAGATAAATAAAATACATATAAAAGTTACTTAAGCGTGCTTTGTTTACATGTATAGTGTCGTCCACACTATTGAAAGCCATGTTGAATAATACAATAGTCATGAGTTTAAAATGCGTTCCCCACTGTTATTTTTTATGTCTAGACACAAGAGTTACACACAGAACAAGTGGTTCCTAATCTTTTTTGCCATGACCCACTTAATAACCTTTAAACCCCTGATTTGATCATGCGGTGATACATATTACTTACCATTTAAATGCTGAACTCCGTTTCATATAAAGGAACGGAAAATGAAAACATTTTGATTAGAACAAGCTTTGATAGAAGATAGTATCGATAAAAAAGATAATGATATAAACAAAAGGTAAATTTCTGAGCAAGAAATTACATAATTATTGTAAAAAAAGCTAGAAAAATTACTACTACTACTACTACTACTACTACTTATAACAATTGTAATCAAAGGGAAGACTGAGACTATACAACGGACTGCAATGATCAAAACAGCTGAAATCTTAAGGAAAATCCTCGAATGCGGAAACCGACCCACAAAAACTACGAACGCTAAACAGCCACACGAAAGTTTTAATAAAAATAAAACGTTAACATAGAAAGAACACTATCACATAAACGCAAGGGAACTGAAATTGCAAGAAATTTCATGAACCGCCCCCCTCTCAAAAAACACACACATAATGTGATGGCACCTGTCTCGGCTGCTACTGCACAAAAGTAGTGAACAGTCCAAAGCGATGAGAAGATTTAGGAGTGAGGCCACTAACCAGACCTTAAAGGATGTGCAACGTATTGGGACTTTTTAGAGAATTATTGCCACCCAAACTCAAGAGAATACCAATCGTCGTCGTAAGCGAAAAATCAATGGTAGGCGGATGTTGCGATAACGCAAAATGATTTGCACTGGTTATCAAAAGAGGTAAAGAGTAAACACCATCAGTTATTGTTAGTGAGCAACCACGGACGATGACGCGTGTGAGCACTTCTAGAAAGTGCAAATAATCAGTGATAAATATGGTAATAAAAGTAAAAGAGTATTTAAAGAGGGAGCATTTCTATATCAGAATATTTTAAGATTGGAAAATCCCCCCCCCCAAAAAAAAATTCAAAAATGACTGTAATAGCAAGCAAACTGGAGCAAAATCTCGGACACGAATTATACTGATGAATATGTATTTATTTGCGCGCACGCGGCCAACGCTGAACTATAACATCTTTTCAACGTAAAACTCTATTTTTACCAAGGTACTTGCCCCAGAGACAACGTCCATCACAAGCGAGACAAACGTCCGACTCCCATGTTGACTGATTCGAAAATACCGCCTCTCGGCAAGCAGGCGGTGTAGAGGCACGACAGTTACCCCGTGCGCATGTCTTCCGGAAGAGGACGGTCCTGAATACAAAATGTCCCCTTCCTGAATTATGACCGGCCAACATGTGAAACTCCTACGTTTACAATGTCCACCCACACCTCTTCAGTCGTGCTCAATTGCTCTTTTTAAAACTCAAATTTCTTCAATGTCGGATGTACGCCCACGTTAAGAACCACTCAAAAAGCTTGGGTTATGATAGATATTGCATGTGTATTTATGCAATTAAAAACTTACTTTGTATAAGAAGACGCGTATAATTTCATTTGTACGTAATGTTATCACCTACCACACCCAGTTTAACAAATGAGATCGTCCGATTACCAAACAAGATATAGTATTTGCCGATTATCTGTTGTCACCATGCCACTTTACCCAATTTATAATTAATTGTCATAAAATCGAAAACAATGTCATAAATAGACCCCCATTGATTTAAACATTTTCCACAACATACTCTTTACGGCTAATTCTTTGATCCCAGTGGATTATCTGAACGGCGGTTGTATAGCTAAAACGTATCAATAGTTGGCTCTCTTTCTCTCTCTTCCATTCTTTTTCGTTTTTGTCGTCGTTATCTTTTGAATAACAGCGGTTGTAAAAGTTATGAGATAATGATAGCAGATGATACATTTGGGATATAGCAATTCTTTCGATGGTTTACTTTTTAGTTTCCAATATACAGTATAGATTTATAATACCACCAACCTCTAGAAGGAGCATCTGCCCCAAAGCCGAATGCTCTCTCTCTCTCTTTCTATTCTGATCCAGGTAAAAGAGAACGATTTTATCAGTTCATCCGCTACGTGTCACTGGAGACTTCCTATTTATGACCTCTTATCCTGCCATGTCGCCCTAATACTAATCTTTACACTTATATATGAATATTCCACTTTTCTTTTAACCTTCACCTTGCTTTTGGAAAATACCCTTTGCAACATTATTTTTACTCACCCGTGTCCCCAAGTCCAACATTCCTATAGCTATATATACATATAATTGTAGTTCATGTCTAGTTATTTGTTCACAAATTCTTTCTAGGATGTTTTATATAGAACATCTAAATTATATGTATTCTTAAACTACATTACCTAGGATCCGTGGATAAGTATATTTCAATTCAAAATAGCGGTAATCTAACAGAGAAATTAGTGATTCGCACTTTCGTTTCATTAATCAAATTTTTTTTTCCCACTGATACGGTTCGTTTCAAATTTAAAAAAAGTCTATGCAAAATGGCCGCTGACTTAAACAATGGCCGTCGCAAAAAGAAATAAAATTAAATTAAAAATGTCGTAAAGAAAATAATGTCCTCGTTGTCGCCGTTGAACAATGGCGACGTCTATCCGTTTAGTCAAGGTAACATGTTCGATCTTATCACATTTACATATCTGAGTGAGTCAGGGCGCAACAATGCATGAAACTTTTTTCTCAAAGTTTTAATAAATAAATAAATACAAATTTATGTCATAGTCGACTGATTTGTTATTAATAATATAGAGATAGGCTTAGAAAATAAACTTCTTTACAAAAAATATAGATTCGGTCTACATGAGTGTCTAAATTTCTTCTAAATTTAAATAGGTAGTCAAGTCAAATAATAAATAACATAAAATAAATTTAAATAAGTAGTCAAGTCAAATAATAAATAACATAAAATAAATTTAAATAGGTAGTCAAGTCAAATAATAAATAACATAAAATAAATTTAAATAGGTAGTCAAGTCAAATAATAAAATATAGATTCGGTCTACATGAGTGTCTAAATTTCTTCTAAATTTAAATAGGTAGTCAAGTCAAATAATAAATAACATAAAATAAATTTAAATAGGTAGTCAAGTCAAATAATAAATAACATAAAATAAATTTAAATAGGTAATCATATCTAATAATAAATAACATAAAATAAATTTAAATAGGTAGTCCAGTCAAATAATAAAATATAGATTCGGTCTACATGAGTGTCTAAATTGCTTCTAAATTTAAATAGGTAGTTAAGTCAAATAATAAATAACATAAAATAAATTTAAATAGGTAGTCAAGTCAAATAATAAATAACATAAAATAAATTTAAATAGGTAGTCAAGTCAAATAATGAATAACATAAAATAAATTTAAATAGGTAATCAAGTCAAATAATAAATAACATAAAATAAATTTAAATAGGTAGTCAAGTCAAATAATAAATAACATGAAATAAATTTAAATAGGTAGTCAAGTCAAATAATAAATAACATAAAATAAATTTAAATAGGTAGTCAAGTCAAATAATGAATAACATAAAATAAATTAAAATAAGTAGTCAAGTCAAATAATGAATAACATAAAATAAATGTAAATAGGTAGTCAAGTCAAATAATGAATAACATAAAATAAATTTAAATAGGTAATCAAGTCAAATAATAAATAACATAAAATAAATTTAAATAATTAATCAAGTCAAATAATAAATAACATAAAATAAATTTAAATAGGTAGTCAAGTCAAATAATAAATAACATAAAATAAATTTAAATAGGTAGTCAAGTCAAATAATAAATAACATGAAATAAATTTAAATAAGTAGTCAAGTCAAATAATAAATAACATAAAATAAATTTTAATAGGTAGTCAAGTCAAATAATGAATAACATAAAATAAATTTAAATAAGTAATCAAGTCAGATAATAAATAACATAAAATAAATTTAAATAGGTAGTCAAGTCAAATAATAAATAACATAAAATAAATTTAAATAAGTAATCAAGTCAAATAATAAATAACATAAAATAAATTTAAATAGGTAGTCAAGTCAAATAATGAATAACATAAAATAAATTTAAATAGGTAGTCAAGTCAAATAATAAATAACATAAAATAAATTTAAATAGGTAGTCAAGTAAAATAATGAATAACATAAAATAAATTTATATAGGTAGTCAGGTTAAATAATTAATAACATAAAATAAATTTAAATAGGTAGTCAAATCAAATAATGACTAACATAAAATAAATTTAAATAGGTAGTCAAGTCAAATAATAAATAACATAAAATAAATTTACATAGGTTATCAAGTCAAATAATAAATAACATCAAATAAATTTAAAAAAGTAGTCAAGTCAAATAATAAATAACATAAAATAAATTTAAATAGGTAGTCAAGTCAAATAATAAATAACATAAAATACATTTAAATAGGTAGTCAAGTCAAATAATAAATAACATAAAATAAATTTAAATAGGTAGTCATATCAAATAATAAATAACATAAAATAAAATTAAATAGGTAGTCAAGTCAAATAATGAATAACATAAAATAAATTAAAATAAGTAGTCAAGTCAAATAATGAATAACATAAAATAAATGTAAATAGGTAGTCAAGTCAAATAATGAATAACATAAAATAAATTTAAATAGGTAATCAAGTCAAATAATAAATAACATAAAATAAATTTAAATAATTAATCAAGTCAAATAATAAATAACATAAAATAAATTTAAATAGGTAGTCAAGTAAATAATAAATAACATAAAATAAATTTAAATAAGTAGTCAAGTCAAATAATGAATAACATAAAATAAAATTAAATAGGTAGTCAAGTCAAATAATAAATAACATAAAATAAATTTCAATAAGTAGTCAAGTCAAATAATGAATAACATAAAATAAAATTAAATAGGTAGTCAAGTCAAATAATAAATAACATAAAATAAATTTAAATAGGTAGTCAAGTAAATAATAAATAACATAAAATAAATTTAAATAGGTAGTCAAGTAAATAATAAATAACATAAAATAAATTTAAATAGGTAGTCAAGTCAAATAATAAATAACATAAAATAAATTTAAATAGGTAGTCAAGTAAATAATAAATAACATAAAATAAATTTAAATAGGTAGTCAAGTCAAATAATAAATAACATAAAATAAATTTAAATAGGTAGTCAAGTCAAATAATAAATAACATAAAATAAATTTAAATAGGTAGTCAAGTCAAATAATAAATAACATAAAATACATTTAAATAGGTAGTCAAGTCAAATAATGAATAACATAAAATAAATTTAAATAATTAATCAAGTCAAATAATAAATAACATAAAATAAATTTAAATAGGTAGTCAAATCAAATAATGAATAACATAAAATAAATTTAAATAGGTAGTCAAGTCAAATAATAAATAACATAAAATAAATTTACATAGGTTATCAAGTCAAATAATAAATAACATCAAATAAATTTAAAAAAGTAGTCAAGTCAAATAATAAATAACATAAAATAAATTTAAATAGGTAGTCAAGTCAAATAATAAATAACATAAAATAAATTTACATAGGTTATCAAGTCAAATAATAAATAACATCAAATAAATTTAAAAAAGTAGTCAAGTCAAATAATAAATAACATAAAATAAATTTAAATAGGTAGTCAAGTCAAATAATAAATAACATAAAATACATTTAAATAGGTAGTCAAGTCAAATAATAAATAACATAAAATAAATTTAAATAGGTAGTCAAGTCAAATAATAAATAACATAAAATAAATTTAAATAGGTAGTCAAGTCAAATAATGAATAACATAAAATAAATTTAAATAGGTAGTCAAGTAAATAATAAATAACATAAAATAAATTTAAATAGGTAGTCAAGTAAATAATAAATAACATAAAATAAATTTAAATAGGTAGTCAAGTAAATAATAAATAACATAAAATAAATTTAAATAGGTAGTCAAGTAAATAATAAATAACATAAAATAAATTTAAATAGGTAATAGAGTCAAATAATAAATAACATAAAATAAATTTCAATAAGTAGTCAAGTCAAATAATAAATAACATGAAATAAATTTAAATAGGTAGTCAAGTAAATAATAAATAACATAAAATAAATTTAAATAGGTAATAGAGTCAAATAATGAATAACATAAAATAAATTTCAATAAGTAGTCAAGTCAAATAATGAATAACATAAAATAAATTTAAATAGGTAGTCAAGTCAAATAATAAATAACATAAAATAAATTTAAATAGGTAGTCAAGTCAAATAATGAATAACATAAAATAAATTTAAATAGGTAGTCAAGTAAATAATAAATAACATAAAATAAATTTAAATAGGTAATAGAGTCAAATAATAAATAACATAAAATAAATTTCAATAAGTAGTCAAGTCAAATAATGAATAACATAAAATAAAATTAAATAGGTAGTCAAGTCAAATAATAAATAACATAAAATAAATTTAAATAGGTAGTCAAGTAAATAATAAATAACATAAAATAAATTTAAATAGGTAATAGAGTCAAATAATGAATAACATAAAATAAATTTCAATAAGTAGTCAAGTCAAATAATGAATAACATAAAATAAATTTAAATAGGTAGTCAAGTCAAATAATAAATAACATAAAATAAATTTAAATAGGTAGTCAAGTCAAATAATGAATAACATAAAATAAATTTAAATAATTAATCAAGTCAAATAATAAATAACATAAAATAAATTTAAATAGGTAGTCAAATCAAATAATGAATAACATAAAATAAATTTAAATAGGTAGTCAAGTCAAATAATAAATAACATAAAATAAATTTAAATAGGTAGTCAAGTACAAATAATAAATAACATAAAATAAATTTAAATAGGTAGTCAAGTCAAATAATAAATAACATAAAATAAATTTAAATAGGTAGTCAAGTCAAATAATAAATAACATAAAATAAATTTAAATAGGTAGTCAAGTCAAATAATAAATAACATAAAATAAATTTAAATAGGTAGTCTAGTCAAATAATAAATAACATAAAATAAAATTAAATAGGTAGTCAAGTCAAATAATGAATAACATAAAATAAATTTAAATAGGTAGTCAAGTCAAATAATAAATAACATAAAATAAATTTAAATAGGTAGTCAAGTCAAATAATGAATAACATAAAATAAATTTAAATAGGTAGTTAAGTCAAATAATGAATAACATAAAATAAATTTAAATAGGTAGTCAAGTCAAATAATAAATAACATAAAATAAATTTAAATAGGTAGTCAAGTCAAATAATAAATAACATTAAATAAATTTAAATAGGTAGTCAAGTCAAATAATGAATAACATAAAATAAATTTAAATAAGTAATCAAGTCAAATAATAAATAACATAAAATAAATTTAAATAGGTAGTCAAGTCAAATAATAAATAACATAAAATAAATTTAAATAAGTAGTCAAGTCAAATAATGAATAACATAAATAAAAATTGCTGTAGTGTTTCGGAATTCACTCTGCCCCACATTTCATACCGTCCTCGGCAATCAAGCAGAAAAATTAGGGACTACTATAGCAGAACCAGACCCTTTTTCGGGTAGAGGTATGGCCCAGCTCAGTTCTAGAAGGTGTTTCTTCCCAGACATTACCTTCTCATTTGAAGGAGGTATTGCCAATCGCCGGAGACACTCTTACCGGGGTATCCGCCGAATCTGTTCATGGGTCATTTTTGTACCAATCCAGAGTGCTCCTGGCGGAAGTTGGTTTGTCCACATTCAAGCCTCTCTCAACTTTTGCCGAAATGGAAAACAAGTTAACACTTTATTGTAGCAGCACCAGACCCTTTTTTGTTGGGATGAGGTATAGTCCAGCTTGTTCCTAGAAGGTGCATATTCCTGGCCATCATCTCTTTTTTTAGGGGAATGGTTTATTGCCAATCGCCTAAGATGGTTCTTACTGAGGAATGCCGACTGATTCGTTCATGGCAACTGTTGTGCTTAGCCATACTGCGCCCCTACTTTCCGGTCTTGTTGCAGTGAAAAGTAAGTATATCAGAATATTTAAAGATTGGAAAATTCTTCCCCCCGCCACAAAAAATCAAAAATGTCCACCCACACTTCTTCAGTCGTGCTCAATTGCTCTTTTTAAAACTCAAATTCTTCAATGTCGGATGTACGCCCACGTTAAGAACCACTCCAAACGCTTGGGTTATGTGAGATTTTCCATGTGTATTTATTCAATTAATACCTTACTTAGTACTGCTTTCCCTACTTTCCGGTCTTGTTGCAGTGAAAAGCAAGTAAATGTATTCACTCTGGCAAGAATGCAAATGAAAACAAACCAAAAAGTATTCCTAAGGCGCACCAATTCAATTTGCGGGTTTATCGATACAAATGCTATTTCAAACGCAAGAATGACAGACCGACAGATAGCCAGAATATATTATAGAGATGAGTGGACGCATCTCGGCTATTTTAATTGGCAACGTGACAAACTAAAGAAAAGAGTACTTTAAATTTAAAGTGGCATAGCAAACAATTTCCATGTTTATAGTGAATTGTATCAGATCAAATAAAATCTTATTTAAAAACAAACGTGACAGACCGAATAACGTACTTTAATACACATTATCATAGATGCGTTCATTCCATCTGTGCGGATCGCGATAAAAATGCTATGTGAAACTTAAATTTGACAGACGAGAAGATAGACAGTTTCTTAGAACGATTCTTAGGCACATCTAAAATAAGATGCGGCCATTCAGCGGTGCGTTTAGTGCTGAAATCGCTATTCGAAATTAAGCGTATTAGTCTGATTAAAATGCTTTTTAGACTTAAGTATGAAAGACACACCGATGGACAGAGCCTTCTATAGAAATACTTGGATGCATCTAAGATGCGATGCTTTCATTCAATCTATTTCAACCTTTTCAAACTAAAGCGTGACCGACTTATCTGCCGACACAGCCTCTTATCAAAATCCATGAACGCATCTAATCAAGCATTGAGGAATTTAATGTATAAGTCGAGTCGTCAGTGATGCATGAATTTCATACATGGATTTCATACATGAATTTCATACATGAATTTCATACATGAATTTCAAACATGAATGTCAAACATGAATTTCATACATGAAAGTCGTCAGTAATGCATGAATTTCATACATGAATTTCATACATGAATTTCATACATGAATTTCAAACATGAATTTCAAACATGAATTTCATACATGAATTTCATACATGAATTTCATACATGAAAGTCGTCAGTAATGCATGAATTTCATACATGAATTTCCGTGAATTTCAAACATGAATTTCATACAGGAATATCCTTGAATTTCAAACATGAATTTCAAACATGAATTTCATACATGAATTTCATACATGAAAGTCGTAAGTAATGCATGAATTTCATACATGAATTTCCGTGAATTTCAAACATGAATTTCATACATGAAAGTCGTCAGTAATGCATGAATTTCAAACATGAATTTCATACATGAATTTCATACATGAAAGTATTCAGTAATGCATGAATTTCATACATGAAAGTCGTCAGTAATGCATGAATTTCATACATGAAAGTCGTCAGTAATGCATGGATTTCAAACATGAATTTCATACATGAATTTCATACATGAAAGTCGTCAGTAATGCATGAATTTCATACATGAATTTCAAACATGAATTTCAAACATGAATTTCTTACATGAATTTCATACATGAAAGTCGTCAGTAATGCATGAATTTCATACATGAATTTCAAACATGAATTTCAAACATGAATTTCAAACATGAATTTCTTACATGAATTTCATACATGAAAGTCGTCAGTAATGCATGAATTTCAAACATGAATTTCAAACATGAATTTCAAACATGAATTTCTTACATGAATTTCATACATGAAAGTCGTCAGTAATGCATGAATTTCATACATGAATTTCAAACATGAATTTCAAACATGAATTTCAAACATGAATTTCATACATGAATTTCAAACATGAAAGTCGTCAGTAGTGCATGACACCTATAATTTAAAACCGTGTAGATTTCAAAGCTTTAAATCCATAAATTAAAGGAGTTCAGAATTAAAGAAAATAATTTAATTCAATAAATCATTTATTATATAAAATAATAAAAGCCATGAATTATAACCCACGAATAGTAATATAATGCTATCCTACAAATAATTGTGAAATTCATTTTGTATAACTTATAACACAGGTTTCCTTTTATTATATCAATCAACTTATGTGCTTACTTCTCGCGTATCCATGTGTGGACTAACAGCGTTTTTTTTTTACTTGACCTCATATTCGAAATATTAGCTTTAACTTTTAGAACGTCACACACATGAAATCTATCCCTGTTTATATAAAATTAAGTAACGCATATGTTTATATATTTGTAGGTGTAGGATCCAATCCTAAACTAATTAACTAAGAATTGTGAATTTTGGAAGACAGCTGCTAGGCGTAAAGGATCGTAATATTGGCTATATTTAATTTAATTTTATTTTATTTACGAAAATGGGCTTAGGGGGGGGGGATGGAAGGCCTTTAGGAAAATTCAGATACCTCTGATTTTTATTAAATTTAGACAATACGTATTAAATATCAATTCATAAATATTTCTTACATTTTTTTTAGTATATAAAGAGTTTTAGGAAGGCATAATATGCGCATAACCTCTCATTTGATCATTCGAGCATTTCAGATTTGTTTTGATCCTTAAGCAAGCCTTACATTTTAAGCATTTTTTTAAATTAAAATTATGTACGCAATTTTGATCAAAATTAGAATAAGGATCTTAGGAATAGGGTTTAGCATAATTATATCTTCGAATGGACCAAAAAATTGGATCTAAACTATTCAGTTGAGGAAATGCATTTTACCTGCTCTGGGATGGATATTTTCTGGTCTATATATAAAGTAAAGCCGACTCTCCTCTTTTTATGATAAATAGCTTTCATAACAAAAGGCAAATACACAAATCCGCTTAGTTTGTGGTCTCTTTTGTAAGAAATATGTTTCCTTTCGATCGATTTCATCAATTAAAAAAATGTTATCCTGATAAATATTTGAATTTTTTGTCAGATTAAAAGGAAATTGGCGAAATCCTTACTCGCTAACGAAGATCTACTTTCACTCAAATCATCGACACAGTTAAACATAATTAATAAGACATATTTTTACTTTGAAACACCTGTTGTCAATCTTATTTAAGCATTTTTATTAGTTTGAATGCTCGATAACGTAATAGATGAAAATAACATACATGGTTGGATTTCATTTCTGTTTATTGACGTCAAAACATTTACTATATTTATTTTTATTTTATTTTTTACGTATTCTTCATAACTATAATATTATAAGTTTATTACGATAGAAGTCGCCAAAACTATATAGAAAAATAAAAAATAAATAAAAGACCCTGCTCATTTTCATCTGCTAAATACCTCCTCTCGTTGCCATCTTGGTTTTTAATTCGAAATCAGAGAGAGAGAGAGAGAGAGAGAGAGAGAGAGAGAGAGAGAGAGAGAGAGAGAGAGAGAGAGAGATTGACCTCTCCATGTGAAAGTAAGAAGACATTTAAGACGTACTTCTCACGACAACATTTTGCATTTAGCTACGAATAAAAATGAACCCATAACGGAGCATGCTTTTTTTTCTTTTTTTCGCCTTTGTTTTAACAAGCTGGTGTCAGTTTAACACTGACTATATACCAACTTGAAACGTTACATCAGCACTAACGTCTCAGTCAGTTTGCCAACGTTGATATAATATTTGGTTTCATGAAACATTTTTCAACATTTTTTAATGTAAACAGGAGACTCCAAGTCTAAAATCTCAATATTGATAAGATGATGAGACCATTTCTTTTCTCATGGATTCAAAACCCTGAAAAACGAGTCATGTTATAACCATAATTCCGACGCCTTAACCCACTCGGCCACTATGCACAATGTGATAAATCATATATATATATATATATATATATATATATAAATATAGTCATCCACATACAGCCTGTTTCGCTGTTTCACAGCTCATCAGTGCGGCTAGACCAGTTAGTGTCTCAAGCCGGGATCGAAACGCAACCGTCGAGCTGACAGTCGGCGATGCTAACCCCTACGCCATCATGCGACACTGACTGAATGTAAGTGATATCTCAATGAAACGAAATGTAAACATTGCAAATGACCGGAGCTCGAAATTAGTTTTACCTAATGAGCATTGCCTTAAAGCTAATGGCCGTTGACGATACCCTTACAAAAATAAGCTCTACCCGGAGGGAGCTTTTTTATAGTCATCCACATACAGCCTGTTTCGCTGTTTCACAGCTCATCAGTGCGGCTAGACCAGTTAGTGTCTCAAGCCGGGATCGAAACGCAACCGTCGAGCTGACAGTCGGCGATGCTAACCCCTACGCCATCATGCGACACTGACTGAATGTAAGTGATATCTCAATGAAACGAAATGTAAACATTGCAAATGACCGGAGCTCGAAATTAGTTTTACCTAATGAGCATTGCCTTAAAGCTAATGGCCGTTGACGATACCCTTACAAAAATAAGCTCTACCCGGAGGGAGCTTTTTTATAGTCATCCACATACAGCCTGTTTCGCTGTTTCACAGCTCATCAGTGCGGCTAGACCAGTTAGTGTCTCAAGCCGGGATCGAAACGCAACCGTCGAGCTGACAGTCGGCGATATACGGAGAAGTCAGTTATTTCAAATGACAGAATAGCAAAGGAGGGTTTCAAAAACGCAATCCTGGAGCTTTTCAGGTATCATAAAACTAAACAGCTACGATTACACGAAGAACAAGCATCCTATCTAAATTAAATTTAAACATAAAAATTGTAATTGCCGGAAGAACAACTGGTACCAAATAAAATACCCGAGGAGATTCAGACCCAACAGAAACTACATAAATTTGTCGAATTGTCAAATAGGTGACAATATTGTACAAACGAAAGCGCGTTCTCTCAAAACACAGTTTTGAACACCGTTGATGATTTCTTCTACTATTCGGATAACGAGGTTGTGGTTTAGTCGCCAGTTGAGTTGGCTGTTAGGAGTCTCTAACCGCTAGATGGCTCTGGTTGGGAGTCAATTTGCGTAGGCGTGGATTGATTAGTATAAGAACTGAGTCTTTGGATTGAAGAGGCGTTGTTCCTCAGTGAGCAAAGTGAAGTGCAGGGAGAAAGATGTGAAGTTAGCAGTTGGCAGTTGGTGGAGCATCAGAATTTTATTTTTTAAGAAGCTTTGTTTTACGGATAGACCAGAAGCTAATTCGGCGACAATAGGCGAACGAGTGAAAATAAGCAGTGACATTTTGAGGCCGTTTAAAGGAGAAGGTAATGTGATCGTGTGGCTTAATAAGCTGAAGCTGGTTGCAAAGCTGCAAAAGATTGATGACGTAGCGACATTCATCTTAATGTATTTGGAGGGGAATGTGCTAGCAGTCTATTTGGGAATGGGAGAGGCGAACCAGGTCGATGCCGATAGGATTGAAACAAGATTGAAGACAGCATTTATGGAGAGTGCTTTTGAGGCTTATAACAAGCTCAGAAGAGTAACCTGGACCGGAGAATCGGTGGACGTATATGCGGCAGATATAAGGAGACTAGTAGGAATGGCCGGATACATGGGACGAAGTCTTGAGAAAACAGTTAAAATGGCTCTCGTGTGTGGTTTTCCTGACTGATATTGAAACTATGGAGGTAGAGGAGGCTTGCCAGGGTGATGGCGAAACGTCCTAGTGAACTGGGGACAATTGCAACCTCTACCGAAAACAAGTCTGGTGAAGAAGAGCAGATAATGAGGAGACGTAAATTTGTTGGAAAATGCTTTAGATGTCAGGGGTCCCACATGATGAGAAACTAGTGAACCAAGGCCACGTGTTATTTGTTTCCGGTGTGGCCAGATTGGTCACATTAGTAGGAATTGCCCTTCATATCAGGGAAAAGAGTAAAAAGATGCTATTGCGCCAGTAGTCGCCCATTTACTTCTGAAAAGGCGTGTGAAAGTTTACTGCCACAGAAAGTCCTTGTTGATACCGGCTGTACAACTACACTTGTCACGACAAGTGTCGCCAACTTTTGGAATGGAGCCAGCAATATTAGAGCAGTAGATGGCAGAGAGGTGAAGTGTTGTGGAGAGACTGATGCTGAGATTATAGTAAGAAATATACTGCTACGACTCCGAGTAATTCTGCTGGATACGCTCGTTGGGGGAATTGATGTGATACTGGGCCTGGATGTTATCGACCGACTGGGAGGAGCTACAATTGCTAAGGGTCAGGTGAAGTTCGGCAAGCAGTATGAAACTATAATATGAAACTAGAATATAAAGAAACGCGAACAGTAATAATGCCATCCAGCCGACAAAACTCAGGCCATGTCAGATTGAGGATGAAGACTTCCGAGCCCATTTTGATGGTGACAAATGGACAGTGTCACTGTCCGTGTTGACAAATCGGGTTAGCTGCTACGAAAGCACGCCAAGAGGAGAGATAAGACCGCAGTTTGAGAAGGAAGTTGAGAGGTGGATCGACGAAGGAATTTAAAAACCATGGTCAGGGAAGATTGAAGGAATTCTGCCACTCATGGCAGTGGTTCAGCCTACCAAGAAGAAAGTCAGGCCAGTATTAGATTTCCGAGAGTTCAACAAGCACGTGGCCTACCACACTAAAGATGGAATCGACGTATGTGAAGAAGTCATGAGGGAGTGGAGGAAAAGAGAGCGAGCAAAAAAAATCGTGAACTTAAAATCGGCCTACCTTCAAATCAATGTGGACAATAAGCTATGGCGGTATCAATTGGTCGAATATAAAGGTCAGATTTATTGCTTGACCAGACTAGGATTTAGACTGAATTCTGCACTGAAAATTATGACGGCAGTGCTTAAGACTGTGTTGTCCAAAGAGAATGCAGTGAAAAGAGCCAGCTGTTCTTATATCGATGATGTACTGGTTGACGAGACAGAGGTGACTGCGAAAAGAGTGAGAGACCATGTTTAAACATATGGACTGACAGCTAAGCCATCGGAGTCGTTAGAACATGGAATGGCTCTTGGATTGAAATTACAGCGAAATAAGGGAGGATAGTTGATGTTTGGAAGAGGGAACGAAATCCCTGAAGTCATGGACGGCCTAACCATAGTCGGATGGCTGCGGACTGCATGCAGCTTTATTAAAAGGCAGAGCGGTATGGACCGATGGGAGAATGAAATTGACCCAGAGTTGTTGCACATGATAAAAGAAGGGATTGCGGAAGTAAAAAAGGTTGATCCTGTAAAGGGAGAATGACACATAAAAAAGGGCCTGGAAGGGGTGATATGGAGCGACGCTAGCACCCTGGCATTAGGAGCATTGGTGGAAATAGAAGGTGTAACTGTTGAAGATGCTTCCTAGTTACGAAAGAGGAATGATAGCGCCCACATCAATGTTGCGGAGCTCGAAGCCACAATGAAGGGCATCAACCTGGCTTTGAAATGGGGCCTACAAACAGTGGACATTAGAACGGACTCGGAAACAGTGGCATCGTGGATTAAGTCAGAAGTGTCGGGAGATAAACGAATCAGAAACAAAGGAGCAGCTGAGATGCTTATCAAGCGTCAACTCGGGCCACTTGGAGACTTGATCAGAGAATTCGGACTCAACGTAACCGTCACATTGATCTCATCACAGATAAACAATGCAGACGTGCTGACCAGAGTGATGAAAGCTTGTCTACGAGAGAAGAAAAATGTGGCTCCGGTGTGCTGTATAGTAGATGAAATAAAGCACATGCATAATATGCATCATTTTGGTAAGGAAAGGACGTTATATTTGGCAAGAAAGTGAATCCAAACATCGCAAGGAAGATGTTCACGGTGTAGTTAAACACTGTAGGGAGTGCCAGTCCATTGACCTAGCGCCATCTTGGCATGGACAAGGAGAGTTGTATGGAACATGCAATTAGAGGCGACTGGCCTTTGATATCACGCATTACAGCCATGAACTGTATTTAACTATGATTGACTGTGGATCTCAGAGAGTAGCAATACGGCGAAAAATTAGAACAGAAACAGCAGAAGATATATGGGTTGAGGAGGTGTTTATGAAGAGAGGGTCAGTAGAAAGAGCCCTATTAGACAACGGGATGTCCTTCCGCTCGGAAGTCTTTAGAGAACTATATGATAAGTGAGGTGTTAGGCAATATTTTAGATCAACGTACCGCCCAAGCGGCAATAGAATCCTAGAGAGACACCATCGAACTATAAAATCTGTGGCAACAAGAAGCCAAATTGCGCCTCAAGAAGCGGTCTTTTGGTATAACATGGCACCGAAGGCTGGCCAAGACGAAACGTCAGTGCCACATCGATCTGTCTTATCGTATAAATGGCGACATCCACTGGCAATGAAAAAGAGAGTGGAACAGGCGCAATCGAAAATCATGGTGGGTGAGTAGGTGTGGGTGAAACCACCCAACGTCGAATGTACAACCCGCTGAGGAAGAGGAACAGTAACTGATGTACTATCTGAAAACAATGTGTCAGTTAATGGAGTGCCTCGTCATATATTAGATATACGGAGAGCTTCCTTACCATCAAATGAAGAGGTTGTTGAAGTCCCCAAGAAGAACCCGTACGAAAGTCGTAACGTGAACGAAGACGGCCAACGTGGATGGCGGATTATGAAACCAATTATTGATCTTGAATATCAAGAGGCGTGTAGTTTTGTCGCCAATTGAGTTACCCCCCCCCCCTTTGCATATTGGCTGTTTGGAGTCTCTAACCGCTAAATGGATCTGATTGGGAGTCAATTTGCATAGGTGGTGGATTGATCAGTATAAGAACTGTACTCTTTCGATTGAAGAGTGTTGTTGCTCAGTGAGTAGAGTAAAATGCAGAGAGAAAGAGGTGAAGGTGGCAGTTGGTGGAGCATCAGAATTTTATTTTTCAAGAAGCTTTCTTTTACGAATACACCAGAGAGGTTACAGTTGCCTCGTATTTCAGGCTTCATGAATACATATATAATTCAGACTGTGAAAACTGGACTGATCCTAAAAAGGTTTGGTTACTGTTACAGAAATTTGACATAGTGGAATATACGGAATTTGCTAATTACATTTTACCTAAAAAATAGCGAGCTAAAATTTAGTGGAGAAATAAAATTGATGCCCAAATTATTTAGTTCCAAACCGTCTCTCTTCCATAAAAGTTGTAAGTTTTTTAACCTTAACAAAAAAGATAATGAGGACTACACGACTTTATAGCAAATAAACAATTTTATGTTTACAAGTATAGTAAATAAAAACTGTGATGACTTCAGGCTGTCGGAATTTAGTGCCAATAACTTCAAATGTCTCATTTTTGCACAATTATTGGTGTCGAACACATTCTCGAAAATTTAAAGGAAGTTTTTAACATACTTGAAAATGAGTCAGATCTAACATCAGCAAATAGCCGAGGACTGTAAACGGGTTATTAGCGTGCGTCAGGATTCAAAGGATTTGGAACAGTTTGTAGTGTCTTAGATCAAGAAAAATCTGCAGCAAGACAAAAATTACTTCGCCACTAAAATTTGATAGCCAAACATGAAGTAGTGTGCCCCCTAAACCGTGTTTCAGTTGTGGACTGATGCCTTGGTACATAGATTGCCCCTATAAATCTCAGAAATACTTTAAATACGATCGCATATGCCATCAAACTACGCATTGCAGAATTGCAAATAAAACATGAATAGAAATAAAAAAAGGAAATGTGACGAAATTAAACATTTTATGAAATTTGCTCATATCAAAATATTAAATAGAAACATAAAAAGGCAGTTAGACTCCGATTCCAATTTATCAATTATAAATCTGTAGACGCGGAGGAAAATCGATAAGCCAACTTTATTGAGGACTAATAAAATCGCGAAAAACGTAACCGCAAAACAAATACAATTTAAAGGCGAACTGATAACTACAGTCTCTCTTACAGGAAAAACGCTTAAATTAAAAGTATTTGTGATTAATAATTCGAGTAATCTACTTACACAGATTGGATGGAGAAGTTACAACTGTAGGATTTACTGATAACTTCTTTTTGCCAGAAATAAAAACTAAAGATTCTGCGGCGGATGATTTTAAAAAAATAATCAACAGAGAATTTTTCTGGTGGGCTTTTTAGAGGCAACATAGTAATTGTAACATTTGAGTTAATACATCGAATCTTCAAAAAGAAAAGAAAATGTTCCGTTCGTGTCAGACGAATAAAACTTAGAATTGGATAAGCTCGAGAAAATAAAAGTGCGGTCAAGGGTTGAATATAGCGAATGGGCTTCGCTGACAGTATACGAAAAAAAAAATCAATAAATTCGTGCATGCACAGACTTTTCCACGGGTTTAAAATTCGCACTGAGAGATTACCATCACCTGTTATCTTGACACATATTTTCAAATCTCGGTGGACGAAGAATACTCGAAGTTATAGTATATAAATACACATGGAGGCTTATACAAATTTCAAAGACTACTGCTTGTAATGGGTGCATTTCTCGCTCTCTCTAAGTACCTCTTTCTAGACATGCACCTGAGATAAAATAATTGATTAAATGGGAAGCCGAATTCTACGTTTTAGGTTTTTCTTGCTAAATATAAAACAAAAATGTAGATTGATTTGTAGTAACTTTGGGAACGTGTTACATTTTAGGAAGCAGTCCACCAAAGTGAAGATATTCTAAGGCATGTTTTAAAGAAAAATTCTACAAGCTACCAAAGAATCAACTCAGGAAAACAACAGAAATGTTTATGAAAATATATAGTATACCTGTAGTTTGTTGCTTAATTTTGTATTTTTATTGAATAAATGCGAACCAAATGTGTTTGCTAAATATACGAAATAGTTTTCATAGAATGCAAGTAGATACAAACGAAATAATTATTATAAGATTTTAATAAATAAAATATTATTAAAAATAACATAAAATATATTATTATTTATTACCTGTGAAAAATTAAAAATATTATTTTACTGATGAATAACAGGTGATTCGGAAAATTAGTCTCTTATTAAATATTTTAATTCTGTTATTCTGGTTGCAATAAGTGGAGTTGTGACCGGGACACAGAGAGAATTATCTCTTTCTATCACATTAGTTATCAAAACGAACACTGTAGATCGGATTAAATATTATTAGTTAAAATCAATTTGAAATTTAAAAAAAGTGTTTTTGGAATAAGAAACAATACTTACTGACCAAACATAATTTTTTTCTTTCTCTTGGTAAAAAAAACAACTATTCCGGTGAACGATACAAGGGAACATCTCACTCTATTTTATATATAAGATTAGTAATGACATTTTTGAACCAGGCGAGGAGATTCAGACGCACGATTACCTTGAACGTGTTTGGGTGCATAACGTGAGATATGTTTTTGACTGCCTACGGAATGTGCTCCGATGAACTAGCTTCTCTAGTGCGCCCTCGACGCAAATATACTTTACACAACCCGACAATCAGATAGGTCCCATACATTCACTGTGGAGGTCCCCATATGCCAGAGAGCCTTCTACTCCGGCAGCTTCTTTCCTAGTGCTGCCGGCCTCTGGAACTCCCTCCCTGCTCTGTGTTCCCCGACTGTACTGACATGCAGAAGTTTAAAACTAATGTAAACAGAAATCTCGCTGCAGAGCTCCCAACTTAGGATGACACCCAAAACCTACTCCCTAATTCTAAGTAGTCCATTACGTCTACAGTGGCAACCTGCCTTGTTTGGGGTGAAATATGTAAAAATAAAAACTGAAATAAAAACACTTCAAGAGAAGATTGTTCTTCTGGCTGTTGCTTCACGAAACCAATGGCGTTGTGTGAACGAATTGTCTTGAAAACAAAACTACCGTTTAGCCCCACGTTGTAACACTTGAGCTATGAAACGAAGAACAGAAGAAAGGATAGTGTATGGATTTTAATAAAAATGAAGGTTTATCTAGAATCTATTAGTGCCAATTATCTGCGATGGTTGAACCACGAGCATAATTAAAACAGGGAATAACATGGATCGAAATAAGAAAGACAGAGAAAAGAGAAACAAAAGAAATGATAAACGGAGTGATGATGATGATGATGATGATGATGATGATGATGATGATGATGATGATGATGATGATGATGGAAAGAAAGAAAGCGATGGAAATAAAGATGATGATATAGAAGCAGGTAATAATATGGAACGGAATCAGAAAAGCAAAAACATGGAAAAATTGAAATGGGAAAAAGATAGCTAGCTAGCTAGATATATATAGACTGGATATATATATATATATATATATATATATATATATATATATATATATATATATATATATATATATATATATATATTTAGATTTTTCACTTATAAAATAGATCATTCAGTGAAGACCGGGGTTGTTCCAATAAAAACAAGCTCGATGATACTCGATTACAGAGTACAGAGTACAGAGCATTTATATGTGATTTTATGAAGGCTTACCAAAGCATTCCTTTCAGGACACCAATGATCACCATTAAAGATATTTTTTCTTACAAATATTATTTATTCAAATTAAGTGTTTTTTCCTACACGTTTTTCACTACCAAGCAGGTACTTGATTGGCAGATCATCAGGGAAATTAAATGTCTGGAATACGGGTATACACTGCCGACAATACACAATGTGGCGTTGCAATAGTTGAGGTCACTTAAGAACGGAAGAGGAAAAAAAGAAAAAAAAAGTTAAAATTAAAAAACCAGGAAGAACAACGATAAATAAAAGAAAGTCCTAGAAAAAGTCTTAGAAAAGTTCGTGTGTTTGTTTCGAAGGGTAAGAAATCAGCCCTTGAAATAAGGCTCTTCTGACCGCTGACATCCGGGACGAACATTTATGTTGATTTTTCTTTGTGAGAAGTTGGATTTAGAATTCCCATACTATCATTGGGTTGGAATGGTAACTTGTGAACGGTATCTTGAATGATTTAGTTCTTTGGGTTTTTTTTTGGGGGGGGGGGATTTATTCATCATTGTGCCGGCCGACGTGAAAGTGTATTATCGCACATTGTTCCGGTGTTTTGGTCTTTTTGAATGTATTTGGGACCGATTATTTGCTTGTTGGCTTGGTGGAAGAAATAATGCACGAGCTACTTTTCTAAGACTTTTTCTAGGACTTTCTTTTATTTATCGTTGTTCTTCCTGGTTTTTTAATTCGAATAAATAATATTTGTAAGAAAAATATCTTTAATGGTGATCATTGGTGTCCTGAAAGGAATGCTTTGGTAAGCCTTCATAAAATCATATATATATATATATATATATATATATATATATATATATATATATATATATATATATATATATATAAACAAAACAAATATTATATATATATATATATATATATAAATAATATATATTTGTTAAGTTTATTATCTATGTACTTATACATTTCGTCCTTTATATTCGGGACTCATCAGCATCGAGATTTGACTATTTACTACTGGTTATGCGATTCGAAACCCCGGGCTCCGGGTATTCTTACAACTCAAATCCCGACAGGTTTGATTAAACAACCGAAACAATTTGTTTCTTTTTTGGTCCATCTTTTCATGTTGACGGACCATCCTCGCCGTCTCAAATTGTAAGCTTCGCTTTCCCATAATTTAAGCTTACTCATTCGAGCAAACACACTTACAATCAATCAAGCTCGATATGAGGGGGAAGAAGGTATACTAAAATACCTTTAATATAAAATTATCTTTTTAACAGTTTTAATCGAGTTTCTTAATAAATTAACAGTTTTAGTTTGCATAACTCATTCCGTGCCTGAAGAAGACTTGAAAACGTTAGCAGTTTTGGTGAGTTCCTGTTCACACTCGAACAGAAAATTAGATCATTGGTCCGTCAACATGAAAAGATGGATAAAAAAAGAAACAAACAGGAATTGCCCCTGTTGTTTAATCAAAAATGCATCAATGAAGAAATGCTGCTCAACTATACAAATTTCATGTATATATATATATATATATATATATATATATATATATATATATATATATATATATATAGAGAGAGAGAGAGAGAGAGAGAGAGAGAGAGGGAAGTAGGGAGAGACAGAGAGAGTAAAATAAAGCAGGGTGTCTGAAATAAAATCGCAAATTAATGCATCAGGGTAATAAGAGTAATAGTCAGAAAATACATAGATAGATAAATAAATAGAGTGAGAGAAACGGAGAAAGAGAAGGACAGATAGACAAAATGGAAAGATACGGAGACATAGATGAAAGCGATTGATTATGCCGAGAGAGAGAGAGAGAAGTGAGAAAGATTGAGAGAGAGAGAGAGAGAGAGAGAAAGAATGCGGAAGAATTTGCCAGATGATTGATTGATGAGTTGCATTTGCGAGACGCCGTAGCTGAAAAACCGCTCCAAGCTTCCATTTTCAGTGCATAAACTTGTTTATGTAATAACTTAAATAGATCCGAACAGACATTTTCGTAAATACACGCGTCGTACGTTCGACAATTGGAAGACAATGTACAGATCATAATAAATGTTTTACACACAGACACACACACAAAAACACACACAGACACTCATATATATATATATATATATATATATATATATAAACACATACACACACACACACACATATATATATATATATATATACATTTCTCTTCGTTATCGCAAAGGTTTATGATGTAACTCAATAGTGTACGAGCAGAGCCTTTAAAATAACATCATGTAAAACATAGTTTCTCAGAGAAAAAACTTCATATTTCATACAAAAATACTTTTATTTACAACCAATGTTTCTTCCTAATTACCTCTTTCACACAAACACACACATATTTTTATATATATATACATACACACACACACACACACACACATATATATATATATATATATATATGATACTACCAATTACAACTGATTTGAGAACACGCAAACATGTCTACACACTTACACACATAAAGGCTGCCATGAATTACAGCTGATTTGACAATACGTTGTTCGCCCAAGCGGAAGTAACTGTCGATTTCTTGACACTTTCACTTGCATGTTATCTTCCCTCTCCCCTCTCCACTCTCTGTCTGAATCAACAGACGGGTTCATTTTTTCTATCTATCTACCTATCTATCTTTCTATTTATCTATCTATATATCTATCTTTATCCTCGCCTTGTTATTATATGTCTCTCTTTTCACTTTATCTTAATTTTATTTTATTTTATTTGTTCTATTTTGTTTTGTTTTGATTTATTTTACATTTTAGATTTTAGATTTTAGATGTTAACTTTTTTTTATTTTTAACGGTCCTAAACCACGTGACTCCCTGAATTCTGAACTCTTACATTTCTTTTCTTAATCTTTTTTTCTCTCTATTTCATTCTCTCCAAATATGATCTGAGGTTAAGATCGGATTCTAACTCTCCCTGATGAGATCTCAGTTTATAATAACTGTTGATCGATAACATCGACATGCCAGTGTCGCAGATTTTGTACATGTCTGTGTAAATAAAAATAATCATATATATATATAAATATGACTATAGATAGATAGATAGATAGATAGATAAATAAATAGATAGATAGATAGTTAGATAGATATTATACAAATATATATAATTAAACAAATTCAAATATATTATAACAAACTTTAAAACCAACATTTCTTCAAAAAGTGCTCCAAATAAAGTAGAGGTTTTATAAGTATAACTAAATAAACATTAGAAAGAGTCTACGCGGATAAAACTGCGTTTCAACGCTAAAGCGTCTCGTGCAGGACCGTGAAGCGATCACTTGACAGTCCTGAACGATATGCTTTAGCGTTGAAACGCAGGTTAATCCGCATTGATATTCTCTGATGTTTATTCAATTTTACTTATATATATATATATATATATATATATATATATATATATATATATATATATATATATATATATATATATGAATTATGAAACTAAAAGTATACTTTTACGGGATGAAACCTATAGTGAAATGGTTTAAGCTCAATATACGAGATAGAGCAATTATAAAGATAAATGAAGGAAAAGATGTACGAAGTACAAATCTATTTCATCTTCGATTGTTCAATGCAAGGTGTGCTCGGTAAAAAACATGTTTATTTTTCTATCCTTAAGCCAGGCTTTTCAAAGATTAAAATCTAATCATCAGAGGAATTACATAGATAGATAAGTTGGCAGTGGAAAAGCCAAAATTCAAAATTTGAAAAAACATAAAGTAATGGAGAGTAAGAGTATGGGTGTAAAAAATATGGAGTATGTCAAGTTGGTGAATGTCCGTTGATAAGGTATCCGGTGAATGGAATATATATATATATATATATATATATATATATATATATATATATATATATATATATATATATATATATATGTGTGTGTGTGTGTGTGTGTGTGTGTGTGAAAAGATGACAGACGGAAAAACAAGTCAAAGTGCAGGAGAAAAAACAAAAATAAGAGATTTTTTGACCGGTTTCGGTCGTGGGGAACGTCATCAGAAAATGAAGAATACAGAAATAATTTTATTTTATATTGAAGGCACCCACTCAAAAACTATTAAAGACCTACTTAATACGAAACTCCGTTCCCAACCATCCCCCAAAGACACCTGCTCTGCTCGCATCTACAAGATAAAATTCGCCGTATGTCCGATGTTCTACATTGGGGAAACATCCAGAAACCAGAGATCTCACATTTACGAACGGGACCTCAAACACGACATTTCCACTAATGCTCTTGTGATATACAGGAACACTCTCTCCCACAATTTAAACCTCTCAGACTGCACTCTCCTCAAGAACGAACACTCTCTCTCACGTCGCAAATGCATTGAAAGCGCGACTATTCTCCTTTCATCACCTTCACACTTACCCTAAGCAGACACTTAGCTAAAGCTGCACTAAAACAATGCAATATATTGCACCACTGCGCCCCTGACTAAGTATCTATCTATCTATCTATCTATCTATCTATCTATCTATCTATCTATCTATCTATCTATCTATCTATCTATCTATATACATATTGGAAAACGTGTTTTGTATGTATGTATGTATGTGTATGTATATATACACACATATTTGTGTATATGTTTACATATACACATGTGCGTGTGTGTGTATGTTTATATATTTTCGTATGTTTGTGATTTTTGCAAGCTCTCATTTATAATCTACCTTTTTAATACATCTCTCTTTAACCCTTATTTTTTCTATTTTTAAATCCCATTTATATTTTTGTTTAGCACCTAACCTTTAACTTTTTCTCTTCCCTTTTGTTTTCTTTTTCACACATTTTCATTGTCAGGAATTGCTCTTTAAAAACCTATTGTTGACAAATTAGCTGACCCATCCCTGTTTATTTCTTTTTAATCTTTAGGTGCTAACTTCCAGTGTATCAATTTCACACCGTTTTTGTTCACCGTAGTTTGATTCTCTGCCGTCTTTTTCCCCTTCCCCCACCACCTAAGAATACTGTATCACCTACTTATCATGTCCCAATTTCGCTTAATGTCTTCTCATATGATCCAATCAGATCATTTTTCCCTCATCCCATGTGTGTACCTTCAATAAAAAATAAAATTATTTCTGTATTCTTCATTTTCTGAAGACGTTCCCCACCAACAAAATCGGTCAAAAAATCTCTTGTTTTTGTTTTTCTCCTGCACTTTGACTTGTTTTTCCGTCTGTCATCTTTTCACAGATTTTGCCCATCACGACACTTCATTTTCATGAATTATCGTGTACCTTACCCCATATATATATATATATATATATATATATATATATATATATATATATATATATATATATATATATATATATATATATATATATATATATACATATATATATATATATATTATTATTAAAAATAACCGACAATTTTTGTCTGGCTATTTTAGTGTTGATCCCTTCAATTTTCCGGATTAAAATCTTAATCTCGGAAGGAAATTGGCTGATGAAACTGCCATAGTGTACATGTTGGTCCAGAGTACTTTCTGACCCGTCTGGGTCCATCGTCAGTGGAATAATGACAAACAGGTAAAGACCTGGAGTGAGATTTATAATTAATTATGGCGGGAAAGTTTAACTATGTTTATTAGGTATTATAAGCATTTATATACTAAAATGCTTATAATTTATCATGGAAGAATATAGCACTGAACAATGAACCAAAATTATTGAACTTTACTTCGGAAACCATCGTTCAATAACCGTAACCCAAAGAGCCTATCGTCGGCATTATAATGTCAGACAATCTCCCAGTCAGACCACAATTGATCGTCTTGTGGCCCGATTTCGGCAGCAGGGTTCAGTCAGTGATCTTCCACGATCTGGCAGACTACGTTCAGTATGGACAGCGGAAAATGTAGCACTCGTTGAGGATAGCATTGCTGAAAATCAACACACCTCAACTCGAAGACGAGCCACTCAGATTGGGATGTCCAGAAGGTCACTTCAAAGAATTTTGCGTGAATTGCATGTTTCCATACAAAATTCAATTGGTACAGGCATTACAACCCACAGATTGGCAATCACGCGTAGCTTATGCTCTTCACATTCAGCAATTAGCCAGAGAACAAAATGAGTTCATCCATAAGCTGATAATGAGCGACGAAGCCCATTTTCATCTGAACGGGTTCGTAAATAAGCAAAACTGCAGAATATGGGCCATTGAAAATCCAAGAACCGTTCATCAGCGTGAATTACATCCACTAAAATGTACCGTATGGTGTGATGTTACCTCGGAAAGAGTGATCGATCCATATTTCTTTGAAGACGATAAAGGTGTCGCGGTGACGATAACTGCACAGCGGTATCAACAAATGATTGAAATTTTTTTAAGGCCAGCTTTTCAGGACAACCCAGAAATGTGGTTCCAACAAGATGGAGCTACTGCCCACACTGCCCGACAAAGTATGGCGCTCTTAAGGGGATTGTTTGGCGAGCGCTTAATTAGCAGATTTTCTAATTTTAACTGGCCTTCACGTTCACCGGATTTAACAGCCCCTGACTTTTTCCTTTGGGGTTATCTTAAGGAAAGGGTATATGTGAACAAGCCTACAACGATTCAAGAGCTTAAAAACAATATCAGACATGACATCCAAGAACTAGAGCCAGTTATTCTAAGGAGTGTAATGGAAAATATCCTAACTAGAGCCCGTCTTTGTGAGGCCGAAAATGGTGGCCATTTAAAGGATATTATTTTTAAAATCGACTGCAACAAAATTACCAAGTAAATATATTATTTATCAGAAAAGTCTAGCAAGTTACTTAAAATGTTGTAGTTTCTATCACCTAAACAAACCAATGCGCGACTTTTGCGCCACCCTGTATATATATATATATATATATATATATATATATATATATATATATATATATATGTGATTTTATGAAGGCCTACCAAAGCATTCCTTTCAATAAAATCACATATAAATGCTCTGTACTCTGTAATCGAGTATCATCGAGCTTGTTTTTTATTGGAACAACCCCGGTCTTCACCGAATGATCTATTTTATAAGTGAAAAATCTAAATCTATATATATATATATATATATATATATATATATATATATATATGTATATATATATATATGTATATATATATATATATGGGGTAAGGTACACGATAATTCATGAAAAAGAAATGTCGTGGTGGACAAAATGTGTGAAAAATTACAAACGGAAAACAAGTTAAGGTGAAAAACAAAAACAAAAACAGAAGATTTTGACCGGTTTCGTTCTGTTGGAGAACGTCAACATCTCTTGTTTTTTTCCTCCTGCACTTTAACTTGTTTTCCATTTGTCATTTTTCACACACACACACACACACACACACACACACACACACACACACACACACACACACACACACACACACACACACACACACACACACACACACACACACACACAAACACACACACACAAACACAAACACACACAAACACACACACAAACACAAACACACACACACAAACACACACACACACATATATATATATAAACTTTGGTATATTTGTATTATAGAGTTAACTTCTAAACTAAGTAACTGATTATTACACATTTTTGAACACAACTGCTAGGCGTAAAGGACATTAATATGGCTATATTTAGTTTAATTTAGTTTAATGCAAAATAGACTACTGGGGTTAAGCTCTTTGTAAAAATTCAAATACCTCTGGTTTTTGTGAATATTTTACAACATGAATACAACATCAATTACTAAATATTCGTAACACATCGCCGTTTCTCTAGAATATTTGAAAGAATATGATTATGAGTCATAATATGGACACAATCCCCCATTTGAAAGTTCAAATATTTCAGATTTGCATTAGCCACCGATGAAACAAGATTTTCTTGCTTTCAATTCCCTTTTATAGACTCCTTAAACATAAATCTTTAATTTTAGACATTTTATTGAATTAAAATGATTCTAGACATAACGTTCAGTGTTATTTTATCTCGATTATAATCTTCGTAATTGGACGTATAAGAATTGTGTGTGTTTATAAAGAATTGCTTTCTGATGCGAAAATTACTGCTCAAACAAAGCAATGACTTGATAGGTTTCATTCCGACTCTGCTCCGTCGGAAACAACAGAAAGAAGTAGTATGCTGACTTTAAACGCGATCGTACAGACATAAATGATGCTGAACGCTCAATTTTCCATGAACATTGGACAATGAGAAAGCTGTGTAGAGTGGGTGCCGTGTTTGTTCACACTCGATAAAAACAACAACGCGTCGACGATTCAGCATGTTGTTTGCGACTGTTTAAACTAAAAAAAAAACGATTATTGAGTCAATATGTGACACTAGATTAAACAAATCGGACGTAAACTGAGTAGTCAGCAGCATGTGTGAACCGTTCTAAAAGACGAAAGACGCGGACATTATCAGGAAATGTTTTGACCTCCGTATTTTGGGATTCGCAAAGGAGAGAACCAATCATAGCAAATATTAAAAGCTTCATTGGTGCATTTGAAAGAAAAAGATGGCCACAAATGGGACTAAGACAATGCACGGTGTCACAAGTCGATGGTAAAACTATATGCATTGCACTTCAAATTGCTTACCCACCCACCATATGATCCAGATCTGGACTCCAGCGACTATTGACTGTGTGTAACCTCAAAAGTATGCCCCAGGGAAAGAGATTTGGTTCTAATGAAAAAAATATATCCGAAGCTAAGGCGAATTTTTAAGACAAAGGTGAATCGTTCTACAGAAAAGCATCGGATTGTTTGAAAAGCGTTGGAATCAGTGCATCTTTCTATAAAGAGACTATGGTAAGGAATAAAGTAACATTTTGCCTAAAAATTGTTGCTTCGTTATAAGGTCCGTGACTTATTACACACACACACATACACACATACACACGCTCACGCTCCCCATTTTCAAAAAGGCGCCGCTCCAGTTCAAACTAATATAAAAAAGAATCAGCTCTTTTTAGTGCTCCATAATGAAAGTGTACCTCCTTTGATAAACGTTCTATTCTGCCAATGAGTGGTCGAAGGATAACAGTGGGCGTCAAATAATCTCGTCAATATGGGTTGAGATGTCACTTTAAGTGTAAGACCGTAAGATAATATTTGACAGAATCTTGCTAATATTTTGAGATGTGCTAAATGTTATAAGAGAACATGTCGGACGAAGCATAGGAGTGTACGTAAATTATTGTTTCATGAGGTTTAAAATAGAAATAGAAAAATCCCTAAAGTATTTTAAAACAATTTTAATTTTTTCAGGGAATGAAAATTTGACCCGATATCTTTTCTATTTATTTTGGAATGGAATTTAGATTTGTTTTAAGTAAATATAATTTAACTTTTAAACATTATTAGTGATTATTTTCTTTGTAAAGAAAACATTTCTCTGGAGGACGAGCGACAGTCAGGACAACATTAATCGTCGTGTGGTTGTTTAATATTTATTTGTTTTACGAACGTAACTATATTGTATAATGTATATTATTATTTACCACAGAGAAACGCGCAAGTACTTTCAACCAAATCGATTTATCCATTCTTTTTCAATTATACAATTTGGGGCGAAAAAAAAAACAATGAAGTTTATTTTTAAAGATTGAATAAACAAACATTTTTCATAAGTTGGCCAAAAAATATCAATAAATTGTCAATAAACAATTCAAAGATCCATTTAATGTCTTAAAATTTCATACAAAATATCTGGCCTAGACTTTGGGAATTAGAAAAATATCGTGTCAAATTTTCCTCCGCCGAAAAATTAAATTGAGCAAGTTTTCCTAGGTCGGGCAAAAACATTTATTGCATTTAAAAATTCGAATAAAAAAGGTTAAAAGGTCTATATAATAATATATAGATAATAGATTTTTTTAAGATAAAGAAACCTATCTAATCTACTTTCGGTTCTAAAAAAAACAACAAATTGATCAGAAAGTCTAATTATTTGCTTTTTAAAATTAAAATTTAAGATATTTTCTTTAATTTAATTAAGTTTAAACATCGGTTTAATTGTAGAATAGGGACCACTTTTTAAATCTTTTTTAAAAACTGATTGCTGGTCGTAATTGTATTGTTGGTCCTAAACTAAAATTTTCATTTACTTTTTAAAGTGTTTATAATCTTACTTTAATTCCAGGTTTTAATCTCTGGCGGCCATGTTGGTTTTTATTGTTTTTTCCTTGGACTAAAGATATTTTCTACTGTTTAAACATTTTATTACACACACACACAAAAAACTTTGAACATTCTATTTACAAAAGCAAGTTTTTACGGAATTTAACGAATTTAAAAGCAAACATGAAAAGATTAAAACATACTAGTCGTGAATTTAAGAATAACAAAATGTCTCTGAGTGAAAATGTGGCATAAAAGTTCAATTTGATATATGCTAAAACATAAATTATAATTTTTTGTCCGGACAATATGTACAATTTCACCCCCAAAATCGATTTTATCGAACATTTGGGTGAATACTGAACGAAATGGGCGAGAAAAATCCAACGGTGCCTATAGTACACTTGCTAAAAAGGTAATAAAAATGATACAAAAGATGGAAACTAATTGAAAGAGTTAACAAGTAAAGAATGTAACCCGATACTGAGCTTGACCGGGTAAACATAAAAATATCTCATCCCCAAAACAGATTTACTTAAGGGGAAAGTTCTTCAAAGAGGTTGACTCTCTGTGAAGAGTACAACCGAAACATATATGCACATATATAACCAATAATGTTTGTATAAATAAAAAATTATATATATATATATATATATATATATATATATATATAGGACACGTATTGTATTAGTTTCTGTAGATGTAAATCCGTTGAAACTCCAGTGTTAATAAAAGTGTTCCATGACAAGTAGTGCTGTTCATTAGTATAAATTGTTATTTATACAAACATTATTGGTTACATATGCGCATACATGTTTCGGTTGTACTCTTCATAGAGAGTCAACCTCTTCAGACCAAATAAAACAAAAAAGTGAGATGAATTTGAAGCACTTTCCCCTTAAGTAAATATATGTATCATAGAAAATCAGAACAACATTGCTACGGTCGGTTTCGAACCCGATCAAAGGTTCCTATTTGTTTTGATTTGAAACCGACGGTACCGATACTGTTCTGATCTTCTGCAATATAAATAAATATTAGGCTCTTATTTTCTGAATAGTCGTGCACTCTGCTAGGGTTTTCTTTTACTAACTTTATGAATATATAAATCATTCAAGTTCAAATATATTTACATAATGAACAAAAACAAGCCAATATATTTTAAAAACTGCTCAATACAAAGTAGAGCTTTTAAAAAATTTAGTTTTTATTTTATAATTAAATTAGGAAAGGTGAAAACACACGATATCATAGCGAGGATGACGCGACCTCTCTTAATTTTCCATTTTCTGATATTGGGTTTTCAGGGCAGATTTTAAAAACCGCTTTTTACTTTTGGACACAGTTTTGAGAAGACGCTTATGCGTTAGAACACGAATTAATTAGTGTAGATTGTCACCAATGTTTATTTAATTATATATATATATATGGGAAATGAAAAAAGAAAAAAGAAAAAAAGAAAGTTTTTTTTATATATACATCAACATTTCGTCTTCATTTTAAAAACTTTTTCTTAATATTATCACCCTAAAGAAGTCTTAAAATTAAAGACGAACCATTGAGGTATATATAAAAAGACATCCTTTTTGGTTTTTTCATTTCCCATCACGTCGGATTACCTTCATCCTTCCTTTCTCATATATATATATATATATATATATATATATATATATATATATATATATATATATATATATATATATATATATATATATTGTTACGAGGGCTTGATTAATATATATTTCTTTTTTATCTAAGTTATTAGAGACCTTATAATATATATATATATATATATATATATATATATATATATATATATATATTTATTTATTCTGGTACAGAAATATTAGTACCACATTCGTACCGTCGGTTTCAAGCACGAAAGGTCTTACCCATCCGGCTCTCTTCAGCTTCTGTTGTCATCTGTATTGGAAATGTGAGGTCACATGACACTCTCGTTGGGACGCGTTATTTGCTCAGTGTGTTGTGTGTGTTTGTTTAAATTTAAATTTAGTTTAATAAGACCGTTGAGATTTAAAACACGAGGGAATTCAAGATTAAAGGGAATAAAAAATCAAAAATATATGAAAATATATATAAAAAAATATATATAAAAACATATATATAAAAACATTCTAATACTAAGAATAAAAGAATAAATAAAGAGAGAGAGAATAAAAAAAAATAGAGAATAAAAAAAGAGAGAGAGAAAGAAAGAATAAAAAAAGAAAAAAAAGAATAAAAAAAGAAAGAATAAAAACATAATGAATAAAAATAAATTAAAAATAAATTTAAAGATTAAAAAATAATAATAATTAAAAAATAAATTAAAAATTAAAAATTAAAAATTAAAAACAAAAATAATGAAAGGGTTTCTCTGAAATTCCCGTGAGCCAAATTATGAATTTGTATCATTAGCCGTTATATTTTTGAAGGTATGCGTTCTAAAAGAAAAAACCGTTAACGAATTTCTTCATTAAAATCACTCCAATCTGGGTAAAAGATTTTGAACACGTTAACGGTTTTTCCTTTTAGAACGCATATGTTCAAAAATATAACGGCTAATGATACAAATTCCTAATTTGGCTCACGGGAATTTCAGAGAAACCCTTTCATTATTTTTGTTTTTAATTTTTAATTTTTAATTTATTTTTTTATTATTATTATTTTTTTAATCTTTAAATTTATTTTTAATTTATCTTTATTCATTATGTTTTTATTCTTTCTTTTTTTATTCTTTTTTATTCTTTTTTTATTCTTTTTTATTCTTTCTTTCTCTCTCTCTTTTTTATTCTCTATATTTTTTTATATTTTTTATTCTTCTTAGTATTGAAATGTTTTTATATATATGTTTTTATATATATATTTTTTTATATATATTTTCATATATTTTTGATTTTTTATTCCCTTTAATCTTGAATTCCCTCGTGTTTTAAATCCTAACGGTCTTATTACACTAAATTTAAACAAACACACACAACACACTGAGCAAATAACGCGTCCCAACGAGAGTGTCATGTGACCTCACATTTCCAAAACAGATGACAACAGAAGCTGAAGAGAGCCGGATGGGTAAGACCTTCCGTGCCTGAAACCGACGGTACGAATGTTGTACTAATTTTTCTGTACCAGAATAAATAAATATTATGCTCTTAATTTTTAACTTTAATTCTTAATTAATCGAGCACTCTGCTGGGAGTTTTCCTACCATTTTACAAAGAAGTATATATATATATATTATAAGGTCTCTAATAACTTATATAAAAAAAAAAATAAAGTTTTTGTAAAATCCAGAATGTTTAAAAAGGTTCTAGAACTTCCGACAAAGATCAAGAGAGTTCTAAGATGTTCTGTTACTGGTTGGTGCACTCTATAAAAAGAGGTTTTCGTGCTTGTTAAGCAGTTTCCCTGCGACCTGATTTGCTGGTTATAACCCAGTCGAAAGAATTTATTAAAATTACCTAGAATCTACAGACATCAAAAGCAGATAATACAAAAGAACCTCCTGCTAAATAAAAGGGTGACTACTCTTTGAAATTTTCTCTGACCAAAGTCAACTGAGATTTGAGATTTTCTTGCTGGATTAGAAAATTAAAAAAAAACTCTCTCATAAGTGTACTCTGACTTCCTTCTCTTACTCCCTCATACCACTTCTCTATCATCGTGGTACTGAATTAGCACTCGGACTCAGTAAGAATCTTTTTTTTTACGTTTGTATTAAATATTTTTTATTGTAAATTAAATGTTATATTTAAAATAGTCTCCCTGTTGTTCACTTTTAATTTATTTTCTTTGTTACACGTTGCTTTTGAAAACGTAACAATATATATATATATATATATATATATATATATATATATATATATATATATATATATATATATATTGTTAAAATACACATTTTTAATCAAATACTTTTTAAATGTTTTTTTTTACCTCCAAATGATATCGTTCCGAACTTTTTGTCTTCATCAGTGCAGGAATAGTGGTTGCAGGCAGTCGCATGAGATCAAACGCTCATGACCACACGGCTACCGGCAATCACCACATACAGCAATTGAAATTAAGACACCCTTACCAGAGAAAGCGTTATTGCTGCCCACAGTGTTCAACTCTCGTGCGGATCTCACTTTGTCAACAAATGACAACCCACATTTCCCAATTTTACGGTGCCATACTTTCAAGACTATTACATCTTTGAAGGGGCTTTTCGCTAGAAATATTTTAAATTGAATATTGAAGTGTTTTTACCTACAGACGATATCGTCTCGGGCTTTTCGCCCTCATCAGTGAAGGAGTTGTGGTTTCAGGCAGTCTCATGAGATCGAACGCAGAATTACAGAACACACGCTCAAGACCACACGGCTACCGAAAATCAGCACATACAGTAATTGAAATTAAGATACACTTACATCATATATATATATATATATATATATATATATATATATATATATATATATATGGTTACATGGGTTAAATAGAAAATAGTGAGTTTGCAGTGATAGATAAAATTCAAACAAAAATCTAAAACAAGTCTCTGTCTGAGCATTATTTCTCCCTTTCGCTTTCTCTCTCCAGTGACAGTTTAAACAGCATTACAACGTGTGGTGATATTTGTTTTTGTTGATGTAAATTATGGACTATTCTTATCTTCAGTTTTACAGTTAGTTTTCTTTACTTTGACCAGTAGAATATAGAGTTGAATAGTGTGTTTCCCGACTAAGAATGATGCATTCTCACACATTTAACAAATTAAATAGATCCTTATGGAAAACTTGTAAATTATAGTGAAATGTTTTTTATTTCGATCGATCCTCCGTCAAATTCCAAAAAAATAATAAAGAAAAATTAAAATAAAATGAATATGTAACTTTAAAAAAAATAACTAGAGATTTTCGAGTTTGGTTTTAGGTAAACAAAATGTTTAGTAATCGTAGTAGTAGTAGTAGTAGTAGTAGTAGTAGTAATATATATATATATATATATATATATATATATATATATATATATATATCTTTAAATCTTCTCCGGTTTAAATCTCAGCCGTTAATTTTCACACCTCCCCTATTTTCCAAACCTATTAAACCTTCCTTACACTAAATTTAAACAAACATACATACCACTCGAAGCAAATAACGCGTCCAAAGGAGATGGACACGTGACTTCACATTTCCGAAACAGATGGCAACAGAAGCTGAAGAGAGTCGAATGGCTAAGTACTTCTATGCTTGAAACCGACGGTACGAATGTTGTACAAAGTTTTCTGTACCAAAATAAATAAATATATATTGATTTTAATCCTCGTAAGGGGACAATAACATGGTGCGAAACTGTTCCTTTCAATGAATTAATGTTATTATTATGTAGCATAAACCCAACCTGGTTAATAGATTAAAAATGGAAACAAAGAACACCTCGCTAATGGAGGCGGTTGTTGAAGGGTGGCAATGAAGATACATCGGCGTGGGAGAGAGGGAGGGGCTGCCGATTGAAACCTCTGAAAGTGTTGAGTGTGGGTGTCAAAGAAATTGAAGCAGTTGACAAAAATTGAACGAAATGAAGAAAAGCAAACGATAAAAAGAAAAGAAAAAAACCGCCAATTTCTAACTTAAACAAAACGATTGTTTTTTTTGTTAGCTTAGATTGAAAGAATAGAATAATGAAAATAGGGAAATTAAAAAAGAACAATGATACCGATCTCATGATGGCTCGAATAAAAAGAATTACTTATCTTTATGTATGAAATAGAAATGTTATATGATCTCGTATCTCTCATTCTGTCTGTACGTCTGTTGAAAGGGAAGCTCAATCGTAGACAGATTCATAGATATAATATATATATATATAATATTTAATTGTTGAATTAAATAACGATAATTGAATTATCGTTTAATAATAATAATCTATCGTGACAGTGTAAAGCTCAATATATTGAATAGAGCAATTAATTTTAGAGGTGAAAGATGAGAATAAAGAATTGTAAAGATACAATATTTATTAAAACATCAAAAGTCCAGAGCAAGGAGCCTCATATCCTTAATCCATGGATTTTCAAAGATAAACTCTTCTCATCAGAGTCTTTCCTTATCCTCTGATGAGAAGAGTTTATCTTTGAAAATCCATAGATTAAGGATATGAGACTCCTTGCTCTGAACTTTTAGTGTTTTAATAAATATTGTATATTTACAATTCTTTATTCTCATCTTTTACATCTAATATATATATATAAATTTAATTTTATAAACTCGAACTATGCTATATCTTAAGGGGATTACATGAAGTAGATTAATAGATAAGAGTATATGAATCCCCAGGATATAATAAATACTGCAGCTTAACTTATACTCAATGGTTAACAGCTTATGCCTAACAGAGCTTATATATTTTAGTCTAGTAGAATATAAAATATATGACATAAATAAATTTTGTAAACATGCTTCAAAAATACACACTGAGAAATTAACGTTTACACATGGAGAAATATTGTTGAGCTTTGAATTTTGGAACACGATTACAAAATATTAATTATGTCATAAATCTTGTATTCTCATGAATTCATGTATATATATATATATATATATATATATATATATATACTTTTTTTGTAATGTAGAAGGAAAGATCCCAGCAGAGTTCTCGATTAATTGAGAATTAAAATTAAAATTTTAAAATCAATTGCGTAATATTTATTTAACGTGTGTGACGCAGAAAGATACTATATATTAAGGGCAATCATTGACCCAAATACAGTCTGTTCTGATATCCGAGATGAAATCTTTAAAGGATGCATCCACAGGAGACAAAGCACTACTCATAAATTGAACTTACCGATACACATAAAGGCCTAGCTATGTTATGTATTTGCCAGAGGGGGTCTCTGGCAAATACATAACACCATAATTACCCCACTAAATACCGACTCCCACTCCGGAAAATTCTCCCAACTATCAATAAATACAATTAAAAAATAGGAACAAATACCTTAATCGGCCCATATCCACACCACTATTCAAGAGCAATGATTATAACTTTCCCAAAAATATTTCTCAGTCATCTAGAGGGTAACACCCCCATTTCACATTATTATTACTCCCATAAGCCCCCGCCATTTATCGGTCATAATGCTGATCTCCCATCTCCCAAACAGATCTAATCTTGCTGACCCAATCCTTACTGTTATCTCTAAACCAGTCTTAATCAGTAAAACAATATTATTACTCCCATAAGCCTTCACTATACCCTAGTTAATAATGTTAAACCTCGAATACAAATCATTCAAAAACTCTGCAGAGTTACTGCACTTAGACTGCCCGGATGATATGTTTATTTAAATTCCCTTGGAATTGATTCAAAGTCCTTTAATCAAGAATTTAAACTTGAATTTAATGTTTTTTTAAAAACCTTTTTATTTCTTCATAATTATAATCCATAAACCCATTTTCTCTCCCTAATTTCTTTAGAAGACACATTATCAACCCCCAAAACAGTAACGGTCTAATATACACTCACGGGATTTATATAGACATATTCTTTTCAATTATTCATTTTTTATATAGCTTTAAAACTTTTCCAGTTTTGAATGTCAACTGTTACCCCCCCCCCCGTTTTTTCAAACATCATTAAACCTCACTTACACTAAATTTAAAGAAACATACATAACACTTTGAGGAAATAACGCGTACAGACGAGAGTGACACGTGACTTCACATTTCCGGAACAGATGACAACAGAAGCTGAAGAGAGCCGGACGGCTAGGTTCTTCTGTGCTTGAACCCGACAGTACGAGTGTTGTACTAATTTTTCTGTACAATATATATATATATATATATATATATGTATATATATATATATATATATATATATATATATATATATATATATATATATATAAAGTTGAGAACTAAAAGCGAATTTTTAGGATAAGTTAAAACCTATTGTGAAAAGTGCACAGCTCAATATATGATCTTTGTTTTACTTTTTTCAAATTTTAAATCTTGGCCTTTGCCAACTTATCTATACCAGCAATTTTCTCTGATGATAAGATTTTGATCTTTGAAAAGCCTGGCTTACGGAAAAAAATAACTGAATAAATTTCTCTTTTGCGGAATATACCTTGCATTGAGCAACTGTATTGAAAAAAGATCTGCCTTTCGCTTTTCTAATTTCTCTTCATCCTTCTACCTTTATATATATATATATATATATATATATATATATATATATGTATAATTTAATGAGAAATAATAAAAGCCATCTATTTTAAGCGAAAATGCAAATTCCTTTTTACCTGATTTGTTGAACACTGTTAATATTTCCACCTGATTTGACGTAAATATGGCTTATTTCTCTATTCGTCGTTTAGCGGTTGGAATTTGCCTCATCTGTTAGAGCGCCCGGAATTCAGTTTAAAGTGACTCGTGTTTCGGGGTTCGAATCGTGTGACCGGTTTGAACAGTCATCTTCACACTGAAGAGTCCGCAAGGATGAAACATATACGAATGCAGATAATCATTAAATGTTTATTATTAAATATTTATTTATAGACCCTTTTCGACCGGGGCCTTTTTTACTTGTTTCTTTATTTCGTTCGCATAATGACAGGGCATTCTTCGAGCTGACCGCCAATCGCCTGCTATTGAGAGGCTCCAACCGAGTGCGCGTTTAAGGATTTTGTCCGTTCTCTTAAGTGTAATTATTTGGATTCCTTTCGTTGGTTTTCCGGGAATAATTTCCAGATACTTTTTAAAATTCTTCTTCATAGAGCCTTTAGCTCCTATTATAACTGGGATGATGTTACTGTTATGTAGCACTAGTATGGACTAATATGTGTGGGGTGTAATTGAAAAAGACACCAACTGTTCCGCCTTAAACAACAAGTACAACTGATTGTCAGGATCAAATCAGTTTTCAGGCGTCTCTCGAAGGACACTGTGAAAGCCGCGTGTTTCAGGTGCAGGTCCCGTTCAGAAGCCGTGGTAGAAGCGCAGCGTAGCTCCTTCAAATAAGCTGCATTTCGCAAAAGATTCTCTAAAAGATGCACTCTAAATTTTGAGAAAACATCAAGTATCGACCAGGATATGATGCTTTTTTTCCATTTTAAACATTGTCAAATTTCTCCTGAACACACTATTAATATGCAATGTCCTTTACTGAGCGTAATTAATTATGATAGGATGAAATACAGTCGGGTTTCAGTTCAAATGTGTGAAATCCTCTCGCTGTCTGTGGTTGAATAATTTTCTCTACCATTAAAACTATATAAAAAAAACAACAAAAAAATCATTTTAGTCCTAAGTCGTTCGATGGGAAATCACTCTTTTGTAAGTCAATTTACTTTTTGCAGTTACTATATTAGTTTGCTTCCAAGAATTTACGCTAGTCTTAGCATTATTTAAGGGATCATCAGTTATTTACTATGAAACACTGTTTCGGAAATTTAAAAACAAAACAGTATTTATTTCATGACTTCCCAGCACAGTTGATCAGACCCCACTTCCCTTAAAAGACAAGAACAACAACGTTCCGTGTATTAGATCTAAGTTTTGTTCCAGATAAATGTTTTGCTAACTTATTTAGTTATTAAAAAATGTCTTTCTTTGTCTGTGTTGTTCGTCATTGTGTCAGAAAATGTATATATATATATATATATATATATATATATATATATATATATATATATATGTATATATATATATATATATATGCGTGTTTGCCTTGTTGTTGGTTCATAGATGTTAGTCTACTGAAACTACGGTCTTTATAAGATAGTACTCAATAACGAATAGAGCTGTATTTTAGTATACATTTTTATTTATATAAACAATTTCGGCTACATATGTGCATACATATTTCGGCTGCGACTTCATTCAAAGTCTAGCTTCCTCAGACCACAGAGAATCTTCTCAGTGTGGCCTGACAAAGCCAGATTTTGAATAAAGTAAGGTCGTTGCTGAAACATGTATACACATATGTAGCTAAAAATGTGTGCATAAATAAAACGTATACTAATATATATATATATATATATATATATATATATATATACATACGTTTATAATAACAATTTATATTGAGATAGGTATCTTTAACCTGTCGTCCAATTGATGGACTTGAATACATAATTTGTAGAAATTGGACTGCTGTTTTCTGCTCGTAACCCTTGAGATTTCTAAAACGGACATTGTCGGTTTCATATTAGAAAATTAGCTTTTTCTCAAGATGGCGTATTTGCTCTAAGCAGCGATTGCAGAAATCATACTTCATTGGGATACGCACTGCTATTCTATTATACATAATTACGTCGTCTAGTGGGTTATTTCTTAATATACTTCTATGATTCGCTAACTATAAGAAACTTGAGAAAGAAAAAGAAAGCGAACACAGACCCTTACAAATCGAGATGAATATTTAAGATGCCCAAAAGAAGCGCTTCATAAGATGTTTGGTCTATAAACAAACTAAACAATGATATGAAGCGAGTTTAGGCAATGTTCTGAGATGTATTTTTAAATACAGCGATGTGAATCGGATACTTCTTCGTTCTTATCAATCAAGAATAAGCAATATATGTAGACATTTCACGTCGATAATATATTATATGCACATGATTTAGTATTTAAGACATTAGTTTGAACGATATTATTAGCATAACTAGAGAACCAATTACGTCAAAGTCTTCGGAAAGGAAAGTTCGTTTTTTCGTACAAATAATTCAAGCATTAATAGACGCTGCTTGAAATACTTGAACAATTAATGCAAAATAAAAAATACTTCAATCATAACTTTGTTGTAAACACGAAACAAAATCTTTCTCATTTGTTCATATAGATAGATAAACATTAACATTTTAATCATTTCGATTCAAATTGTTTATCTTTTTAAATGTGACTGTAAAGAAAGAGAAATAAACTAATTTTCCTTTTCACTTGCAATTTAGAAATAGATCGTAACTTGATGAAAATTAAGTCGGTCCCTCTAAATACGGAGCATTTGAACAAAAATGCTAAATATTTGCCCAGAGAATAAAGCAATGTTTCGGAACAGAGCTATTTGTTATAATAAAATTAAAAGAATCATTGAATTGAACCTGAATAATAAATAATGGTAAATTAATAAACTGCCCTATAAAACAACTAATGTGAACATTAGTTTACCTTGCGAATAATATCGCATATACATTAGCAGTATATATAAAAAAATGAAGTAACTATTTAATAATTGAATTAATCTGAGAGAGGGCGTTTTGACTTCATAAAATGGCAACAACTCTCGCCTTTATTCATTCAGTTTTATTACTATTTCATGTATATACTCACTGAAATGAATAAATGCGAAATAGCTTTTCATCCATCACAACTATATGACCATAAAAACGGTCTACTGTTAGTCCAATCAATAACACCATTTTGAAATACTGTATATATAGTAACAAACAAAGGAGACAAAAAAACACAATCTTTATATACCTAATTGTTGTGGGTGAACCTACCTACCCTTCAGTAATAACTAAATGGTAGCAACCTGCTACCATAAATACCGGTTTTTGCCGGGAGAACATTTGTAGTACATTTAGGCACTAGCACTGCCAACACTGACTTGTGTATAATTTATCTGTTTAATACAATTCATTATTATTATCTCTAAACCTGTTGTTCTTTTATTTCATTGTTGGTACCCCTAAACGGGTCCACAACACTAATTTGCATTATTATATTTTTAAAAGTTTATAATAAATAATTGTTTGGTGTTTTTCGGTTGTAATTTGATTGTCATATTTGCCTATAAATATAGAATTGTTTTGTTGCTATTAACACTAATTAATTAAAGTGATTAAGTAAAATAAAAATGATAAATTATAAACACCATGTTCATTACTTTGGAAAGGACGTACGCAAAAATTTGTACTTATCGTTTAATAATAATCTATCGTGATAATATAAAGCTCAATATATTGAATAGAGCAATCAATTCTAGAGATGAAAGATGTCAATAAAAAATTGTAAAGATACAATATACTTAATTTGCATATCTATATCTTTTGACACGTTCGGTTTTATCCTTCATACATCTCTATATACGCAATAATTTTATGGTTAATTAAATTGTAATTAATTCAAATGATTTAAAAACAAAGGATAAATTATCAAAATATTAATTATATATGTTGTGAAGTTGTCCAACAGTAAATAATAAATAAAGGAAGTCGAGTCGAGGGTTGGTTTAACAAGTGTATTAACAAAGTAAGAAAGTGACTAGCACTTGGCTAGACAGTTACAAGACTGTGCTTTGTCTTCTCTGTGTCTCTGGTGACTCGCACTATTTATAGTGACAACCGGTGTAGTTTCTCCTGTGTAAGAACGGCCGGTGTAACCCCCCCCCATTTGAAAATATCCCCTCTGGGGATTAATAACGTTTTTTTTACTTCAGTATCCGCTTGAATAGCTGCTATCACCATATCCTCCAATGGTTCTGTCTGCTTAGGTACTAACCTTGATAACCCGTCTACATGACCAAATTTCTTAGATGGTACATACTCCATTTGAAAATTGTAGTTAAGAAGAATGGTACCCCATCTTTGGAGTCTACTCGCAGTGTGTTGTGGTAGTCCCTTTTTCGATCCGAAAATCGTTAATAAGGGTTTGGTGTCTGTTTGTAACAGAAATTGTCTACTGTGCAGGAAACGATGAATTTCTTTACCGCGAATATAATGCTTAGGGCCCCTTTCTCAATTTGAGAGTATTTTTTTCAGCTGGTAGAAGTGTTCGGGATGCATGGGCTATGGGTTTTAATTTTCCATCATCCATTTTGTGCAATATGCATGTTCCTATACCATAGTTGCTGGCATCGCTTGCAACTACAATATCACGCTTGGGATTATAATGTACCAGAAACAAGTCAGACGTTAAGATATCTTTAATTTTCTGAAACGCTTCTTCGCACTCTTGCGTCCAGACCCATTTTTGGTCCTTCTTTAACAGTTCATTTAGTTTAGTTTATGCATGTTTGGTACGAACACATTGTAGTAATTCGCCAACCCTAAGAAGCTTTGTAGGGATGCAGTATTTTCTGGAGCAGGCATGTTCCTTATCGCCATTGCCCTATCTGGGTCTGGCCTTCTTCCTTGTTCATCGATGATTTGTCCTAAGTATTTTATTTTTTTCCATGAAAAAAGTACATTTCTCATCTTTGATTTTAAACCCATAATCCTGGATTTTTTTGAATACTTGGTTTACATGAGTCTTGTGTTGTTCTTTGCTAACGCTGTTTATTAACACATCATCCAGGTACCTTATTGCGAAATCCATCCCACTTAACATCATGTCCATAATTTGCTGAAAAATCGCAGGGGCGACCTTGACCCCAAAAGGAATATAATTGTATAATCACTTATGGGTATTGATGCATAGCAGTTTTGAACACTCCTAATCGACAAGGATTTGAAGATAAGCGTCGCTGAGGTCGATTTTAGAAAAATATTTTCCTCCACTCAGTTTCGCAAATATTTCTTCAGAGTCTTTATTTAAGACCAGACCTTGCAAGAATATTAGACATTTAAAATTATCCGATGATAATTCCTCTAATTTAAAATCGTCGCAAAGTTTATTTACTATACTTGCATGCGTAATGTAGTCGTCTTCCTCTCTTCTAGTGACATTCATACACTTATATCTCCTGTGGAAAAGAGAAGTTTTTGTAGAAAACAGTTCTGTTAGTAAAGTAACTGCCTCCTGGAAGTTCAACTCACTGGTCTTTTTGGGAAGGATACAATTCACGAACTTTGTATGCTCGGCAGCTCCTAATTTTCTTAGCAAAAATCTAACTTTTTTAGAGTCTGTCCATGTACTGCAGTCCGATACAAAAATATCCTCATATCTTCTACTATAGAAGTGAGCAAAGGTGACTGGATTATAATTGAACATTTCGATAGCGCTCCACACAGCCGTCTGGGAGAATGCATTATGATTTTCGTTTGCTTTCGTTAACTGTGTTGCCTCCAGAAATTTTCTCTGTTCCTCCTGTGTTTTTATCAAGAGTTGTTCGAAGTGTTTCTGCTGTTGTAGCAGTCTTTCTTGGAATCTTTCTTCTCGTGTTGTCGCTAGCTCTTTTTGTTCAGCATGCATTTGTCTTTGGGCTTTTTGCTGTTCCAACAACTCTCTTTCAAATTTCTCCTCAATTTCAACTTGTTTTCTTTGAAGTTCCATTTGTTGTTCAACTTGCTGTCTTTGTAACGCAACATTTTGTTCCGTTTGGAATTTAACTAATTGAAAAAGAGAATCTTTGAATTCAGTGTCCATCATTCACGAATTCAAATTATGCACCACACAATTTACACTTGTAAAAATAAATCAGTTTTCCCCACAACGTGCTTAATATAATTAGTTTGCTCAACTAATACACAAGACAAGAAATATATTATTTCTTAGTAAAAAAAAACTCAATCCCAGTTCTTTTGTTTGAAAAACAAAACTAAGAACATTTAAAAAAAAAATATATATGTGTACGTAGTTTTACAAAACCATGTCCGTCGCTATATGCCTAATAATACTAGTTTTATGGGAAATCTTTTTAACCCCTTTTCATTTCGCAAAAATTTAACAGTTCTTTGTTAGACGCACAAATGACTTACACGAATATATTTTTTCACTGTCCATCCTTTGCTCTCGACAATTCTGTGGTAGACCGTTTTAATAAATAGTAAATCCGGATCTTGCTAAAATATCAGATGTTGTCCTAATAATAACGACAAACTTACACAATATCTGTAATAGTTGACGCGGATAACATTTATCTTAACGAGTCAGTGAAACTTGAAGACAAAAAAAAAAAAAAACGTATCAGTGTATTCAATTATTTCAATAATTGAAAATGTCTTTCGATTTTTGGTAGCAAGTTTTGAGTTTGAGTTTTTTTTTCCTCTTAACTACTCAGTAGTTAATTTGCTGTTAATCCTTGCGAATCCAAATATCTAACGAAGATGGTTTTTTTTCCGTAGAGATCTTGCGAATCACTTTGGGTGATTTTTTTGCAGTGAAATCGTTTCTATTCCTCGTCGCCAATCTGTTGTGAAGTTGTCCAACAGTAAATAATAAATAAAGGAAGTCGAGTCGAGGGTTGGTTTAACAAGTGTATTAACAAAGTAAGAAAGTGACTAGCACTTGGCTAGACAGTTACAAGACTGTGCTTTGTCTTCTCTGTGTCTCTGGTGACTCGCACTATTTATAGTGGCAACCGGTGTAGTTTCTCCGGTGTAACAATATATATATATATATATATATACTCTCAACATAAGACTCTTTACCTTTTGGCCATTATTTTTAAAATTTTATGTGAAATTTTGCAAAGTTAAATGTTGACGATAATATTTACAATTACATTGTCGGTTTTTCCCAATCATCTGATGAGAAGAGTTTATCTTTGAAAATCCCTGGGTAAGGATATGAAGCTCTTTGCTCTGAACTTTTAATGTTCTAATAAATATTATATCTTTACAATTTTATATTGACATCTTTCATCTCTAGAATTGATTGCTCTATTCAATATATTGAGCTTTATATTATCACGATAGATTATTATTAAACGATAATTCAATTATCGTTAATTTAATTCAACATTTAAATATTATATATATATATATATATATATATATATATATATATATATATATATATATATATGTGTGTGTGTGTGTGTGTGTGTGTGTGTGTGTGTGTGTGCCGAGGATTTTAATATAAACTATTTCGCTCAGTTTAATCGTTCCTTGATGAAGGCATCCTTAAACGATTCCTGGAAAAGCCTTAAAAAACATTTACGCTGTTTTCATTGTTGCATCACGAAAGACATTCGCCATAATCTTTGACGTGCATTAAACTACCCTCTTTTGTTGCGCGTCGCTTTCGATTGGAGATGACAATTACCTTCTTCCGTTGTCAGCCGGCTTGCTTTCGTTGCGTCTTTTTCCGCGTCACCTCATTATTATTTGTAATTTGTCTTTTTCGGCTGGCGTTTTCCCCTCCAATTTTCCCCTTTCTTGTTAAATGTTTGCTTTTCAACGTTACCGATCATTTTCAAATTAGAGTGCCATCTTCCTTCTATTAAACAATTTGATAGATCGACTTCCGCCGAGTCTTTTGTAACCGAATTATTTCCCCCTTAAAACGAAATTCGGGTAAGTTTCCTTTTTTTTTTAGATGTTTATGTGTTCTTTGGGGTTATGTCACTTTTAATGCGTAAAAGGTTACACATTAGTTAGACATTAGATAAAACTGCTTAAATGCATTTCTGTTTGGCAAGGCAGAGTACGCACTCGTGTGTATGCGTGCGGTGCGTATATGTTTCGCGCGTGTTTGGGATTAATTTTTTTTTAAACTGACGTGAGCATCTCGTACGCTTGCTCGCAATGACTCTTCTATCAATTATGTCTATTATAGAACAAAGACACGTGAATTTAGCCCAAACCTTTGCTACTTAAATTCCTATTAAAAACAGTAATTTTGTTTTCTGTTTCGTCTAAATAATTATGAATTAACTAATTACTCTTTTACTTCGAACAAGCTACAATACCTGTCTCAGGGCAGGTCCATATCACTGAAAATGACTCGCAACCTACACTCCAGCATTTCCCAACCACTGATACCGTTGAAAAATGCTCAGGTTGTATCCGAGGGCACAACAATTCCACGAAGAGGTATGTCCTCTTAAGCCTTTGTTTAAGGAAAGTATCTACAACAAGGAAAATTGATATAATATTTGAGTCTACTGTTGCTTCCGATGATGTAGACTTGCTCTTATTTTGAGGCCAAGGTCGCAGTCGCTTAAAAAGTCAAGCCATGACAGGGAGTTAGCAATCCCCATCATGTATATATGCAATTTCTATTTGATCGTGTGGGACGAGAGTGATAGGTTCCTTCCTTTTGTAAAGATATCTCTATCTAGACCAGCGTTCATCAACCCTTGCACCCTTGCGTAACCCTTAAAATAAATGACATATCTTAAGGAACTCTCGCAGAAAAGAGAATTGTATACCATATCTATCGCATTTTAATTTCTCGTAGTTCCCAGTCTATAATAAAGGTCAATAGGTATTTATTTGTATATAAAAAATTATAAATCGGCCCCGTCAAACAAAAGTTAGGGAGTAGATAGCATGTCTTTTTCTAGTACCAGGACGAAACGATTTCAAATGGTGAGAGAAAGCGAGAAAGAAAGTCCGAAAACTGTAACAAATTACGAAAAGAAATCTAAATAAAAAGTCAACGGGGCTTTTTCTTTTAGCAGAAATGATAATGATAATTTCTATACGAAAAATTAATTACAGACGTGATTCTATTATTCTATATTAATATCAGTGCAAACACTGGCGAACCATTTTTGACAGAGGGTTTAAACTAGAAGTACATATTTTTAATAACCGGTTTAAGGAAAAAATAATATTTCTTTGTCAAGTAACGGTAATGCGAAATGCGAAATAACATTTTTATTGTTTGTTTATGAGACTTCATCAGGGCATTTTCATTGACACAAAAATAATTCAGAAATCACAAAACATTTTCTCAATGATTGTTATATTTTAAATAACATAATAGGTTGGATATGATGATGTCGATATTACAATATTACAATCAAAAAAAATATATAGTGCGCGTTTAGTAATATTACGTCTATGAAATAAAAAGTAAAAAGTGCATTAGCTCATCTAACCTGTTGTGTGTTCCCCAGGAGTCCGGGTAACATCGATCAACACGCTGTTATAATAGATGCAAACGATCTGACTCTAGAGTACTTAAAATCAATCAAAAACATATTGATATAGCAAAGAAGTTTATGAAAATATGGATTACTCAACTGAAGTTATGGGCTTAGACTAGTTCGTTTGTTTCATCTAGACACTGTTAGTAGTACTAACTCGAGTCGAACCAATTTCTAATCCCTCCAAAATATTTCAAGGGTGTTTTATTTGTTTAGCAGAAGTCAAGATAAATAACACGAAATAAAGAATCAGATTTATTTTTGAGGAGTGTAGAAAAGTATTTCTATCAGATGCTCACCTCATTTACCACAAATAGAGTAATAATAGAATCTACACACCCACCGGCATACTCTGGAGAGCTTCGCAACATGCTTTAGAACAGAACCATCATACAGGGGTCGATTGTTCTGTTGTGCCACAACATGTTTCGTTTAACATATAATGCTGAAGCATTTACTCAATGCATCTTCAGGGCTGTAGTCTTTTTTTTGGCAGAGACGTGTAACCGCCCTCCCACATAAAGTGGCTGGTGTTCCCAAATAGTACCCATCTGCTACTACCACGACTCAACGTCGCTTACCTCCGATCATCTAACGAGAACCGACGTGTCGACGTAAATATGCCGTATGATTGAATACCTCGGACTAAGTATGATTATTCATCTGTAGATAATAGCCTAACATGTGGAATTTGTCAACATTAGATGTCCGCTCTCACTCACCACATGAAAACACAGGGAAATCATGAACAAATAATACAAAACATGCTACATGTTAAGCACATGAACTTTGTTTGCAATCTCTGCATGGAGTGAAGACTCACTGCAGTTCTTAGAATAACTGAACTTATTTATTCGAATTGTCAATGATGGCCATGCCTTAATGAGTTGACTATCACTAAAATGATATGCATATATCTTTGCACTATAATTCCAGAATCATTTGGTGAATATATAAGATTTAGAATCAGATATGAATTCTTTGTGTCAGCGAAAGTAACATAGGCTATATATATATATATATATATATATATATATATATATATATATATATATATATATATATATATATATATATATATATGGGAAAAAAGAAACAATGTTTCAGACAATATGTAAAAATAAAAATGGAATAAAGAATAAGCAATTCAACAACTAACAAAAATAAACTCAAAAACTCATGTTGTAAAGTTCCACCGAGATATTTCGCCCGTAGATACGACCATTTTCGATCAGTTAATAAACTTTATTTCAAAACGGATATAAATTTGAAAACTTTTCCGTTTTGAAATAAAGTTTATTAACTGATCGAAAATGGTCGTATCTACGGCCGAAATATCTCGGTGGAACTTTACAACATGAGTTTTTGAGTTTATTTTTGTTAGTTGTTGAATTGCTTATTCTTTATTCCATTTTTATTTTTACATATATATATATATATATATTTCGTCTTCAAAAAGTGTTTATTAAATACGTAAATAGCCTAAGGAATTTTGTTCTTTTGCACATGACATAATATTGTACAGATCCTTTGAAATTTGATTAAATTTTTCGATCAGGTAATGCCAACTAAGGCTTAATTACGATGGTTATATAAAGTTTCTGTAAACTGTTCTCAATCGCGGGTGAACAGACTGGCTACGTGAAGGCCATACTATGGTCGCATAATTACTTTCCGTATCATACTCTCGAGAAAACCTATGAATGGCTGTCTGAGAGCTTCCACGACTTCACTCATCCTAATATCTTTCTACCCAACTCGTCTGATTGCAACCCCATGGGTTAATATAAGTAATTGCTGATAATGCTGTACAAACACAAGACTCAATACTAGCAGACCGGCACTCAGGATGAAAAATGCTTCTCAACCCGATTACACACAAGGCGGGAAGAGATGAGCAATGGTGTAAACCTTTCTGCCTCTGTAAGTCGTACTCGGGCCATGAAAAAAGCCAGCCAGGAACAGCCATCAGGGCTTGATAAAAAAAGTTCTGGCATCCTATCTACACCATATACAGCGACTACAAAAATATAATAGGCTAACCAACCCAGCTATGGCCTGCTGCACAGAAGAATATATTATTGTATTGATACCACTACTCTAAGTTTGCCAAGTGTGGCAAAACATCGAATGAGATTCTAACCGAGAATATAAAAGAATATGCACTCCCAAAGAGAAAAACACACTGGTTGCTCGCCTACGATCGTTTGTTTTCCAGATGGGCATATGTATAACGCCAGATGAGAACGCCATCATAAAAGATGTGTCCTAAGGGAGGCAGAAAGGTACTATGTTCCCATCAAATAAGAAAAAAACAAACGGAGACAGATGAGAGAGGGGAAAGGTTGGCACTGTTATGGGCCAGAGAATATGCCCAAGCCAAACGTTTAAAAAAAATAGAGGACAGAAATATTCTTCGATTGTCCACACAAGAGAAACGTTTCTCCTAGACAAATAACCTTCTGCCAAAGGTATAAAAGCATGAAAGAGAAGGTGTTGGATAAGGCTGAGCAAGACTATATTAGACCAGAAATAGCAGCCCATATCCAAACAAAAGAAACATTCACAGGAAAGTCCCATAACAATTCCCATCATCGAACAACACACTAGACAACAAGTACAGCCAGACCCACATCACCATTAACTAGTGGATCCAGCTGAACGGTCTGAGTTCATAACTACCGACCGTAAATCGCCTTCACTTTCAGGATCTCCTCTATTAAATGTCTACTCGATAGATCTTCCACCACTATCAGATGTCTATTTACAATCAGCAGGTAGCCTCTGACCAAACTTCAGTTCTTCCTTACCACTATCACCAAGACCATTACTCACATCTTTATTTGAAAAACCACCATTATCCTTAGAATTTAAAGAGCCAGATGATGAATAGTTAACCTTGGTGGAAGAACTTGGTAACACCATTGAAAAAGTCCGGATAATGAAGCTGAATGAAAGACCTCAACGTCCCAAAATACAAGTCACAGGAGCTATCAAGGTAGGTATAACAACGAACAAACATCGCTCTCCATAGACTTATGCCAGCCAACACATCCTCTCAGAACTGACGCAGGCTACGTATACTGCAGATCTATACATCGTTATCGAAAACACTCCCTTTATTCCAAGACATATGGAAGTCCAGAGTACCAAGAACAACATCACCTTGGACAAGATTCAAAGGCAACTTAACCTATGCAAAAATGAATTGATCCAGATGAAACAATTCCTTGCATCCCTCACAGCGCAGGCTCGGCTGAAAGATACCATCTGAAGGTTCAGTTCTTAAATATCAGACCAATATAGAGGGAATTAAAAGCATTGCGAAGGCGCTGGAAGTCAAGATACCAGCACTATCTAAATAACATCAAAAGATAATAAAACAAAGCAAACATTAAGAATAAACAATAAACAAAATGGGAGACGGTTATACAGGAATCTTAAAAGAGAAACAATAACTGTAGCAAAACCACCCGAAAAACAAACGTAAGGTAACTACTGGGGTCTGTGTTGTATAATGAGGGACAATGTAATAAAAAAAGTCCAGTGGATATTGGATATAGTTCAAAGTAATCAAACACACACCTGAAATGCTGGAGCGAGGAATAAGCTATGGGATGATAAAGAGATAGTTGAATCGATTCGAGAATCACAAAAACCCTGGCATAAACAACCTACCGAATTTCTTTCTGAAACAACAAACAGAACTGCATAGCCACTATAGTAGCTGCTTCATCAAACTGTTAAGAGGCGAGGGTGCCACGCCAGCATGGCTAGTAAAAGGCGATATGGCCATCATACTACAAACGAACAATAACAATCCCTGATGTCAAGATCCGAAAAGGAATCTTCCAAGGAGATAGCTTGTCTACTTTACTCTTTTGCCTGGCGATAGATCCGCTAAGTAAATTACTGAACAAAAACCGCAGTGCCTACAACCTGGACCAGGGCCGCCAACAAGACCCAAACAAAAGAGTCAACCACCTGCTCTTTATGGCGGACCTCAAATTGTATGCCAGCTCAGACACTGGTTTAAGTCAACTCTTGCAGGTTGTACATACCTTCTCCAAAGATATTAGAAAAAAGTTTGGTCTGGACAAATGTGCCAAGTGGTCCCTCAGAGCTGGAAAGAAGATCCACACGGAAAAAAATAAGCTAAATGAAGAGACTTACCCCAACGACCTAAAAGAGCAGGAACAATATAAATACCTTGCAATTAAAGAAAATAATTCAATTCAATATGCCAAGATGGGAGTGGCCGAGAATATGTACGCTGTGTAAGAAAGATCTGCCAAACACAGCTTAAAACCAAAAGAAATAACTGCCATTAACCAACTTGCCATGCCAGTGATGACATACATGTTTAGCATTATTCACCAACAACAAAACCTGACATGGTAATATGGGACACAAAGGAAAAAGTAGCAACCCTAGTTGAAGTCACTGTTTCTAAGGATACTGGCTTAAAATAGCTAAACGGGAGAAGATAAATAAATACCAAGGTCGTATGTGCAACGTGAAACGAAACTAATATCTTAAGAAGATCTCCATCATTCAAGTAATCATAGGAGATACAGGGCTCATGCAAAAGCAATTTCAAAAACTACTTTGCGAATATACCTACTGAACCAAGTGCAAGAAAGATCCAAACAATTGCGCATAATTGGACGATCTCTCAATTCGTGTCTCTGAAATAGCAGGTAAATGCCTGCCATCTAGTAGGATACCCTATCCACAGCCAAAAAAACAAAAGTAAATTGAAAAAAAAAACATAACTTTATTTTGTATGAGCTTTTATTCGTATAAACAATTCCTACTACACATTTTCAGACATGTTTCAGTTCTTTAGTACGAATGATGGCTCAATTTTCATCTTCATACTAAGAACTTGGCCTGAAGTGCAATCGCTCTGCAAATGTGTCGCCAAAATGTTTGCACGAATAAAAATTCATACTAAGTAAATATACAGCTCTATTTATTATTTAGCACTATTATACAGGGTGGGCAAAAATAAGGGTCCTATTTTTAAAAATTCATAACTTTTTTATTTATTGATTTTTTTTTGATTTTTTTTAGAATAAGTAAAGGACCCCTTCCGAAGCAAGCATGAGCAGTATTAGCCCTAAGGAACGTACCCTCATTTAGAAAACATTATTTTTGCTTAAAAAACTCAAAACAGTGTAAAAAACAATACTTTAGTTTTTGTAAGTTTTAAGAAGTGTTTTTCGGCTAAAATTTGTTTTGTTTATTTCAAAAAATCTCGGAAGGGTCAGTCTACACACACATAAAGTTTGGTGAGTTTAACTTTTATTTTGTGGAAGTTATTCAAATTCAAGTTATTCAAATTTAAAGATAGGACCCTTATTTTGGCCCACCCTGTATAAGAACATCAAGAATTCACTGGATTAACTCTTATGAACAAAACCTCACCAGATTTGTACATATATATATATATATATATATATATATATATATATATATATATATATATATATATATATATATATATTACAAGAGAAGAAGAGATAGAGAGGCATATATATATATATATATATATATATATATATATAGAGAGAGAGAGAGAGAGAGAGAGAGCTAATCAATAGTATCTGAAAAGTGTTATGTGCTTCCAACAATCGATTGATGGATAGTCTGCTAAGACAATGACCGAGATATATTCTGTTAAGTCATCAAACACTCTAGCTGTATTTATGTTGTGGCTTAACTTACTTGCAGATCTGTATTTTTTTTCGATGAAGGGTTTTAACGAATTTACAATATAAGCCAGTGCGATAACTATTGACACGAAACCAACGTACGAAACATGTACGTTATACATGCGCACATATATACATACATAATATATATATATATATATATATATATATATATATATATATATATATATATATATATATATATATATATATATGTGTGTGTGTGTGTGTGTAATATTTAATTATATTTCACAATTCACAGTGACACCTTGAATCTGTAAGCGTTCTCTCAATCCCTTAGGCCATGCGAGGTTGTCACGTGATAACGGAGAAATGAAGTTATATTTACGCTGAAAACGGCGAGAATAAACATCAAGACAATCTGATAGAACTAAAGTATCGCACTGAAGCTTTAGGTGAATGTCTATTTTTAATCTCTCCAATAGTGTTCGACTTTACTTAAAGGGAATTCTAATATATATATATATATATATATATATATATATGATATTGATAAATAAATATTAATTATTTATTACCTATAGAAATCGATGTTTCATGCTTATGTAATCTTTAGTGTAGGGAGTTAATTCCCGACGGTTGGCGAGCGCGAACTCCGATCACAAGTAGCCACTGATTCGCATGTATATATATATATATATATATATATATATATATATATATATGTGTGTGTGTGTGTGTGTGTGTTTGTCTCTGTGTGTGCCCATCAAAGTGTAAAATCATAAAAAGAACGAGACAAATCTTTAATTAACTTTGACAAATTGGAAATGATTTTCTATCGCATAACAAAGATTTTCTATTATTTATTTACTCGGCATTTCTCGATAAAATGATTGCTTGGACGAGAAAATTAATTACATTCAATTACACGTGTTCTTGATAATTTTATAAAAGTATTTTAACCGTAAATTAGAATAGGACTTAAGACAAGTGCACAACTTTACAATTGAAAATAAATAAGGAACAAAGAACAACTATTAATGAATATTAGTGACTAGCATAGTCTGGGAATAACATCAAAGCTTTTAATTGCATTAGAAACTGTTATCAAGTAACCTTTACATTTATAATGTTTTTTTTATATAGTAGATAAACTATATATATATATATATATATATATATATATGGAAAATGAAAAATGGAAAGCCGAAAATTGTTTAAATATTCATCAACATTTCGTTTTAATGCTGAAGATTACTGATTCGAAGAAAAATATAAATATCAATATTTGAAAATGTATTTATGACGTGAAAATAATGTTTTTATTCTTTTTTTCGAACAAAAAAAATTTAAAATTCAAAATATGTGTTGCGTTTATGAAGTGAATGTTTTTTTTTATATCGACGTCATGTAAATGTTGTTGTGTAAAATTGATCGCTTGGATCTAATTTTAATTTCGGTTGGTTAATATTAGTCTGCTGATCAAAGGAGACAAATTCTATAAAACGTGGCGTTGTTTAATTGTGTCATAATCAAGGGAGCTTGCGAGCGCTCTGTCCCTTAATAGACTTCACGAATGGCGTATGCTGGAAATCTCATTTTTTGATCAATTATAACTCAAAAACCAATAAACCAAATTAGTTAAAACTTTACACAACATTTTTATTTGATAGGTTCTATAAGTGTGTAGAATTTCAGCATCATTAGTCAAGGCAACCCAGAGATTCAGAAAGTTCAATCATGAAATTATGTTATCTGTGTGTACGTACGTATGTGCCACCCTGTATCTCATCAACTATTTGATGGATTCAGCTTATTTTTGGCAAAGAAAGAGGTGCTAGAGTCTAGTTGATGGCATTTTAATTTCAGTTTAGCATATACCTTAGTTTTCCAGAAAATTCAAAAAAAAAACTTAAAAATGACCAGTATTCATACACTTTATTCTATATCTTATCGACCATTTGATGGATTCAGCTGATTTTTGGCAATAAGAGTGTAAATATTTGGGAATTCACTTAATGACAATAAAAGTGTAAAAAATTCGGGAATTTCCTTGCTTTTGTACATTTAGTGTATATGAATGTTCATCTTAACCCTATTAAGGGCATATGATTCTAGTATACTGGCATTTATCATGGAATATATAATGAGTGCTGATTCAAGAAGTCGTCGGCGTGATTCATTTAACATTAATTGAATGGGTCTAGCTTGTTCAACTTTGAAATAATGATCATGTAGTAATCCCCGAGTAAATAGTGAACTTATGAAATTTTATTTCTGATATCTTTTTTGTGTTCACCAAGTCTTTTAAACAACGTATATCTTGTTACAATTATTGCATAGGACCCTACATCTTCATGCATTAGACGTGGGTGTTATAGGAAACTATGTTGTTGTTCTTAATGTTAGTTCCATGATTTGTGGTGGAGTTGGTATTGTTAGAATCTTTTAGCTTATTTAGAGTGTTGTAAATTATTATATTATTGGAGTGGGTAAGTAAAAATAAATCTGCTCACAAGAGAAGTGTCCGGTGCCTATAATGTTTCTTTCTTGTTTCTGGATAAAAAGTGTAGGTCTTTTCTCTTTGCATTTAATGTGAAATATGTGAAGTAATGCAATTATTTAAGTCAATTTGCGATATATTTGAATCTCTCTAGATAGTGTGTATACACATTCTGAATACACGCCAGAAGAAACCGATTATCAGGTCTGTTTTGATTTTGTTATTATAGTGTGAGTAAAAATGAATGTAGTTATTTTTGTGTGTAATTTTGCGGTATATATTTTGAGGAAGATTATAATTGGACTTTATTATAACTATATTTATAAATAGTATCAAGTAAATGTTTTCTGTTTCATGTGTAAATATTATGGAGTCTTCGATTGTGTTTACTTAATTTTTAAGATTGTATATTTGTAGCATATTCAGAATGGAAAATTAAAATGGCGTCACTATATCTAAAGTATTCAGTATTTGGGGGTAATCTAAATATGAATAGGCTAGATTATAGGAACTCTGAGTATAAGCAGGATAGTACTTAGCTATAGAGAGTCCAGCATTCTGTTTATACAAATATTTGTTTAATAGAAAATAAGTAATGACAATGATTAATCTGATTATTTCTATTAGAGTGTGTGGAGGGAAACTGTAAGTTAATATTGCTCTTATTATATGTTTATGGAGTAAAGTTGAACATTTCTTAACAATGACATTTTTATATGAAGATATTAGGTCTAAGCTGTGTACAGTTTTGTTTTGTATATTAATGCATTTCTGTTGTTCAATGATTCTCCAGATTTTTTATGTGGAAAGTGCTGATGGTTCCCATAACTGGGGCTAGAACATTAGTTATGGCTCGTGCGACTTTGTATGTGACGCTACTAATGCCAGATATTATGAGGCGTAAAGGGATGTCCGGTTTGTGAGTCATGAGGAATATATGGTAAGTGTGAGAATATTGAACAGATGATGCCTATTCTTTATCGTTTTTGTCAGGTTTTTGAAAGACTTTTGTTTATAGTTTTTAAATCTGTGTACGTGTATGTATTTTCGTTTGCTAGTAGTGTTAATATTTCTTTAAATATGTGCTTGTCTCTATCATTACTATACCTTCACCTTTATCTGCTGGTAATATGATCATGTTTTTTATTTGCCACGTGTTTCAAAGTATCTCTTCGTTAGTACTTAATTATGTTTTATATTTGCCACGTGTTTCAAAGTATCTCTTCGTTTGTACTGAATTATTAGGTTGAGTATCTGTAGGTTTACGTAATTCCTTGCATGTAACTCTTCATAAAATCTGTATTTTAATGTTTATAATTATTCAAAATTGTGTTAGTGATGAATCTGTACCAGTTACGAATTTTAATTAAACTACATATCGTTATAAAAAAAGAAGCAAAAAAAAAATCATCTATTTCATAAACGCACAACATATTTTGAATTCTCATGTCTATGTTTCATTCGAAAAAAAAAGAACTAAAACATTTTTTCACGTCATATTTTGAATTTTAACATCTATGTTTCATTTAAAAAAAGAACATAAACATTATTTCCATGTTATGGCTGTATCACATATTTTCAATTCTCACGTGTATGTATCATTCGAAAAATAACATGAACATTATTTTCACGTCATAGACGCATCACATATTTTGAATTCTACCATCTATGTATCATTCGAAAAAAACATGAACATTATTTTCACGTCATAAACGCATTACATATATATACATATATACTTACATATATATATATATATATATATTTTATATATTTTCAAAGTTTAATTTTTATTACCTGTAGTAATGTCATTGCAATAATGCTCCTCTGAGGAGAAGATTTTCTTTGAAAACTCATGCGTTAAGGACTTTAAAGAACTTTGCTTGAACATTCAACTGTAATAAAATTTGATTCGCACCTTATTCTTTTCTTTCACTTTAGCTGTTGCTATATACATATATATATAGTAAGCTATGAAAATATATTCATGTCAATTAAGCTACACATAGGCTCCCGCGTTTCATCCCCGGAGGTTTCTTCAGGCTAAAGTGCATGGAGTTATTTTTGCCGGGTGTTTTTTTTATATACGGCTAGCTAGTTAACCAATCAGATTATTTGTTTTCCTCTCAACCAATCGTAGGGGTTCCCAATATATATCTGGACCTGTAAGTGGTCCGTAAAGAAGACACGAACTTTGGATCGAGAAAAACAAGTATATTGAAGAAAATAAAAATAGAGCACATAAAAAAGACTTGCTGAACGCCTGTCTTACTGCCAGTTTTAGACTGGGATTGTTTGAAGACCGAGAGGCATGTTCTCCCGGCATTCATAGTTAAACAAAAGAGTTTATCTAGTCCGTAAAGGCAGTTACCATAAGCCCCGCTACCCAAGCATTACCTCTACAGATGTCTCAGTATCGTTTCTTTTTTGGATTGATAACGATAAAATCTGGAGACTTACATTTTCTTTCATATTGTCGCTGTTCTGGTGCTGCTTGAGGTATCTGTATGTCGAAAGTGTCGTAAATGGTATCCACAACTTATTCTTCCTAGTGAATGCTGTTTTTACTTCTTGTGGTTGGGTTATTTATGATTGTATTTATTTTTAGCAACAAGTTTCTCATATCATTGTTTAAATGCTTCTTCAGTTTTTATTCCCTGTAGATTGTTTTCGCGTACTTGGTATTATTTTTTAAATGGTTGGTTCGGATTTTCCTGTTATGTCTGCATATGTCTTTGTTTCTATCAACTTTCCGGCTTCTGTTAAAGGAATGCTTTCTTTCAGTTCAACTTTTGCTGACATTCTTTTACCTCGACCTATACCGACAGAAAATAAATTTGGGAAACGTTTTCTTCAATTGTTTCTTTAGTTTTTCTGACTCGGACATCTCTAAGATCTCGCTGTCCCCCTGACAAACTTATTAACTCTTATCCTCGAATAGTCTGTTGACCTTGATAAGCGCTGATTCATTAGTACAACATACAGACGGCCATACAGATATACAGACAGCCATATCCTTCATTTCATTTCGTTTCATATTGTTTAGAGTAATATTCTTTAGAAAGTAATTGTAGATGTGACTTGTCGAGTTTTTAGGCGAGATGAATGGCGATGACATTTGCGGCCAGCTTATTGGTCAGTTTAAGCACGTGACGTAGAAAAGATTTCCGGTTGAAAGGGGCACGATTAAGTTAATTGTTTGTCACCTGATGCGAACTAACTCGCGAGGAAGTAGCGAAGAGACTAAGCTATAGTGACGTGTTTTATCACGAAAAAACATTGGTGTTTTTGTTAACGTAAAATAGTGTTGTGTTTGTGAAAATATAATGATGTATTTTGTTTCATGCAGAATAACGTTTTCTTACTGCTTAAAAATAATTTTGCATCTTTCAAGAAAATAACGCTTTTTTCGTGAATGCAATATAATGCTTTTTAGCGAATTAACAATAACATGATTTTGTTTTTTAATGTTATCTTGAATACCGAAAAATACCATTTTTATCTGAAAATATCGTTGGTTACAATAAACAACGTTTCTTTTGTAAAACCAGCAAAACGTTGCGTTTAAGTTACCGTAAAACACTTCGTTCTCATTATCACAAAATAGCCTTGTTTTTGTTGTCGCCATCTAAAGTATTTTTTTAAAAATCTAAATAATAGAAGTTTTCTGTTCATGGAAGCACGTTATTTTTGCTAAGGCAAAGTAATGTGTTGTTTGTAATCACCAAATTACGTTGTTTTGTTGTTATCGGAAAATGACGTTGTGTTTTTGCTTCTGCAAAACACCGTTATTTTATTTAAATTAATACAAAATAACATCATTTTTTGTTGATTAAAAATAATAGCGTTGGTGTTTTCTTAACAAATAATGTTGATCTTTTGTAAACTGATAATAATTGTTTTTGTCATCGCGAAATACATTTGTTTTATTGTTATCGCAACATAACATTTCTTTTACCTAAACTATTTTTTTTTCGTTTAGGATATATATATATATATATATATATATATATATATATATATATATATATATATATATATATATGCCTGCCATCTAGTAGAACGCCTAATCCACAGCAAAATACAAAAGAAAATTGAAAGAAAATTTTATTTTTTAGTTTGTATGATTTTTTATTAGGTACAAAAAATTCTGACTGAATATTTGCAGACTTTTTCAGTTATTTATTATGAAGGCGGATGTAATGGTTATCTTATACTAAGAAATTGGTCCGACTAATTGAAATCTTTATGCAAATGTGTCGCCAAAATGTTTGTATAAATAAACATTTATACCAAGTAAATATACAACTCTATTTATTATCGACCACTATTATATAAAAAGTAAGAATTCACTCGTTTAACTTTGATGGACGAAACCGCACTAGATTTATACAGATATCTATATATATATCTATATATCTATATATATATATATATATATCTATATATCTATATATATATATATATATATATATATATATATATATATATATATACATATCTCTCTCTCTCTCTCTCTATATATATATATATATATATATATATATATATATATATATACATACATTGAAAGAGAAGCAGAGAGAGAGCGAGAGAGAGAGAAAGAGAGAGAGAGAGAGAGAGAAAGAAGTTATTAATAATATCTGACAGTCTATGTGGTTCCAAAATCGATTGATGGATAGTCTGCTGAGTCAAAGGACGCGATATTTCTTGTTTTTAGTTACCGCAATACATAAAAATATGTGTTAGCACAGAATAATGCTTTCTTATTTTGAACAGGACAATGTTTACAAGTACAGAATAACGCATTTTACCAGTTAAGGAAGTTGTTTTAATTTTGCTGTAAGTAAGGCAAATAGTAACATACGTAATCGTAATAACTTCTTACACTAAAAATGATTCTTTTTTTCCTATTTCCCGATCAACACTATAGTTTCGTTTATTTATTTAAGCTTTGTGGGTTTTTTAATGGCCAAACACAATACCTATTGCCACCGATTTATTACATACAATAAATTGAACACATTTTGCAATTTTACCGAGAGTTCGAGGATGCTAAATTTCAATACCTTTCGCATGAGTATTAGTGGCTAATTAAACATAACGGATCCAATAGATATTGAACTAGGCATAGGTGATTCCATAGTAGCGATTGTATCAATTATGCTAGAAATGTTCAAGGTTAGGCAATCCTTAGAGGTCACCCTTTAATACAGTGCTTCTGCATTGCATAACAGGAGGGAGGATTGGTTAATTTCCTGTCACCTGATGCGAACCAACACTCGTGTGGAAGTGCCTAGGAGACTAAGGTATGAGTATCTTTTACAATACTCAGCAGAGTAAAAACGCTCAAAAAACAAATATACAACAAATAAAAGTAACTGTAGGCGATAAAAGTTATTTTCAAACTTACCTGTGGCATTAGTTTGTATTTTAATCCGTTCCAATTGCTATTTATTAGAAATTAAATTATTAGTCACACCAACATCGCACAAGTACAAAATGGCGACAGTAGGGGGGTATGTAAGAGAATAAGGACCAGCTGCCATTTTCTTTTGTGCAAAAAAAAACAAGAATATCTTTTTACATCTAATAAAAACCCATTTATACTACGTAAGAATACATACAAATTTCATAGGTAAGTAGGAAAATATCTATTCTCGACGTAGGTAACCATCACTTGTTGTATATTTATTTTTATTACCCCGTTCTCGTTCGTTTTTGGACCCCGTCCGTGACTCTGCTAAGTATTGTAAAATATACCCTAAGGTATTTTTACAGATAATTTTTCAGGCCCTGTAAACAACTTATATTAATTCTGGCTCCACCTCACAATAAGCTTAAACGTATGCAATGTTATGCCCTCGTGGAGAGACAAATAAATAAACATCACAATAACCATGCACCCATAACGTTATAGCTGCAAAGTAATTTCTTAAAACGTACAACTCTACGTTGCAACTGATTATAATAAGTCGTTATTTACACTTTACTGTAAATACACGTAATAATATCAGGTGTTTGTAGATAGAGGCGCTTAGACTCGATGTAGAGGTAGAGTCGAGAGCAACTCTTAGCTAAGGGACAATAGGGGTAAGCAGAGAAGTACATCAAATGTGTTGTTTGAGACAATTGCTATCTCCAGCATCATACCAATCCTTTAATAAAGGTTATAACATAGTTTGCGTAACCCCTAAAAGTAAGGTTCTTCAATCAACATGATATATTTGGGGGGGGGGGGGGTTCTTTTAATGTTCCTAACTTTTTATTTAATGTGGTTACCTTTTAATTTTGTATCCTTTACTCATTTATTGTTTACTCATTTTTTCACCTCGCTATTTGAAATCACTTCTCAACGGTTTACTTTTCAATAATTAATTATCTCCTTTTTTATTTTTTTCTTTGGCAGCTTATTATTCTGTCTTTCTATCCCCCTCCGTTCAAACATACCCGTGTCTCTGATTCTTTGCCCTTTGTATATTTCCGTAGATTCACAGCCACACTACATTGAAAATCATTTTCATTTCATTATTTGGTCTAAATATTTATACTCTTTTAATTTTCTTTAATTTTATAAAAATTCCCCTTTTTTATTCCTCTCTCCTTAACTCTTTCTTTTTTTACATTCTTATTTATCTCTTTCGTTTATTCCAATAAATGTTCTTCTTTTCTTATTCCCTAACCCTAACCCTAACCCTAACCCTAACCCTAACCCTAACCCTAACACCTTTCTCATCCACCATTCTTGTTTTTTTTGTCCCGAAAATTTCTTTCCACTAATATATCCTCTCTTACGTTCTTTCTATCTTCCCCTAACAATCCTTCCTCTCTCTTTTTAGTACAATGAAGAAAAGCAATAAAAAGCTAAAGACAATTAAATACATGCCTTTAAATCTGTCAACCCTTTATTCATTGCTTAAATAAACATCCCTTCTTATTTGCCCTTTTTTTAACATTCTTTCTATCAATTCGTCTATCTATTCGTCCTTCTATCGCCCTTCTCACTCGCTCATCAATTCGCTTCTTTTATAGTCAGCTGATTTTCTTTACTTGAGTTTCGTTTCCTTGTCTAATTTAACCCGGATCAATTTTTTATGTCTTACTCTTTCACCTAACACCGTCTTCGCTTCTTCCGATTTCCGACATGATCATCAATTATTTTGGTGGTTGTTTTCTTTTCTTTTTTTAAACTACTCTTATTACAGTTTCACTTTTTGGGAAACATCTTTGCACTTAAAGTCACCTTTCAATTTCTTCTAAATTTCTTTTTTATATCTTCATACTTTTTCCAATTTTCCTGCTTTCTTCTCGATTTTATTCGCAGACATTTTGAATTTGTAACATTTTCCAAGCGATCCGTCAAAGAGGAAAGCATGTATTTCAATGCATATGTTGCGAGTGTTACAAGATTGGTCTTAAAGTCTTTATTCATCGTTTAGATTGAACATCGTTCAATGATTTGTTATTACTATAAACAGTCCGTTATTGACAACGCTAGCAAACTCATGGAAGAAGCGGTCAATGAGATTCGGCTCAACAGTAAAGCTTTAACAAAGCAAGAGAAATTTAGCTGAAAAATGGCAACAACATCAAGTCTGTCGGGGAATTCGTATACCTCGGTAACAACACCCAGTAAGTGGAAAGAGACATGAAACTCCGCAAGGTAATGCCTGAAGTATCCTTGATGAACTCTAGACCATCAGGAAGTGAAACGTTTTAAGCAATCGTAAGAAGAAACATTTTAGAGATTCAAGTGTGTTACAGCTTGGACACAGGAAGACGCACCAATTAGCGAAACATACACAATAATGTTACGAGTTACATTAGAGATCAGTTAGCGAAAATACCCAACCACGAAAAGCCTAGATGGACACCTTGTTCCTATCTCAAACTCACTAAGAGAAAGAATGCTTCGGCGTGTTGGTCACTCCTGGAGAAGTAAGTCAAAACTTGTGAGTGACATCCTCCTATTGAATAAAATACGCGGGTGGAAAACCTCATCATACCTACATTAACCAACTTTTAGAAGACTCTAGATGTTACATGGAGGGCCTGCCGACAGCGATGTCTGACAGTGATAGGTGGGTGGAACGGGTCAGGAGAATCCAAGAAGATTATTGATTTGGTTAATTGATAAACAGTCCCCAAGCTACGGTAATTTATACTTGGTGCGAATTTTACGCCTACATTTGATATGGGAAAGAATGAAACGCAAACAGACACATACAATTAAACTATTCTTATACAGAGAGAAAGGGAGAGAAAAAGATGAACGCACCTTTTCATCGTGTTTTTCATATCCCGCATTATCCTTTGTATGAGATTACAGTTTCTGATGATACTTTTCCAAACCGTTTAGTTTATTGATGGATCATCTGATGATATCAAAAAGTCTCATCCAGCTCTAGCAACGGTAACTGTAACTGTAACTGCAAGTGATCATACTTGTTTACCATGCAGTCAGTTTAACCATGGCCGTGACGGTAGGTATCTACCACTTAGGTAACCTGTTTTCTTTCTGCTCGCGAGGACGAACTAACAAGGAATTCTTGTTAAAAGGTTTCTACCACATATACCTCCGTTTTGTTCTGTATCTTTTACTGTATATTGAGAAACGATGAGCATTAAGTATCATGTGGTCGTGAGGTGACGCGTGAGATGTGAGATACGAGGGCTTAAGACGACATCTTTCCCAACTAGACTTCAGCAATAGCGTACGTCTCGAGTATCTCTAAGGCGCAACCCATCCAGGCCCCAGGGGAAGTGTGTGTACATATCAATGGAGATTTGGTACCACAGTTCAGAAAAGGTTTACCCTGCCCAAGATTAAAATACATATCTGAACTGTAAGCTTTTTTAAAATTCGGATGTTCTCATCTTGGATATTATTCTCACAGCGTTTCAGTCGATGTAACTTCCGACCTTCTTTACATCCATCTTGTCGAACTCTGAAATCTTTGTCTTTAACTCGGGAATCTATATACAATTTAAAACGGGAGACTTTTATTTAATCCACGGGGATAGTTTGCACTCGTTCCGTCAGACCTGGTAGAAGTGTTCAGTAATTCGTAATTGTATTGTTAGTATCGCCCCTACTGAGGATTGAACCTCCCACTACCAGAAAACTGCCGCTTAAAAACTGATATAACTTAGCACCTTTATCCGTTGTGCTACTGGTACTGTGATTTCTTGTTGTGTTGTATTTACAACGGCGCCGGTTTTTGAGCACGCGGTGACAATTAAATATAGCCAACGAGTACGTTTAGTGCAGACAAAAACAGAAACAGAGAGCGATCCAACGCTGTGAAGTAGTGAAGATATTAAAACGAACACACTAGAAAAAATAAAACGAACGCTTCATAGCATACGTTTGTGATATCTGTTATCGGTGCCACCGTTGAAATATGCCCATCAATCTTGCCAGTGTAAACATATCACGACTATCAACTTTACATTCTTTTTCGTTTTCAATGTTGATATTCCTTAAATTTCTTTTGACTTATGCGTTGCTTAGGCTTCATTTGTTGTCTTTTTCATTCCAGTTGGTATTTTTTTTTTTAATTCTAATTCTTTTTTGACTTTTATTTACCGCAAACAAGGCATACTATGTGCTAGGTGTGTAGGAGGGCATACGAATAAATATGTTTGTTCACATTACATTTAAATTTCTACATGTTGGTACAGTTGGGGACACAAGGAGAAAATAAAATATAGTGTAAACAAAAATCTTGCTGCACAACTACCAACTTTAGTTGCCTCCTTTAAATATTGTCCCTAATCACAGTAGCTCCTTACGTATCAGTGGCAATATGCCTTGTTGGGGATGAATGTACGCAACATAAATTGGGAGTGATAAGTTAGACAAACGGGAGAAAAAAGAGATAGAGTGAGTGAGTGAGTGAAAGAGACAGAAGAAGTAAAAGAAGAAGTTAAAACTAGGCAAAGTATTGATCAACTAAGCAAAATAGATCGATTAAAAATAATGATAGCACATTAGAAAGAAAACGCCATGGCAAAGAAAAGAACTTTAAAGCGAAGGGGTTATTAAGGTGACTGGTAAATTAAGCATCTAAGACGGAAGGAAGACGAAACGAAACGAAATAAAACGAAACGAAAACAAAAGTACAAGGGAGAAAGAAAGAAAATATAAAACTACGACGAAAAGAAACACAAAGTAAAAAAAGAATTAAAAGCCACTGAGAAAAGTAATTATTTCAAAAATATATTAACACAGCAAGAGAGAGAAAGAGAGAGAGAAAGAGAGAGGGGGGGAAGAAAAGAGACACAAATAGAGAGAAAAAAAGACAGGGAAGATAGAGATACGCAGATATATAAAGCGTGTGATGGAGAGGGAGGGAAAGTAATAAGAAAGAGAGCGAGAGAGAGAGAGAGAGAGAGAGAGAGAGAGAGAGAGAGAGAGAGAGAGCGAAACAGATAACAACAGAAGCTGAAGAGAGCCGGATGGCTAAGTCCTTCTGTGCTTGAAAGCGACGGTACGAATGTTGCACTAATTTGTCTGTACCAATATATATATATATATATATATATATATATATATATATATATATATATATATATAGAGAGAGAGAGAGAGAGAGAGAGAGAGAGGGGGGGAGAGAGAGAATATATGGGGGGGGGAGAGAGAAACAGATGGAGAAACGGGAGGACGTTGCAACGAAGCTGAGAATAGTATTCCAAATAATCAAAATAATACAAATTCTCATCTAAAATTTCCGAACAAAAAGTAACAGTGTGAAAAAGAAAGACGATCTGGAATGACAAAAAGGGAGAAACGTTGAAAGCAGAAGATAAATTCGAGAACGAACAAATGAAACGAATGCCTTAAATAGAGGAAAGGTGGAAAGGAAAGAGAGGGAGAAAGAGGGAGCCAAAGAAACAATCACACAAGTAAAAGAAAAAAAAACACTTATAAAAGTTACTTCCCTTTTTGTCGTCTTTTTTATAACAAAAATAGGGTCTCCTTCCCAGAAAAGTTCGTAAAAGGAAGCTGACGAAGATTAACGAAAAAAGAAATTAAATTCAAATTAAAAAGAAAACAAAAAACAACTGCAGATTATTTTGCCAGTTTATCGATTGTGTAATGCAATTTTCTTTTTTAACTTCTATTATGTAATCACACGTGATAAGGGGAGGGGTGATCCGGTGCACTTTCTAATTGGAGCAGAAGCAGTGAAATCGTTCGAGCTAATTGTAGTTTTTCTTCATCAGAAAAGGAAAACTCCTTCTAAACTGAGACAATTTTGACGAACTGAATTTTCTTCGACATTAAAATCTTTGATTGTATCTAACTTTGCTCTATTGGATTGAGAATAACCACTTGCAGGAACGATCCCCAAGAGATGTCTTAGGTGTTCCAGGGCATCTCCCAAGTTATCACCAGAGACAACGTCATGTACATTATGACGCAGTTCGAAATGTCTAAATCTTGATGCAGAAAAAGACAACTAAACCATAATTTGTTCTTTTGTACATCGTCAATCAATCAAAATAGTAGAAGCTTATTAATATGCATATTTGAATATCTTCATTCTTGTTGTTTTGCATATGACAAAATAGAATTAAACAAAAAACACTTTGCTCCTGCTACAGGATACGCGTGAAAAAATAAACTTTCTGTAACAAAAATATGTTAGAATCTGCATTTTCAAATAATACGTATATATTTTTGATCTATAAATGTATTAAAAAAATAAGTGAAAAATATAAACTTTTATATTTCGCCAAATATTTGAGCAAATTGGCGAGTGATTTGAAGCAGTAGATTTCTAATCAAATTCGTTTTATTTAATCAAATAATTGTATTTCTAACAGATTACCCTGCTAATTTGTGCCGGTGGTTAATTTAGTTAACGACACGAACTGGCGACCTCTGGGTTCCAAGTTCGAATCCTGTTTATTGCGTAGAGACACTTTCACTTAGGGATATTGGCAGACTTCATGTTGCCCCTCATGTAATACTTAATACCAAGAACCGAATCAGGCTGATTCATACGAATTTTCTTTAACTATCTGTGACCAAATGTAACCACGTAATATTTTTCATCGCATATCTTTGACCCGAAAACCCTTTGTATAATAAAGTATACTGTATAGTTTGGAGAACATTATCGTATATACCGAATACCTTTAATCACCCAAGTTTATATATAACTGTATACATAAACCATTGGTCATATTGTCGAGCGTTTGTCGTTTCTTCTTTGTGGTGTTTCCTTGATTTCTTATCTGACTTGTTTTATCGGCAGGCAAATTGATGAGATGTTCAGACATTTTTTATAGTTTAAATATATACTTTATTTAACTTGAGTAACTTGTAGATCAATTCTATATACAAGGTGGGCAAAAATAAGGGTCCTATTTTTAAAAATTCATAACTTTTTTATTTATTGTTTTTTTTAATTTTTTTTTTTAGAATAAGTAAAGGACTCCTTCCGAAGCAAGCATGAGCCGTATTAGCCCTAAGGAACGTACCCTCATTTAGAAAACATTATTTTTGCTTAAAAAACTCAAAACAGTGTAAAAAACAATACTTTAGTTTTTGTAAGTTTTAAGAAGTGTTTTTCGGCTAAAATTTGTTTTGTTTATTTCAAAACATCTCGGAAGGGTCAGTCTACACACACATAAAGTTTCGTGAGTTTAACTTTTATTTTGTGGAAGTTATTCAAATTCAAGTTATTCAAATTTAAAGATAGGACCCTTATTTTGGCCCACCCTGTATAAAAATACAAGATATCATTAGCCTTATTTTCACATCCTTCTTCGTTCTAATTCATCCTGCTACGCACTTGACCTCAGAATTATATAATCGATCCATACGAACTTTACGACACATGACCAATATAATTCAAGGGCGAACAAAAGACTCACCTCCTTTTCTTTGATTGTTGAAACACTCACCAATACTATATTATCGTATCGTAGTCTTTGGTCAAGCCTTTTCAGTCAAAAGCATTCCAGATTCAATCATTCGGAAATAGTTTATAATGAATGACTCGCGGGCGTACTGTTCTGAAAGAGTTTATAAATTACAAGTGGTGTAGTTAAGGTGTATGTCTTCTACGAAATATTGGAACCCGGTGATTCTGGTATCTGTAAGAGTACTTGAGACTTAGAGAGATAGAGACTTAGAGACTTAGCAACTGATGAGCAGACTATGTATAACAATCCAAAAGATCATACAACTCTTTTCTTTCTCAAAACACTAGCCGATAGATGGCGATAACGAAGGATGAAAGAGATTTTTGTATATTGTTTTTGTTCATTAGCCTATTCTAGGAATTTAAATAGTGAACAATCTTACTCCACTTTATATATAAAAAGTGATTGTCATGATAATTACGTTTGAATAATTCAAAGTACGGCATTCAGAATAACAAAAATGTCAGTTTTGGTCTTTTGCGATGATCCCTTTCACTTTGTTCGATGGATTTGATCCTTTAGAATTGTATAAATAAAACTGACATTTTCAAAATCTATAATCACAAATTACAATTACATTTTTTATAATGAAAAACAGCGTTAATTTCTCTTTTTTCTATAATTTAGCAGTTAAATGAACCGAATTTAAATTAAACAAACTAACATCGCCAATAAACGTTTAACTACAATCGTAACATATGTCAACGTTTATTTATGTTTAACTTCATCACACTATTTTATTAGAGTTCCATGTTTGTCTCTTTTAAATATGGACTGGGAAAAACTGGCCACAATGTCTTCTGTTGCTAACGGTTACGTTGTCAAGCATCATCTATTACTGTCTAGAGCTGAGACAGTTTTCTTTAGCTTATTCTTAGACACAACTATTTGAAGAACGTTTATTGTTAGTTTTCAGCCGTAGCAAAACTTTGGTCTCTTGCCGTCATATCATTCTATTTTTATGTATTTATCTTGTAGATATATATATATATATATATATATATATATATATATATATATATATATATATATTTATTATTTTAATACATACAGACATCGCAACGCAATCTTCAGTGCAGGAAGCTAATTCTCAACGGTCGGCGGGCGTGAACCCTGATCACAAATCGCCACTGATTCGTAGTCAAGAGTCTTAACCCCTCGGCCATAGACAATTAGTTAATAATTATGGAGGACTTTGTAAATAGCGAATCGGCGGCTAGATTTACACAAGCAGTGATCAACGAACGTATTCATATGTATATATATATATATATATATATATATATATATATATATATATATATAAATATATATATATGTATATATATATATATATATATATATATATATATATATATATATATATATATATATTTGGGGTAAGGTACACGATAAGTCATGAAAATTAAATGCCGTGGTAGACAAAGTGCGTGAAAAGTGACAAACGGAAAACAGGATAAAGTGCAGGAGAAAAACAAAAACAAAAGATTTGACCGGTTTCGTTCGTGTTAGCGAACGTTTTCAGAAAAAGTGAAGATTTGGAAATAATTTTATTTTTGAAAGGCACACACATGGGAGAAGGAAAAGATGATCCGATTGGACCATATGAGAAGACTTTTAGTGACATGTAAATATGACAAGTTGGTGACACATTCTTCTTTATTTCTTATTCTACTTTTTATATTTTTATTATTTTTTTTTTCACTTTTACACCTACTGAGCTAGTATAAGGGAAGCGGTAGGCGGAGGGGTAAAGGCGATAAGAGGGAATAAGTCAGAGGAACTAGCTAGGATAAACATGCATAGGAGTTGGCATGAAATTGATACACCGAACGCGAGCACCCAAAACTTAATCGAAATATATCAGAAATAGGTCTGTTAATTTGTCTCATATTAAGTTTTTTAAAGCAATAAAAATCTTAAATGGACAGTCTAGAAAAATCTATTCTACAGTAAAACTAATGTAAATGATATCTTATTATAAGAAACATGTTTTTTTTAAGTGTAAGATGATATGAAATACATGTAAGAAAAATCCTTAAGTAGGGTTAAGTTTGAGAGAGAAGTATTAAAAAGATCTGATTGGCTATGAGACTTGCTATTATATCTCAACAATTAAAAAAATGTTTTTAGTGCGATTTTTGCTAGGTGCCTGCTTAGGGTATACGATCCGAGCCTAAGGTTGATGTTCGATGTACCGGTCAAATCTCTTGTTTTTGTTTTACTCGTGCATTTAACCTGTTTTCCGTTGGTCATTTTTAACACGCACACACACACGCACTTATATATATATATATATATATATATATATATATATATATATATATATATATATATATATATATATATATATATAGTCTCGGAAGTTTTTCAACTATTAAAACTATATGAAACAAAAGCACTTTAGTCACAAGTCCTTCGGTGGAAAATTACTTTTCTTGTAAGTCATTATATTAGTTTGCTTAAAATAATTTACGCATATCTTAATATTATTTAAGGGAACCATCAGTTGTTTACCATGAAAAACTGTTTCGGGTATTTAAAAACAAAACAGTATTTTATCTCATGGCTTTCCAGCAGAGTTGATCAGACCCCACTTCCATTGAACGACAAGAACAAAAACGTTCCGTATATTAAATCTAAGTTTTGTTCCAGATAAATATTTTGCTAACTTATTTCGTTATTAAAAATATGTCCTCCTTACCTGTGTTGTTCGTCAATGTCAAAGAAAATGTATTCGTTATTTACAAAATATTGCTGTATTTTAAAGTGTTCGGACGAATCTATGGCACTACTTTTTAGGTGATTTATAGTTTTATATATTTGTATTATTTTATTATATTTAGTTTCATAATGGAATATTAAAAAATAAATGAATATATATTGGGTATTTAAATCCTGTATGGCTAGATTTCCTTCCTCTTATCTACTTACCTTTCTGGTACCTAAGGTACTCAAGCTTTATTTTTTATTTTTTATTTATTTATTTTTTAATGCAACTTTAATTCCTATATAATTTTATTGCTAGCTACCATATTACAGAATGGTTCTTGGGTGTAGTGTTTAGATATTATTATTATTATTATTATTATTATTATTATTATTATTATTATTATTATTATTATTATTATTATTATCATTATTATTATTATTATTATTATTATTATTATTATTATTATTATTATTGTTATAATTAATATTATTTAATATGCAAATCACCATATCATACGGTAGTCTTAAGGGTAATATATAATTATTATTATTATTATTTTATTATTATTATTATTATTATTATTATTATTATTATTATTATTTATTTATTTATGTATATATTAGTGAAATGTTAAGCTGAATTATTGCGACACTTGATTATTAAGGAAATGGTAGTTTAATAAGTACCATTGGAGAGCTATGGATATTATAACTGTCCTGTTTTTAAATCTCTGAAACAGTTACATGGTAAACAGCTGATGATCCCCGTGTTAATATTAGACGCTTAAGGTCTCCTGTTTTTGTTTCACTGTTAGATACTTAACCCCCCTTTTTTTTTAAAAGATATTTTCTTATTATATATATATATATATATATATATATATATATATATATATATATATATTAATTTTTTTAATTTGTTGTATTTATTTATGAATTTTCCAACGAATGTTATGTCTGCAATATCTTGGATTTAGTTAGTTTCTCTGGGAATTTAAACTGCATTTTACTTTTTTTTTGTTAAAATTACTGTTATGGTGCTGTACCTACCTACAGAGAACTAATGTGTTCCTGTGTCATTCATTCAGCTTTACCCAGGTCCACAACAATTACTTAAAGCTTCTTTAGACTATACATACATGTATTTTTTTATATATATATACTATTGTTACATATCCGAGTCGATGCACGGATGTTGTTGATAAAACAGATGAACCTAGCGATTGTCAGTTGATAAGATAATTGCCGGATGACCAAATAGTTATTTTAAATATATATATATATATATATATATATATATATATCTATATATATATATACATATATATATATATATATATATATATATATATATATATATATATATATATATATATATATATATATATATATATATATATATATATACATATATATATACTACAAGCCCGTGCCCTGGCATTTCCCGGGAGAAATGTAAATTACATTAAAACATATAAGTATAATAGTATTACTTCGTAAGAGTAATTCAGGTGATTAACATAAGATTTATTGATTTTTAAAAATCAAAAAACATACATTTCAATATGTTTTGGGTGACTACATCTCTTCTACGATTGTAAGTAAGGGGTTATTCGTAAAAATAAAATTCAATCCCCCCAAGTAAATGTGATACAAAAATATGCGTGAAGCTTTCCGATGCCAATGAAGTAAAACTCCTTCTATAGTGAGGCAACTTCTTCCCAATCTGAAGTACCCCTTTTAGGGGGAGATTAAGTTTACCAAAATCGACCTATAGTCTAACTTGGTATGCAATGAAAGATGAATGAACAAGTTTATGTTTTTTTTTACAGGAATCTGCGCTGCGTGTTACACTGTTAGTATTTCGAAAATTATATTTAAGCCTTAATATTGTTATATATAAAAATGCATAAGTGTTAAGGACTTAACATATAAAATGAATAAAAATATACATGAATAAATGGAAATATTGGTAATTGAAATCAAATCATTTAATACGATAAGTATGTTGGAGACACCGTTTTCAATGTACAATGGTAGGGATTAAGTTCGGTTTTTGTAATCCGTTAATTCTGGAATGGGATTAAGTGTATGCGTAATTATAAGAAATAACGACGGCGAATGAATGTGATATGTAATCCGATATTTTCGAAATTCAAAGGAATATGAGGGAGCGTTCATTAATTTGTTTATGATTGTAGGGTAATATGTATAAAATTAGTAGTAGAATAAACTAAAATTAATTACGGTTACGTTTTTCTGAAGTATCCGTTGTATATTTTTCTCGGTGTTAATTGAGAGAGTAGTAGTAGTAGTAGAATAAAACAGTGAGAGGGGCAAGTTTTTGCTACCCTTCTGTTTGGATGATTTATTTTGGAGAGTCAGACATATCGATCTAATAATACTATTTAATGTTTTAAGATGAAATCAGGTAACATATCTAGAAACACGCTCGAGTGACTTAAATGATTGAAGAGGTGTGTTTCGTAGCCTGTAATACAGTTACTAATTGTGATACTGTAGTCAAAATTACAGAGAAAAAGACTAGTTTACTCTCTCTCTTTCTCTCTCTCTCTCTCTCTCTCTCTCTCTCTGTATATATATATATATATATATATATATATATATATATATATATATATACTCTTTTATTTCGTTTCAGGAGACAATTGAGTCCGTTGCCGAATTGCAGCGTTTTCTGTGACTCTGCAAGCCTATCGTGGGTCGACAGGCTCTGTTGTAGTTGCAACATATGTAGGTAGTATCTGGTTCTGAGAGCTCTGTTACAGCCCCCTCCTGCTGTTCCTACCATCCACTGCTGGTCTATCTAATCCCCACTCCGCTTGAAGCATGCATCTACATCTTTTATTAGCAGCTTCGATCTTCAGCTATGCACCTCCCAGCCTGTAGGGTTGATGCTATCGGCCCTCATTTCTCGCTTTCAGAGATACTTGTAGCGAAGACCAGTGGAATCCTGATATATATATATCTATATATATCTATATATATATATATATATATATATATATATATATATATATATATATATATATATATATATATATTCCAAAAAGACCTTGATAGTCTATCTTTACTATCTAGGTATTTTTATGATGCATGCCTGGCTGAGCTCCAAATTTTGTGTTCCTTCCTTAAAAATTTTAACAGCAGGAATGTGTCTATCTATCCCCACAAAGAACGTTCTTTTCTTTCTTTTGTATACTTGAGGCAAGACGGAATCTCTATGGACAACGTTTCTTTTATAAAACTTCTCATCTGTGAAAGACATTAACACAGGACTGCTCTCCTGTAGACTACCACATGGTCGCCTTAAAATACTTGTTAGGCTTCATAAGTAGTCAAATCTTGTTCATTCTCTTCATTTATTTCAATCCTCTCTTGGTGTTTGTTTTTACTGCCCAGTTGATAATCTCATTAATCTTGCTCATCCAGTGGCTTTTGGCCTTAGTAACTCAGCCTTTTGGCTAAGAAGAAAGTGTAGTATCTGTTCCGATGGATACTACACCCTATAGACCGGTGTCGTCTTGGCCTTCGGGTCTTGATTCCGCCGGTCTATGGGGTTATACTGTGTAGTTCTAGGAGGTCCACCCTCTCAAGCTTTGCCTTCTCACCCTTTGAAGAGGGGTTAGTTTATTGCTAATCGTCTGAGGCGCCCCTACCGGGGAATGCCGACGGGGATGCCCAGGCAATTTTTAAAGGTCATAAGTGCTCTTCCTCTAGGATGCTGACTTATCTAATCCAACTTTCCGACCTTGTGTCACATTTTACTCTGTGGGAGGTAGATAAATACCAACTGGAAACTCATAAGTACAGATATGTAGTTCAGTCATATTTAGTCTTTTAGTGCTTCCCTTTTCCGAATTAGCAGAGATGAGCCACAAAATATTATTGTCCAAACCTCCATGTTTCTCTTTGCTTTGAGTTTTTACTATCATGAAGACTTTTCTTTGTAGATTCCTCCCCAAATAATTTGTATATTCAAATTATTTTAATGTCCAGTTTATTAGTTTACAAACTGCCCAGTAAAATATGTGAAGGTTACGATAGTTGTCTCCCTGTACTACTGACTATACATTGACAGTTCGGATTTATTTAATGGCCATATTTGATTTATAATTCAACTCGTCTATTTGTTGTAATAATATTTAGATGCGGCTGTATAGATAGCGTTAGTATGGTGAATATCTGCGTACCCTTAAAAAAATTAGTAGTGGAATTTTCCAAGTAAAAGTCGTAACAGCTACATTTCCCTGCAGTGACGTCACAAAGTCGCTATATTACGTGGCGAATGAGCAGGGAATATGTTTCTCTTTTAAATGGACCGGAAAAAAGAGAAAGGGGGAGAGAGAGGAGCGAAAGAGAGAGGGGAAGAAATAGGGAGATAGAAAGTAGTTGGGTTAGGATAGCTGCTGCCTATCCCCTCCATGGAGGAAAGGGGGATAGATGTTTTTTTTGTATATATATATGTATGCTATAAAGAAACATATTTTTAGAACTCAATTGTTTTTGTGATGTTTCTTTATTAAAGCTGTTATTGATAAAAAGACGAAGAAGTGATGGGAACTTCCACTGCCACCTCACCACTGTGACTAACGAAAATTCGACCAGCCGATTCTGTGGACAAAGTGTACACACTGTGGGGATTGAAGAACACCCCAAGTACGTTACACATTGACCCATTGGTCAACGTTGGTACATTAGTTGATACATTTAGTTCCCTGAATCGATAGTGAAGGAAAATGGATAGATATTTTAGAAGGTACATTTATTATTCGTAGCTAATGGAACGGGTATAAGATTTGAAGAAATTGTATAAATATTTATGAAATAACTTTTATTAAATATATAAAGAAAGGTTAGTCTCTTTATCGTTTCTTTGTTATTGATCGGTTTCTTCCTACACAATAAATATTTTATTCTGGTTTGTTCAGTTTTTTTGTTGATCGTTGTAGCATGTTAAGAAAAATAAAATGTAATTCGATTTAATTTCTTCCATAAAAAACGTTGTTCGTGACAGAATTATTTTCAAATAGCCTCCGTATTGAAAAGCGTTATAACTATGTATTCGTCCATATAGAGTTACTTCTTTGATTATAAAATAATAATATTTTGGAAAAAATATACTGGCAGAGATTAATAAAATAAAATAAAACAGATTACAAGTAAATAAATTACTGAGCAACGCCGAGTAAGCACATATAATTTACAAAATGTTTACATGTATCCTATTAGTAACAAATACTTGACCATTTGGATGTGTTGGACCTCGACGCAATCTAGATAATATTCATAGTTCTTGTTATTGCCCCATCTTCTTCTTCTTCTTCTTCTTCTTCTTCTTCTTCTTCTTCTTCTTCTTCTTCTTCTTCTTCTTCTTCTTCTTCCATACTCAATAATATTATGTAAATAAAGGTTTAAGGAAATCGACTAGTGGGTAGTATTTTCATAGCCATTTTTTGAAATATAAGTATAAAGAGATATTTGAGAATCGACCAACTAAATCACGATAAGGTGATTCAGAAATGACTGAAACAATGGTACAATTCGAAGACGCGATTTTCAAATTGTCTCGCACCTCTTAAGAGCTCTTGTATGAACACCAGAGACCAAAAATCTACGCCCATTCCATGATAAATGCCAGTATACTGAAATCATATGCCCTTAATAGGGTTAATGTGAAAATTAATATACACTAAATGTACAAAAGCAAGGAAATTCCCTAATTTTTACACTTTTATTGTCATTAAGGGTATGCGAGCACAACATGGCGATGTCTTTTACTTGTAGGAATTTTTCTTCAGCGCACCTCACACACTTCATCCACTCATGCATAGATATTTATACTGTAGTGATGTAATAATGAAATGGTTTAGTTGATATGTAGTCATACCCTTAATGACAATAAAAGTGTAAAAAATTCGGGAATTTCCTTGCTTTTGTACATTTAGCGTATATTAGTTTTCATCTAAACCCTATTAAGGGCATATGATTTCAGTATACTGGCATTTTTCATGGAATGTCACTACTTTTGTAAAGGCTATACCTCAAGACAATGGTAATTTAAAAGTTTTTTTTTTTAATTTTCTGGCAAACTAAGGTATATGGTAAACTGAAATTAAAATGCCATCAACTAGACCCTAGAACCTCTATCTCCGCCAAATATCAGCTGAATCCATCAAATAGTTGATGAGATACAGAGTGGCACACACGTACGTACGTACACACGGATAACACAAAATCACTCCTAACCTTTCTGGATCTCTGGGTTGCTTTGACTAATGATGCTGAAATTCTACACACTTATAGAACCTATCAAATGAAAATTTTGTGCAAAGCTTTGACTAATTTGGTTTATTGGTTTTTGAGTTATGACTGATCAAAGAAATGAGATTTCTAGCATAGGTCGTTTTTGAAGTCTATTAAGGGATAGAGCGCTATCGTGCCTCCCTTGATTATTCTATCATGTCTAATATTTCTTATCGCAACAAAAACAGAACAGTCAGGCGGCAAGCAAATGATTCGTTCAACGATCTGTCACCGATGTAGGGGTATCAGATTCAGTAGGATCCCTTCTCCTTATTTGAACCGAAATAGCTACGACGATACACTACCTGTGGTTACCTTCGAACAGCAAAGCCCAAATAGTCCAGTCAAATCAGTGAAAAAAGTCAAACTAATCGCGACACAAGTTGTTTTTTTACAATACCTTTCTATAAGGTGTCTATATTCACATATTAACATATGTCTAGAAAAATCTACCGACAATTATCGATCTGCAAAAATGTGTTTATAACAAAGAAATATAAACAACCTCATTTTCTTTTCTGCTTTTTATTCTAACATTTTCGATAGAATTGATTGCTGGTTTTAAATGTATTTCTTGTCTTGAAATAAAGTTCTGATTTACTTTGTAAAGTTTTGAGAATTGAACTTTAATTCAGTATTTTAATCGCCGGCGGCCATATTGTATATCCATGCACCAAAATATTTTTATGACATAACATTTTAATTACATACAGAAACAAAGGTTTTGATACAAAATAAAATTCAAACATTTTTTTTACACCCAAAAACAACTTCTTTAAAACAATGTTTAAAGAATTCTTTAGAATATATATAATAGGTCGAAAGTTTAGAATAACTTACTGAAATAAATTTGTAGTCTATCATACACTGCTGGTTTTTGCTGTCAATTTCTTGTTTTGTTACACATTGAATAATGTCTAATGTAAGTACAAATGTGCATACTTTGTAAAGAAGATATTATAGGTAACAGTCTTAGGGATACAGTGCATAATTAGCCACAAAAGAAATGGCATGTGGTGAATATTCAAGTAGTTTTCGTATATGTGCAAGTCAACGTCTTCATAAGAGCTGTAGAAAACGATAGTGTAACCCTAACATCATAAAAGCAGATGAAAAACATGGAATGGGTCGATATATCAACATTTAATTGTAGGTTACAATCCCGAACAAGAACTTTCGATTTCAAGAATTACTGCCTTTTTTGTAGGAAGGCCAATATGTCAGGGTTATTATCCTGTGAAAACATTAACATTTGTTAACACTATAGACAAAATATGTACATCCCGGAATGATGAGTGGAGTGATACAGTATTAGAATGATTATCTTCTTCAAATAATTTACTTGCCAAAGATGCAGTCTATCGCCAACGGTGCAGTACCAACTTTAGGACAGGCAAACAATGAAATAAATATATGACTCCAAACTCAAATTATACATTAACAGATGAACTTACTTTAAAAAAAACCTTGGCATTTCTAGAAAGTGCCCCATGGAGTCAGCTTCTATGCCAAGAATGCAAACTTTTCACTTAAACTTTGTTTCGGATGGAAGGGGTACAACTTGTGCTAATTTGTCAGTGTTTGAAGATAACATTGAGTTATATGATTGCAAAACAATTGAATAACAAAAGAACCCGGAGAGCACAACTCTCTGTTAAGATGTGTTGTGTTACCCTACTATGCAGGTGAAACTTGACAATGTTTTGGAAAATGAGACACTATATAAACATAGGAATGTTTACACAGATTGAGTGAGAAATGAAAGATTGACGGATATTCATATGAAGTTGTTAAATGGGATGTTCTATGTTAAAATGAAAAATGCTGCCAAATCTTGAATCTGTTTTAGATCTAAGTGAAATTTGATTTGGTGGAATGTAATACTATCTGGTACCAATGTTTCAAATGTAAAAACAAGAAATTGACTGAGATGTGATTTTTTTCACAAACTATGACGATGAATTCAAAAATGTCTTGCATTCAGATACTGAACTGGATCAGATGCAACTTTGGTAAAAAGGGCATTGAAATCTGGTGATTATTTTTCCATAAACTTTCTAACAAACGGACAAATAAACTAACAAACAAATAAATAAACGATGATTAAAACATAACCTCCTTGTGTATGTGTGTGGGGGCTTAATTCATGATAATATTCATTATCTCCAAAAAATTGAAACAATAATGTAGAATTATATCTAATAAAATAATTCCATAAAATATCCCAATAATTTGATAATGGGAGAAATTCTAAAAATTATTCCTACAAACCCTTGAGTACTGCTGCTAGATCAGGGGAGGTGCCACACAGAGCATTCTTTCTTTCAATCCAGTGGAAGTGATCTTTTTCTTGCAATATCTTTCTCACAGAAGAGACATTGTTAGTCTTTCTCTACTCTATCGTTATTTCCATCGTAGGTGCTCGACTGCAGATCGAATCTCTGGTACCCTCTGTAAAGAAAATCACAGCAAGAACGTATTGTCTTTCTTGCTTACAGTCCCTTTCTCACAGTAAATACATTACTATGAAAAAGCGGTGAGCTACAATCTCTTTTTCTATATATAAAACATTCACAGCAAGAACCTGTCTAGCCACCACTCTAGAGTACTTTATTTTCTTCGCTTTTTCTGTTACTAAAACAAAACGAAACTTCCATAAACAGAGCTTCTTTCCCCAAACTCCCTATCTATAGGACACCACACCACGGGATTGTTTCCCTGCTGACTACTACATGGTCGTCTTCGAGTCATATTTTAATAAATACTTGAAGAGACATCCTTTTAAGCAATCAAAATGTTATCTTTCCACCCATAATTTCCAATCCTTTCATAGTATTGTCCATCATCCAACTGACAATCTCAATAACTCTCATCCTCGAATTGCCTTACGCCTTGATAAGTTTTGACCCATTATGAATTAAAAAAATCTGGGAAGTTTTAAAGATTGTTTCTCTCGTACACAAATGTAATCATTTAAAAATATCGACTCCTAACTGAAATTGAGTCAATAGTGCCATGTAAGGTCACCGTTTGCCCGTGCATGGAGTATTGCTTCGACATTTAGGCTAGTCCACCAGTCACTAGCCTCTCCTCATGATTTAAACATGAATTTCTCATCCAATAAACACTGTTTGCCAAGCTCCAACTACTGTTGCATCACCGCAATGTTGCATCCGTGTGCTTGTTCTACGCGTATCTCTACGGTATGTGTTCCGATTAACATACTAAACTTCTAAGTCTTAAACGAAAATGACCCCAATCCACCCAACTAGCAAGACACTCCCATCTCTTAACTGTAGATGTTCCGAAATGCTAGAAGATGTTATAGCTTATTTCCTCGGACCACTTGTCTTTGAAATTCTTTCTCTCTGATCACTATTTCCTCGACCGCAACTTACAGAAATTTAAATGTAATATGAGCAAACACCTTACTGTCCTATCACAGCCAAACCTTCCGCTTTTGTGGCAATATGCCTTATTTGGGGTAAAAAAAACAAAATAACAAAAACAAGAGAGAGACATGAAAAGTAAGAAAACCTCTGAAGGAAGATGAGACAAAGATGGAAAAGTGGAAGAAAAAGTAATAGTAAAAAAGAAGAAAAGAAGAAAATATATTCTTAGTTTAGGTGAACAAAGTAAAAACAAGGTGAAAGGTTATGTAATCGCATCAATTGGGTGTGAGTAAGTATTGTTGTGTTTTGTGTATATCGAGCGCTCTTCATTTTCAGCGAAACAACTTTGTTTTTACATGAGACGCGATTTCCGGTTGTATACCATTGCTAATCCACTGTAAGCACTTCGTCATTACTTAAAATGGCCCTGGCTAATTCCCAAAAAAGAAAACGGATACGAGTTCTTTGACAAGGGAATATTACCACGTTACGCCTCACCGCAACAGACGAAGTCGGCAATAACGAAGAATGCATTGCGTTTGAGGAACGCGGAAGCACAAGACATTACGATGTCGAGGCTTCAAGAAGAAACATAACCGACCTACATGTCTACGTTTCTAGCTCAAAATCATAGATAATTGCTTAAGATAAAAAGAAAAGAAAGAACGCTGATAACGGTTTTTTTTTGCAGGTGAGAATAACAGTATCTGGTTTTGAATTTGTAGGAACTACAGGTAAAAAAAGGCGCGTCTAAACTTGATAGCATTCCATTTGTTTTACTTGTTGGCAATATTCAGCTATTAAAACGGAAAACATGAGATACGTGATGCTTTATTTCTTTTCTTACCTTTTTGCTATACTCGCAGCAGACTGATCGACGTTTGAAAAATGGCAGAGAAGCAGAACAAGTAGAAAATGGTACAGAAGCAGAACAAGTAAGAAAAATGGTGCAGAAGCAGAACAAGTAGAAAATGGTACAGAAGCAGAACAAGTAAGAAAAATGGTGCAGAAGCAGAACAAGTAAGAAAAGTGGTGCAGAAGCAGAACAAGTAAGAAAAATGGTACAGAAGCAGAACAAGTAGAAAATGGTACAGAAGCAGAACAAGTAAGAAAAATGGTACAGAAGCAGAACAAGTAAGAAAAATGGTACAGAAGCAGAACAAGTAAGAAAAATGGTACGGAAGCAGAACAAGTAGAAAATGGTACAGAAGCAGAACAAGTAAGAAAAATGGTACAGAAGCAGAACAAGTAAGAAAAATGGTACAGAAGCAGAACAAGTAAGAAAAATGGTACGGAAGCAGAACAAGTAGAAAATGGTACAGAAGCAGAACAAGTAAGAAAAATTGTACAGAAGCAGAACAAGTAAGAAAAATTGTACAGAAGCAGAACAAGTAAGAAAAATGGTACGGAAGCAGAACAAGTAAGAAAAATGGTACAGAAGCAGAACAAGTAGAAAATGGTACAGAAGCAGAACAAGTAAGAAAAATGGTACAGAAGCAGAACAAGTAAGAAAAATTGTACAGAAGCAGAACAAGTAAGAAAAATGGTACAGAAGCAGAACAAGTATAAAATGGTACAGAAGCAGAACAAGTAAGAAAAATGGTGCAGAAGCAGAACAAGTAAGAAAAATGGTACTGAAGCAGAACAAGTAAGAAAAATGGTACAGAAGCAGAACAAGTAAGAAAAATGGTACAGAAGCAGAACAAGTAAGAAAAATGGTGCAGAAGCAGAACAAGTAGAAAATGGTACAGAAGCAGAACAAGTAAGAAAAATGGTACAGAAGCAGAACAAGTAAGAAAAATGGTACAGAAGCAGAACAAGTAGAAAATGGTACAGAAGCAGAACAAGTAAGAAAAATGGTACAGAAGCAGAACAAGTAAGAAAAATTGTACAGAAGCAGAACAAGTAAGAAAAATGGTACGGAAGCAGAACAAGTAGAAAATGGTACAGAAGCAGAACAAGTAAGAAAAATGGTGCAGAAGCAGAACAAGTAAGAAAAATGGTACTGAAGCAGAACAAGTAGAAAATGGTACAGAAGCAGAACAAGTAAGAAAAATGGTACAGAAGCAGAACAAGTAAGAAAAATTGTGCAGAAGCAGAACAAGTAAGAAAAATGGTACAGAAGCAGAACAAGTAAGAAAAATTGTGCAGAAGCAGAACAAGTAAGAAAAATGGTACAGAAGCAGAACAAGTAAGAAAAATTGTGCAGAAGCAGAACAAGTAAGAAAAATGGTACAGAAGCAGAACAAGTAAGAAAAATGGTACAGAAGCAGAACAAGTAAGAAAAATTGTGCAGAAGCAGAACAAGTAAGAAAAATGGTACAGAAGCAGAACAAGTAAGAAAAATTGTGCAGAAGCAGAACAAGTAAGAAAAATGGTACAGAAGCAGAACAAGTAGAAAATGGTACAGAAGCAGAACAAGTAAGAAAAATGGTGCAGAAGCAGAACAAGTAAGAAAAATGGTACTGAAGCAGAACAAGTAGAAAATGGTACAGAAGCAGAACAAGTAAGAAAAATGGTACAGAAGCAGAACAAGTAAGAAAAATTGTGCAGAAGCAGAACAAGTAAGAAAAATGGTACAGAAGCAGAACAAGTAAGAAAAATTGTGCAGAAGCAGAACAAGTAAGAAAAATGGTACAGAAGCAGAACAAGTAAGAAAAATTGTGCAGAAGCAGAACAAGTAAGAAAAATGGTACAGAAGCAGAACAAGTAAGAAAAATGGTACAGAAGCAGAACAAGTAAGAAAAATTGTGCAGAAGCAGTTACTTTACGACTAAAGGTGAGAGATAGCTTATGAATATCCCTATTTTCTTTTTTGTCTTTTTGACACGCGTCTAGCCCCTTGGTCCTAGAAAGACTGTGGACACCCACTGAGAGAGTCTCTTCACTATTAGAAGTATTTTTCACAATAAAACAAGGGATACACAATCTTTGACCGCATTTCTCTTAGACAAGAATTGATTCGATCCAGTGGCAATAAGAAACCCAAGATGATCGGATAAGTAAACAATTTCTAACGTTATTTCCTATTTATTCATATTTTTTATTAGTTGCTCTACCAAATCATTAGGGTCAAGTCCATCCTACTATTCCACTCATAACTCGGGAACAAAGATCGAGAATGTAGAGCACCTAAAATTCGATCGGTCAGATATGTTCTGACCATGCAACACGATGCTGAACTTTGTTCATCAGACGAGGACCAGTGTTTCAACGAAATACATCATTGTATCCGCCTGACGTGAAAGTGTATTATCGCACATTGTTCCGGTTTTTGGGGGCTTTTTTGAAATGCATTTGGGACCGAATATTTGCTTGTTGACTTGGTGGTAGAAATAATGCACGAGTTACTTTTCTAAGACATTTTCTAGGACTTTCTTTTTTATCCTTGTTCTTTCTTGTTTTTTAATTTTAACTTTTATTTTTATTTTTTTTCCTCTTCTCTTCTTAAGTGACCTCAACTATTGCAACGCCACATTGTGTATTGTCGGCAGTTGAAACCCTTATTCCAGACATTTAATTTCCCTGATGATCTGCCAAGCAAGTACCTGCTTGGTAGTGAAACACGTGTAGGAAAAAACATTTTATTTGAATAAATAATATTTGTAAGAAAAAATATCTTTAATGGTGATCATTGGTGTCCTGAAAGGAATGCTTTGGTAAGCCTTCATAAATCACATATAAATGCTCTGTACTCAGTAATCGAGTATCATCGAGCTTGTTTTATTGGAACAACTCCGGTCTTCACTGAATGATCTATTTTATAAGGGAAAAATCTAAACCTATATATATATATATATATATATATATATATATATATATATATATATATAAATTTATATCAATAATACGTTTTCATTTTTATTATTATTATTATAATTATTATTATTATTATTAGTAGTAGTAGTAGTAGTAGGAGTAGTAGTAGCACCAATCCAAAGTGAGGTAAAATAACACATTTTAAGTACAAAAATGATAACACGCACGCAGTTAACTATTTTGTTTCGACTCATTGTAAGGTAATAACTGATTTATTCCCCATTTAGAAAACAGAAACTTCGAAGCGATATAGAAAAATAAAACTGACGCTTATGAAAATAAACCGAAAAGTTAGTATATTTTTGTTGGAATATTTCTCTGAACTGTCTCTCCATGGAAATGTGACATTAAATATGATTCAGTTACCATGATATTGTGGGAATTATGAATATCACATTTGCTAGTACATGGCGTTTCGAAAATAACTTATTTTTTAACCATTAAAGGAGCTTTTTCAAAGCACTGTCCTTAATATTTTAATAGAAACGAAATAACATTCACGTCCATAAATAATTGAATAAAAACATGTGAGATAATTTTGAGGCATCGATTAGAAAGACGCGTTACGCCATTTCATACAGCAGCGACATTTCAAAGCTTCCAAGGCCTTTTGGCTGGTATCACAGTGTAGTACCTGTTCCGATGGATACTACACCCCATAAACCGATGACGTATTGGCCTTCCGCTCGTCTGTGGGGTTGTTCTGTGCAGTTCTAGGAGGTCAACCCTCCCAGGCTTTGCCTCCCCTCTTTCGGGTGGAGTAAATTTATCGCTTACTGCCTGAGACGCCCCTACCGGAGAATGCCGACAGGACTGGACAGGCATTTTTTTGAAGGCCAGAGTGGTGACCTTGTCGGGCGCTGGCTTTTCAAATCCTACTTTCCCGACCTTGTGTCACATCTTACCGCTGTGGGAGGAAGGTAAATACCATGTTATGTATATGCACTAAATGAAAGAATGTCTTATTAGTAGTAGTATTCACTATTAGTAGTTACATTTGCTGCCGATAGCAAAGATGGCTTCTTCTGAGAAATATTTCATACAAAGTAAAGTATATTTTCAACGAAATTAAATCGAATTACATCTTATTGTTCTTACAAACATTGACCAACATTAAACAAAAGAAAATTTGTAGTCAAAAGTAACTATTTATTTTGTGGGTAGCAAGCTATCGATGACAACGCTTCGAGAAAATACTAAATTTACTTTATAATAACTGAACAGAAAAAAAAACGCAAACATAACGAGAGAATATCTCCATCGAACTGCACAACGTGTTCGCAACGTGAATTCTCGACGTAAATTCACTAGACATACCCGACAATCTGCCGAATCCCATCCATTCACTGTGGAGGCCCCCAGTTGCCGAAGAGCTTTCTACTCCAAAAGTTTCTTTCCTCGTGCTGCTGAACTCTGGAACTCTCTCCCTGCTCCCTGTTTTCCTCACGGTACTGATATGCAGAAATTTAAAACTAATGTCAACAGACATCTCGCTGCACAGCTCCCAATTTAGGTTGACTACCCCCCCCCCCAAAAAAAAAACAAAAAAAACAACTCTCGCCCTTTTTCTCAGTAGCCCTTTACGTCTACAGTGACGGTCTGCCTTGTTTGGGGTGAACTATGTTTTAAAAAAACCCAAAACATATAATTTGGTACAAATTTGATATTATTTCAAACTCATCAGTACATCACAAGCAGCGACTGCATGAAATATTGACAATAAAATCAGAATCTAACAATACTATAGAAAAGCCAATCTAAAAACTATTGATCAGAACGGTAGGATTAAGAAATTGACAAAAAAAAACAACACTTTGAAGACCCTATTGGGCAACATACCGCAATTGCAGAGAAAGCCACACAAAGATCAATGGAACAGCTAGCAAAGTTATTGAGCTAGCAAAGTTCTTCATTTCATTGAAAGAAGCGGTCAGTAATATTGGTCCTTACATATATGCTCACAAAAATGAATTTATCAACTAGAACCACGAAGGAGAAATTTCGGTGACAAATGTCAAAAACATAACGTCCATCCAGGAATTTGTACATTTCGGCAGCAACATCCAGTCAGATATCAAAACACTCAAAGGTAAGGCCTGGGTGTGTCCTTGGTGGACTGAACACCATCTGGAAGTACCTGTTGTAGACCCGTGCTAGGGGTCACAAAGATAACAACCACAAATTATGACAGGTTAAAATATACAATGTATTTATTCATAGCAATACAGTAACGCCACTAAATGTGGTAGGAGATGACCGGATTCCTACCATGCGGTAAAACATGAATAGGAATGTCCTCTGTTTGAGTCTTTGCAACCATGGTATTTATTATAGATGGTTGCTTCCCTTAGTTCTTCAGTAGGGGTGATTTGTATCCCTGGAATGATCGTATAGCTCTTTTTCCTGGGATTGATCTCTATGGGATCGATCCTTTTTCTTTTTCTGGAAGACCGGCGTTGTTCGGCTGCTTGTGGTGTTATCAGGTCGAACGTGTCATATATATGGTCCATTACTTTTTGTTCAACAGGAGGTTGTCTGTCGTCATCAGTGACACGTTTCCGAATTTGGTTCAAATGCTTCTTGTAGGTGAATTTTGGACCTTCGATTATGTAAACCATCCGCCCGATCCTCTGCTTGACCTTTCCTAGTTCCCACATCATACTATTATTTTTGTGTACCTGGAAAAATACCTTTTCCCCAGGTAAATACCTCTTTTTAGGAACTGTAGTATTCAGCGGTTTTACCTGTTTAGGCAAAAGTTTCTCGAAGACCGGCCTTATTTTCCTCGCAAACATTAACTCTGCCGGCGACATCTTTGATGGAGCGCTTTCATTTGGCGTAATTCGGTACACCTGTAAATAACTGTTGTAACGCCTTTCCTGAGGGCGTTCCTTTAGCTTTTTTCAGGGCTCGTTTTAGCGTGTCCACGAACCTCTCTGCCTGACCGTTCGATCGAGGATGATTGGTTGGCGTTGTTATGTGGTTGACCTGGAAATCCTCGCAGAAACTTTTAAAATCTGCTGACGTGAATTGCGTGCCATTGTCCGACTCCTAACAATCGACCACACCAAACCTAGCATACAATTCGTGAAGAGCACTGATTGTAAAATCCGTCGTTGGACTCTTGCATCTAAATACCTCAGGCCATTTTGAAAAGCTATCAACAACTATTAAGTAATAGTTTCCCTCCAATGGACCTGCAAAGTCCACGTGTATCCTTGACCATGGATGGTCAGCTTTAGGCCACGGGCTAAATTGTATTGGGGGCGCTTTTGAAGCCAATGCGCATCCCTTACACGACTTTACCATGTCTTCAATATCAGTGTCCATGCTCTTCCAGTAAACGTAGGACCTCATGAGGCTCTTCATTCTAGTAGCCCCAGGGTGCCCCGTATGAAAATCCTTTAAATTTTTTTCCTCAGCGTGGCTGGGATTACCACCATTTCTCGGTACAACCTCATTGCACATAGAATAAACTTCCGCCGCTGATTCATCTGATTGCATTTTTTGTTTCGTTTCTTTGATGAAACTATCTTCTTCAGCCTCCCTTATTATATCTTTCAAAGTCACTGGTAATTCCCTGATCGTATTGCACAGTATTTGTGTATAGTCCTTTTCACTTTGTAGTGACGCTATTACTGTGTCCTCCAGCGGTTCCCTTGATTTCGGGATTAATCGCGACAATCCGTCAGCGTGACCTAACTTTGCAGATGCAAGAAATTCCATACTGAAATCGTAATTTAGCAGGATGGTCGCCCATCTTTGCAGTCTGTTGGCTGAGTAAGTTGGTATCCCTTTTTTTGAACCGAAAATGGTTATAAGCGGCTTGTGATCAGTTAGTAGTTTTAATTTTCGACCATGTAAAAAACGGTGGAATTTTGTAACCCCGAATATGATCCCCAGTGCTTCCTTCTCAATTTGGGAATAATTCTTCTCGGCTGGCAGTAAGGTTCTCGACGCATGGGCGATCGGTTTAGTGGACCCATCTGGCATTTTATGTAGAATGCATGCCCCTATTCCATAAGCACTTGCGTCGGTTGCGACAATAATCTCTTGTTCTGGATTGAAATGAATAAGAAATAAATCTGATGTTAGTACATCTTTTAACTGCTTAAATGCCGACTGGCACTCTGGCGTCCAGTTCCTTTTTTGTCCTTTTTTAATAGTTAATTCAAAGGCGCGCGCAATTTATGCATATTCTTAATAAAAGTTTGATAATAGTTAACGAGCCCTAAAAACTTTGCAATGTAGTTACATTTTGAGGCTCTGGCATGTCTTTTATTGCTGTGGACCTATCCGGGTCGGGTTTTCTCCCGTCCTTATTTAATATATGACCCAGGTATTTTATTTGTTCCAAAAAAAATTCACATTTTGCCTCCTTCAAAGTGAAGCCGTATTCTTTTATTCTGTCAAACACTTGAAATACATGATCTCTATGTTGTTCAACATTTTGACTACGTATGAGAATATCATCCAGATAGCCTATTGAAAAATCCAAACCGCTTAGCAAAGTGTCAATTATCTGTTGGAAAATAGCAGGTGCTACTTTTATCCCAAAGGCTAATCTATTGAATTTAAAAAGACGTATGTGTGTTGAGATACACAAAAGTTTTGAACTATCGTCTTCTACTGGTATCTGTAGATACGCCTCGCTTAAGTCTATTTTGGAAAAGATTTTTCCGCCATTTAACTTAGCGAATACTTCCTCTGGGTTTGGTAACGGATAGTGGTGGTCCTTGAGCGATGCATTCAATCCGGTAGAGAAATCTGCGCATACTCTGATTTCTTTTGATTTTTTTTTATGTATACGGTGGGGGCTGCCCACTCACTATAGTTAATATGGGTCAAAATCCCTGTGTTGACTAGTCTTTCCAATTCTTCTTCAATTTTTTCTCTTGAAGCGAACGGTACGCTACGTGGTTTTTTGAATATTGGTTTTGCTTCATCAAGCAATTCGAATCTCGCTTTTATTTTCGTGCAGCATCCAAGCTTTTCAGAAAAAAACACTTGGAAAATATTTTTTTTGATCTTTTTTTAGTTTGTCGGCTTCGGCCGTTAAATTTTCGACTTTTTGATAAAAATCACTCATTGGCGAGTCCCATAATTCAAATTCTTGGATCCAGTCAGATCCAAATAAATTTGATGTGTTCCTAAGAACGAATACTTTTAACTTTTTTGTCTTTCTTTTAAGTGAAACATTAATAATTAATTCACCCTCAAAATGTATCTTTTCACCAGTTACCGATCTTGCGATTTTATTCGTCTTCATCATCGTAGGCTTACCTAATTTCTTCCACGTGTGAACATTTATAATCGATATATCCGACCCTGAATCGAGTTGCAGATTTACTTCTCTACTTCCGATTATCACCGTAACATATTTCCTTATGTTCTCTGTTGGTGATGGGTCCCTTTTTGCAGTTTTTATGTAGTTCTTTTTTCCTACTTTTGCTCTTCAATATGAGGCCTTGTGCCCTGCTCGTTTGCATAGGTCACACGTTATTTTCTTATGGTACAAACATGCATTGTACTCATGAGGTCCTCCACATTTACTACAAGGGGTCCTAGGCTTTTGTCTATCCTGATAATTTTGTGAAGGGTTCTTTTTGCCTCTTGGTTGGTAATAGCTGGCGGGGGAGTGTCCTTTATTTTTGGAGCGTATCTTTTTAATGTGAGCGATACCTGCTTCCTCTATGTTTCGGGAATCTTGTTTCACTGCCACGAACCGTTGACAATCTTCAGCCAGTTTCTGAAGCGTTAAATCAGGTTCTAATTCCAGTTTATTTAGAGCACGACGTCTTATATCGGCGTCTTTTGTGGCTATCAAACCTTGTGTGAATATTAGGCATCTAAAATTATCTGCCGTTAATGATGACAACTTGAAGTCGTCACAGTTTTTATTAACTATAGACGCAAAAGTCGTATAATCCTGATTTTCCTTATGTGTAATATTCATACATTTCCATCTTTGATGGAAAAGGCTTGTCTTTGGACAGTATAACTCCATTAACAGTTTGACTGCCTCGTCAAACGACAATTCGTTGTTTTTTCTTGGCAAAATATAATCCACGAATTTGTTATGTTCGGATGCACCCAACTTCCGTAGTAATAAACGAACCTTCTTTTGATCCGTCCATGACCCACAATCAATCTTGAATAAGTCTTCAAATCTTCTGAAGTATACTTCAAACGTTAGGTCTTCCTCAGGAGCATAGCGAAATGTATCAATGGCTGACCAGATCGCATTTTGCGAAAAAGACGTACTGTTTTCCTGTCCGTTGTCTTTATTCATTAAAACTTGCGTTAACAAATCCATTTTTTTATCTGATTGGTTTTGATGCTCTAAATGTAATTTTTTCAATTCCAATATTTGTTCGTTCATTTCTTTCTTTTCTTCGACGGCGTATTTCATCATTTCTTTATTTTCTCTTCCCTCTTTTTCCTCGAAGTATTTCATTAAAACTTAACCGCTTCTCGTCATTTTGTTTCTGTACTATCAATTGTTCTTCTCGAAACCATTCTGCAAGTTCTAATCGTTGATTTTGTTGAAGTTTTATAATTTCCAAAATCTGTTTTGAAAAAACCTCCATTTTCTTTTTTTTTAATGACAAAAAAGCGTTTTCAGAAACAAACCAATTCTTTTTCGATAGTACCAACTCTACAAAAAACACTTTTACAATTTTTGTATCTGGTTATATTGACGAGTATTTCCTTAATTTATTTTTTCCTTGTGTGGCAATTTTCCACTAGGAAATAATTCAGCGTTTGTGTTTATACATAAAAAAGTTTGACCCTTTTTTTTTCTTTTTTCTTCAATTTTCTTTTCGTAACGTGTAAGTATTTAGTTCAAATCCTTGTTGAACGTACACTTTTTTTTCTTTTACAAAGAATTAGTTTTTTTTGTGAAAAAAAAACGAGTTCATAGCATTTATTTAAATATTGGCCATAATTTCCACTTTAAGTGCGTAACAGAATATCATATTTTCTCATTAACACAAAGTGTTATGCCGTACCTGCTTGTCGAAAGTGTTTTTTTTTCAACGTGCCAGTCAGTCAGAGAAAAATTTATTTTAATCGGAAAAATCCGACGTAACTTTTTAATTTTGTTTTTCAATGCTAATGCCTTTTTAAGACAATCTTTTTAGAACGAACAATTTTTTTTTGTACTTACTGAAACTTTGAGTCGTTTTTTTTTCAGTTGTCGTAAATCCACGCCATTTATGAGTTCCGTTTTAACTCGTAGTTTAGGCTTCTTGTGGCTTTTTTTTTTCAACAGCAAGATAAGACTTTTTTGACGACGTCTTTTGTTGTTTGACGTTTTTTCTTTTTTCAAGTAAATCCTTGCCCTAATCTTCGTTATTCAGTTTTTTGTCGAATGATCCCGTAACTTTCTTGAGTAATCCTGGTAGCCAGTTTGTCGTGACTGGTATAAAATCAAAATCCTCACGTATGTTCTTTACTAAATTTCTCGTCGCCAGTGTTGTAGACCCGTGCTAGGGGTCACAAAGATAACAACCACAAATTGTGACAGGTTAAAATATACAATGTATTTATTCATAGCAATACAGTAACGCCACTAAATGTGGTAGGAGATGACCGGATTCCTACCATGCGGTAAAACATGAATAGGAATGTCTTCTGTTTGAGTCTTTGCAACCATGGTATTTATTATAGATGGTTGCTTCCATTAGTTCTTCAGTAGGGGTGATTTGTACCCCACAACAGTACCCCTATCTGACAATCATAAAATTGAATTTTGGGGGCTTTGGTTGAATCTGTCTATCTCTAGAGCTACACAGTTTTGACACTGATGAAGCATACACAAGGGTGTCACGAATTGCATTGGAGATTAGCTGGAAAAAACACCCAACAAAACTGCCTGGAAAGAGAAGGCTTCGGCTTGCTGGTCATTCACCGATGAGTAAGTCATAACTTATGAGTTACATCATCTTATTTAATCCATTACGCAACAAAATATCCGTTGGACGACCTCATCATACATACATCGACCAACTTTCGAGTATTTGCGACAGCGATGTCGCACAGAAGGTGGAGGAACCGAGTGCATTATTCTATCGTTAATATGTCAGTTATCACATGTCACTACTAGTAGGAAGCGTTAACACAGATGGAAAAAATAATAATATTTATCTGATGTCGCTAATTCGCACAATAGGAATGTTAGTTAAACAATAATAAACTTAATCTTTCCGACTTTTAAAGTCATAGATGAATGGATAGATATGAAGTTATGTCGAATAGAATTGTTACGTTATTCTTGTGTATCCTGTGAAAGAAAATTTCATTGCTTGATCCAAAAGTAAAAAAAAAATATTATTTTATAAAATGGTTAATTTTACTCTTTTAGTTATGGTTTCAAACTTAATATTTCTGGTACTTAATCGCTTTAAGGACGTCTTTTTAGTAGTTAAGCATACACCAAAAATAAAGCTTAATCTCAGAATAGTGTGTATTTCATCTAGCGATATAATAATACGTGTTAATATGATGTTCAAAGTACGTAGATAACTTAGCAGAAATTCAGATCAGGTGCCGGATTATTGTATACAGGCGACATATAGTCGACCCAGCGCGACTATGCTAATTACTGTATTAGCAAAGCAAACCGCATTTTATCTCCCGCAATCTTATAGTTTCACGACCTGTTTTGCTATATACCTTCTCCATTCTTTTTTCATCTCTTCATAATCCAATGTTTCATAATTCGATTTTGCAGGAGAATCTTGATCACGTGTCGTGTACATCTTTTTATATTAACATTTTATCTAATATCGCAATAATTCAATCGTATAAAATAAATCCTGAAATAATTTTACCCGCGCCATTTAATCTAATTTTCTTCAATGAGAAGTGAGAATGCCGTTAAACCAACCATGTGAGTTGTAAAAACAGGTGGACATCGAGTTTCTTAACAATAAGCGTAACCGATACCATTAACTTGCATAATTCTTATATATCTAATTAATAATTCATTTATAATTCATTTTTAAATGTAAAAGTTAAAAGTAAAATTATTTATTAATCAATTTAAATTGCAACTTTATTATTTAATTAGATCAAAAGAATTATTGACGAATAAAAAAGGGATTTAATTTTCAATATTCAAGAGAAATACTGAGTCGTGATTGGTCGAAGAGATTACGCGATAATTAACGAGAAGGCATTTTTTAACAAATCAGTCAATAAAGCTAACGTTGTTATTATGCTACGAACCTAATCTGCTTGTGGCTATATGACGTTACGTCCCTCATGTCCACCTGAATAAGCAGATGGTAAACGAAGGTGATAAAAACGTGTATCGCAAACAACCAATTACCATTTGTAGTCATTCAAATTAAGATCCAAACCCTTACTTAGTTTATCGTTTGGCTACCTCGTATGATGCTAACAAAATGCAACCCTGAATAACGAACCAGAAAGGTACTGCGTAGTGCTTGCTAAGAATACAGCAACAGTTTGATTGTCCACCAAATCTTCCGAAGTATGTTAATATATTCCTCAATTTGTTTTACATTTGAATACAATAAATTAAAGTAAAACACCCAGGAATATATTAACACATTTCCGAAGATAGATTGGATAAACAATGGAACTGCACTAATGGGTTAAGACATCTATCTATCTATCTATCTATCTATCTATCTATCTATCTATCTATCTATCTATCTATCTATCTATCTATCTATCTATATATATATATATATATATATACATATGTATATAAAGAGCGAGAGAGGGATTGGGAAAGAGGAGAGACAGGGAAGGGGCCATCCATAGACAGCTATTTCGTCGTGTCACAACTACTCGGTATGCTAGACGTACAAAGTTTATCCACGCCGAGATTCTAAACCCAAGCATCATGCAACATCCAACTGTGACAAACGATATCAGCTGTCTTAGCCATGCTCCAACATTATGGAGTTTGGAACAAAGCTGTTAGGCGTAACGGTTCCAAATGTGGCCACGTATAATTTTATGCAAATCGAGTAAAAACAAGGCAATAGAATTTCATAGAAATTGAGATAACTCCTATTTTTGTGAAATTTTCACAATAAGAAATCTTCCATCAATTAATAAATATTTCGCAAATTTCTGTTTGTTTGGAGTATTTTAAAGAGTTTTTAGGGTGCATAATATGGGCAAAACCTCCCATTTAACAGATACCTAAATACGTCCCAGGCGCCACTAATAAAAAGTCCATATGATATCCAAATGTACTATCCTTGAAATGGCACGTGTCAAAATTTGAGCTTCATCGGATTATTAGCTTATAAATTACAGTTATTTAAGTAAAGCTACTATTGCAAATTTTCAAGACAATGGAAAATCTTAGATCACCCAAATTCGGCAGTTATCCCTTAAAACATGAAAAAAGTCTAAAAACTCGTTTTATCCGACCGTAAAGTAAAGTTGAGTTAAATATCTCAGAAAGCAGTGTATACATCATTCACAGTCAATAAAACCAACAACGCCTCGCCGATTCACAGCGTTTTTGCAATCAATATGAGTTTTTACATGAATTTGTGACAATGGATTTGTGACATTGATGAACCAACTATCACCGAAATCGGCAGTCAACTGAATGGCGGCAGCAGTAAGAAACCTTCCAAATCGATCAGAAACGTAAATATCAGCAGGCAAGGTTTTGGCTATCCGTATTTTGAGATGCGAAAGTTATTTTGTTTATTTTTTTACCTTGAGAAAAGAAAAATTAGCAACAGTGAATATTCTATAGCATTATTACGTTTGAAGGTAGAACTCGCTAAAAAACGGTCACAAATGAAGAAAAAAGTGTTATTTCACCAAAACGGTGCGCCAAACTACATGAATTGCATTTCGAATTACTACCCCCTCCCACTTTCCCTGCCCTTGTCCTTGGATGCTACTGGCTGTTTGCAAACCTCAAAAGAATGCTCCAGGGAAAGGGAATTGGCTCCAATGAAGAAGTGATATCGGAAGCCAATACGTATTTTGAGGCATACCGTCTTACAAAAAATGTTAGACAAGTATAAGAATCAACGTCTCACCCTAAAAAGAGACTATATTGATGAATAACGTCGAATTTTGTCTGAAAGTTGTTTTATTATTTAGGTCGGGGACTTATTAAGTGATGTCTTCAAATATTTTAAAGTTGTATCTAATTTGATTCATAGTCATTAGAACTTAATCGTGGGATACACTTAAAATGTGAAAATTGAAATATTTCGGATTTAAATTGATGCATAATTATAATCATAGACACAAATTAAGCAAGATTTCCTGAATTTAAATTTCTTAAGACCCGGCAAGCTTAAGCATTCAATTTGATACATTTTCTAGAATCAAAATTATGTAATGGTTTTTGATAGAATTTAGAATATGGATTCTAGACCTAAGGTTTAGTATTATTATAACGTTGTGCACAACTTTTCTGTTTGGGAAATTAATTTTACAAGCCCTGGGACGTGTATTATTGTAGTATTTATAAGTATGACCCGATGCTACTCGAGAATAAACAAGTATCGTTGTACACACTTGAACTCGATATTACCAGTTTTATTCTTATTTAAAAATGTTGATACTTTTTCAATTTGATCGCACCCACTACATTATCGCAGCGAAATTCTAATGACAAACAAATACCACGATTAGAATTGTCTGAACATTTTACCCAAGAAAATCCGGTCGATCTTTGGATAAGACTTTCTTTGCAATTTTATTCACGGGCAGAGACAGACAGACAGACAGACAGAAAGTCACAGATAACACGTTAATATTACAGACAAACATTTAGATAATAAAATTAACAATCCTTTCTGCAATCCAACCATATTTGGTTCAAATAAACGTCAGTCTATGCCAAGTTTTAGTCAATTATGCCCCACAGTTTTTATGGTTCTATGGAACACTCAGGACCAAAACATAACACGTAGAATCTCCAGTCGGCACTTGTATCTAATTCACCAGTGACACCTCTCATAGACTAGTTCATCCTGCTATTATTTCTGAGTTCTACCAAAATAGTTATCTAAGCAATACTTTTTGTTGTTTAGAATTTCTGGAAAATAGTAACATTTTTGCGATACTTAATGATGATCAGTTTCTCATAACACATACATTCAGAATTTCCAAATACTCCAATGAGTACCCTAAAATATTGTTATTTACCTACAGTTTAAATGTCTAGAAAGTGGCAATTACTTTTTTAAAAACCTTAATTATCTGCTTTGGGTAATAACATATAAACATTAACTTAATTTTGATTACTGCTTCCATCAGAAAAAAGTTTGTGTTAACGACATTTGTGGCATGCATGATGCACGTTTGGTGCTCGTTTTGTATAAACCTCGAAGTCTTTGGTACCGCTTTTAAATGAAGGAAAGAAACATATTCCAATGTTTTCATGGAGATTTGAGTTTTTGAGAAAATTCGTTTGTTTTCATTTTCAAATTTAGTTCTTCTCGGTCCTACTTAAATTGCTTCTATCACGATTTCAAGAAATACCTCAACTTTATTCGCAATAAACTTGTCCGATCTCTTTGTAAAAATTTAGTTAATCTTTTAAGAATTAAGTATATTTTTTTCTTTCTTTTCTTTTTCTTTGCAGATTTAAAAAAAAATTAAATTGTTTTTTTAATCCATTGCAAGTTTTATAGCCGTGCTTTACAAATTGACTCTGCGGAAGACTACTTGAGTTTTAGATAGTTTAACTGATTTTCCATAACGAATTTCAACGAGTAACCATGTGTATGTCGTACAATATATCGATGGTAATTGCTGTGATTTAAAAAAGTGTATTTCTATGTTTCTTTCGTTGCTTTTTTGTATCTTAACTTTGCTTACGATGTATTGAAGAGTTCGAATGCAAAACACGATAAATCCAAATTATTTAAATTTAGACCTTAAACGATAAAAAGACGAATATATTAAATTTAAACTTTGACGAATAGTTAACTTTAATTGTATGCTAAGAGAACTTATTCTGGTATCATATTATGTAAAACATGATTAGGGGGGGCGTGGTCGAGTGTTTAAATGAAACCCGCTTTGTTGTGATAGCATTGTAATTTTAAAAATGGCGTTTTCCAAAAAACTCATCGAAGTACAGAAATAAAGAAGTTGTTAAAACCAATGAAAATTATGGTTTTGGATTAATTCACCATGGTCTATGGAATGCAAATATAAGATATATATATATATATATATATATATATATATATATATATATATATATATATATATATATATATATGGGAAAATGAAAAAGGAAAAGTAAAAATGGATGTTTTTTATGTGTACATCAACGTTTCGTCTTTATTTATAAGACTTCATCAGGATGATAAAATAGAGAAAAAATGTCATGCAAGAACAGATACATGTAGGGTAGACATATTGGGAGGAAAAATAAAAATAAAAATATATATATATATATGTATATATATATATATATATATATATATTAGAATTAAAGAGTTTTTTTTTTACCTTTGCTCAGAAATTAAATTCAACCCCAGAAGGATATAGACGGACTTGTTAATTTGCAGAAGATTATCTTTTTCTTATTATTATCAGATCTTGTTTTTCTTTCTCATCTTTCTACGATTTCTTACTCCTGCTCTTCCTCCGACATAACGAACTTAGTTTCCAAGGGAACCCATTTTTCCTAGCCCTGAACCAGATTTATCAAACATGATAAGATTTCTATATGTCATGCTGCTGCTAATGATTTTCATAACGATGCTGCTTGCTGACTATGACCGCGATTCTGGTTAAAAGGAAATAGCTGGAACTGCAGGATAAACAGTACAATAATTATTTGAATTTGCTTTTTTAAAAAAACAATTCCGATTTAATATTCTTATCATTATTTTCTGTAAAGCCGGAACAGAACAGCGGTACTCATTGTACTACTAGAACTACTAGCAATATTATTAGCGATTGTTATGGCAACATCCATTTATCTAATAGCAGCATTTGATGATGGCATTAATTGATTAGAAACGCAGCCATATTGCATCAAAAGTGCAGGTCGGGGCTACGCGTACCGTCGTCAGGGCGGCGGAGGTGAGTGCGTGCTTGCAGGGAAATATCGATAGACGCAAGAGCGCGCGGTAAGGGAGTGGTGGCGAAACGATAATCGTAAATGGGATAACAATAGCAACGGTAATAAGTTCGATTCCAGCTGCAGTCACAACAGATACCCGACCTGACCCGTTCCCCGAGTCTCCTTGCTGCATTCGGAAACACTATAATAATCTTCCCTCCTATCTTCTTTTTGTTTAATTTGAACATTTTACTTTTTTGTTGTTGCTGTTTCGTATTTCGATATTTTTAGTAATCGTAACTTCTCGGTGCGAATACCCGGTTCGCACCCGCCACCCAACCAAGACATTTATTCATTCCGTTAATCGCTTCGTCAGCAGGCCACTTGGTGCTGCATCTCAGTGCAAACCACTGAGCGTACCTGTGATCATGATGGACGAGCTGCGTTTGCATTTGGCCCTGACTCTAGGTTAGTGCTCGTGGGAAGGATGGGGGGTGAGGATTTGTATTAGTGGGAGAGACACGGGAGAGGCGATGGAAACGTGGAAGAGAGAGTTGGGTTTGTGGTGGTGGTGGTGGTGGTGGCGGTGTGAGGGGGACATTGTTATTATTGCTGTTTATATTGAGCATGCGCAGTCTTGCTAAAAAGCGCACATCGTGGTATACGGTGCAAACATGTGCATTTTCGTATCCATGCACCGAATGCACTCTTGCACTTCATTTATGACATCTTCACTCTCTGCTTTTTTCCTAATAATCTCTCACCGCACTCTCTCTCTCTCTCTCTAGCGCTTTCTCTTACTACCCTTACTCTCTCTCGCTCTTGTTCGCTGTGAACATTCTCTCTTCCCTCTTCCCTCTTCCCTCTTCCCTCTTCTCTCTTCTCTCTCTTTCCTTTTCATCTGTCCCACTCTGCATCCTCTCTCCATTATCTCTTTCTCTGCTCTCTCTCTCTCTCTCTATCTCTCTGCAGATTCTCTTCTTTCTCTCTTTCTCTCTGTGCACTCTCTCCACTCTGTTTCCTTCTCCTCTCACCCTCTCCCTCTACATTGCTTCCCACCAACTCTTTCATGTTTTACTCGTCATCTTTTTGTTCATGTTTATTCTTTGTGTTCAAACTCCAACCCAAATTCATATTTTCTTTTCTTGAAATATAAAAAAACATTATTCCGAGATTTCCTTTGATTATTCGATCATTATCTATCTATCTATCTATCTATCTATCTATCTATCTATCTATCTATATATATATATATATATATATATATATATATAGAGAGAGAGAGAGAGAGAGAGAGAGAGAGAGACTGAGAGAGAGAAAGAGACATAGAGAAATAGTAATCCGCAGGCAGCTGTTTCGTCGTATAAGACTCATCAGTATAGCTAAACGTAGAGAGATTGAAAACCGAGACACTAACTGAGTTACCGAATGCATTAATGAAAGAGGAAGAAATTATATCGTATTTAAATTACATGATTCATTTGTTTACATTTTCTAACTATATTGATATTCGAAAGAATTCAATTCTTGTACGCTAAGCGAAAACCATTATTTCTTTCACAATATTGCTTCACACGTTAGGAGAGCATATATATATATATATATATATATATATATATATATATATATATATATATATATATATGTTGAACCCTCTCGATTGTGTAATGTCTGTTGCTTCGCTTTCTTAGGCACTAATACATCTTTATTTCCTTTATTTACGTAGTAATTCTCCGTTGTCGTGGAGTTAGACCGCTAGCTTGCGGAGTCTAGGCTTTTAGTGCCCTCCGATTGTCTGAAATTATCACTTCCTACACTGATGATAGCAAAAGCTTGAAACGCCGACGTTTGTAGGTTGAAATAATGTAATATTTACTCAAATAAATATTGTTATAATAATTTTTAGAAATTAAAGTTGTGCCTTATTCGGGGAAGTTAAAAATAGACTGTCACCAAGCTATACGCAAGGTTCTGATAACATTCGTCGAACCCTCTCTATTGTCTACTGTCGTGTGCCTCGCTTTTTTAGACACAAATGGAACTCAATTTTCCTTATTTACGTGGTAATTCCCCGTGACCGTGGGGTTAGAGCACTTGCTTACAGACTCTTAGATGCTTCCGTAACTGGGGTTATGCCCTCCGACCGTCTGACAGTATCACTTCCTACACTGATGATAGCAAAAGCTTGAAACGCCGGCGTCTGTAGGTAAAAATAATAAAATATGTACTAATATATATATATATATATATATATATATATATATATATATATATATATATATAGAGAGAGAGAGAGAGAGAGAGAGAGAGAGAGAGAGGGGGGGAGGTGGAGAGCGAGAGAGATATGTATAATACGAAAGTCGTACGTCTGTCTATTCACCTTTCACGCTTCCGCATTGCAATGCACACCTACAAAGTATGAAGCACCATATCCTGAGGATTGCGTATGTGAAGAAATAAGTTTGCATTGGTTAATTTTAAATCTAAACACGGAATATTGGTTTTAGGACTAATTAAGTGTAATGTAGATTATTCTCTCTTTTAGATTAAAAAGAAAGTTAAGCATCTTTTCTTTTATTAAGCAAATGCTTGATTTTGTTTTTATCTCAGAGTTTGTAAATTTTCTTCGATTTTATCTCGTATCTCATTGTCCCAGGATGGATAAAATTAAATCCCAAAACAGTTTTGTACCCCTTTTATGTAAAATGAAAATATAATGCTAGTAAACCTTCTGTCTAGTATAATTATTCCAATTTGATCAAAGTCGATTACATGATTTGGATTCTATAAAATGTCTAAAATTTAAGGTTTAAGCGTAAGGTGTCTTAAGAAGAAATTGTAATTCAGAGAATTGAAATTCATTGGTGCCTAATGACTATGGATCAAATTCGTGCACATCTGAAATATTTGAGTTTATAGATAAAATGTTGTGTCAATATTATGTTTCTTAAAACCTATTTAATATAATCTAAACAAACTGTAATTAAGTGAATGCTATTAAATTAGTGTCTATGGTAAGAATCTCAGTTCAGGCGAATACATGAGAGTTGCTGATTACTATTCATCCCCCCCCCCCAAAAGAAAACAATGTTACCCAAATGTCCAACGTTTGCTTGTTTGCAAGTCGGTGATTTCTACCCTAATATTTATATAAGAAGGTAAACATTGCTTCTAAAATATAAAATAGTTTTCGGAAAGAAAAATAATTAGTGCGAATTTTTCCTGTCAAATTTACACAGAAGTAGAATTTAATTTAATTTCTCAGGTGAACTGTAGGACGTTACAGCTTACTAGGGGCTCGTTACTAGAATTTAATTTAATTTCTCAGGTGAACTGTAGGACGTTACAGCTTACTAGGGGCTCGTTACTAGAATTTAATTTAATTTCTCAGGTGAACTGTAGGACGTTACAGCTTACTAGGGGCTCGTTACTAGAATTTAATTCAATTTCTCAGGTGAACTGTAGGACGTTACAGCTTACTAGGGGCTCGTTACTAGAATTTAATTTAATTTCTCAGGTGAACTGTAGGACGTTACAGCTTACTAAGGGCTCGTTACTAGAATTTAATTTAATTTCTCAGGTGAACTGTAGGACGTTACAGCTTACTAGGGGCTCGTTACTAGAATTTAATTTAATTTCTCAGGTGAACTGTAGGACGTTACAGCTAACTAGGGGCTCGTTACTTGAATTTAATTTAATTTCTCAGGTGAACTGTAGGACGTTACAGCTTACTAAAGGCTCATTACTAGAATTTAATTTAATTTCTCAGGTGAACTGTAGGACGTGACAGCTTACTAGGGGCTCGTTACTAGAATTTAATTTAATTTCTCAGGTGAACTGTAGGACGTTACAGCTTACTAGGGGCTCGTTACTAGAATTTAATTTAATTTCTCAGGTGAACTGTAGGACGTTACAGCTTACTAGGGGCTCGTCACTTGAATTTAATTTAATTTCTCAGGTGAACTGTAGGACGTTACAGCTTACTAGGGGCTCGTTACTAGAATTTAATTTAATTTCTCAGGTGAACTGTAGGACGTTACAGCTTACTAGGGGCTCGTTACAAGAATTTAATTCAATTTCTCAGGTGAACTGTAGGACGTTACAGCTTACTAGGGGCTCGTTACTAGAATTTAATTTAATTTCTCAGGTGAACTGTAGGACGTTACAGCTTACTAGGGGCTCGTTACTTGAATTTAATTTAATTTCTCAGGTGAACTGTAGGACGTTACAGCTTACTAGGGGCTCGTTACTTGAATTTAATTTAATTTCTCAGGTGAACTGTAGGGCGTTACAGCTTACTAGGGGGCTCGTTACCCTTTGAGTCAACTTTAGTACATCATTGTACATTTATAGATAAAGTTTTACATTTAGTGATCTGAACCGATTGTGTAGGTAAATTAGATATATAGTTTAAACGTACATCATTTTTTTATACTTATGAATCCTCATTTACCGAGGCCAATAGCCACTCGAGGATAAAAGTTAATAAGATTATACGCTGGAAGATGAAAAACACTATGAGAGAATCGGGAACGGTGCGTGAACTGTGCTGAATTTGATTAATTAAGAGAACAGTTCTCCAAGAATTGGTTGACATCTGACTTGTAGTCAGTAAAGAAGCAGTTCGTGATATTGTGTTCCACGGATGGGAAGTTCTTGGAAAGAAACTCTGTTCATGAAAGTTCAGTTTTGTTTTAGGTACATAGAAGGAAAAGGAAATTTCTTTGCACTTGTGGTAGCTAAACGAGATATTGCTGTGAATGTTTTACAGGGGAGAACAACAGATGAAGCTCGGTCGAGCTGATACCATGGGCATAACGATGGAGTAAAGAAAGACGAGCAACGTTTATTCGGTGAGAAAGGAGCTGCACGGAAAAAACAGAATTCCTCCACTAGATTGCGAATTAGATTTTATACACTGTCAAGGAAAGAAAGCATGCTTCGAGTGGCACCGCCAGTACACCATCTTAGGACGTATCTAAGAGTCAGGTATATTCTGGAGCGGTTGAATGATCCAAGATTCTCAAGAGATTTGATATAAGTGAGTCACATGAGCGTATAAAAGCAGGTGATTTTCTCAAGGAGATAGCCATTCATTTCAACTGAGGCAAAATGAAGATCCAAGTATTGGTGGTTAAAGAAGAGAAGCTAGGTTTTACAGTCTTAAAAATGATAAACCCCTTTTCTCAATTGCACCACGTACTCAAGGCCGGAAAGCAAATATTAACAAGGTCTTGATCACCAATGCTGTTCGAAGTGTTGCCATAGACAGTTATGTTATCTACATAGATATCAGCGAATGATCTCAGAATATGATTTGGCGTATCATTGATGAATATCAGAAATAAGGTTGAGGCCAGAATTGATCGCGAGACACACCGACCGTGACACTATGTGTTTCAGACTTCAACATCTCAACAACTACTTTTATAGACGTATTTGAGAAAACGAATTTGATGGTTGGGAGGACATTTCCAGATATTCCATAGCTAGCAGCTGGTAAAAAAACCTTTGCGCCAACGCTATCTAAAGCCATTGATATATCAAGAACCATCGCCCTCAAAACGAAGCCGCCGACGAGAGATTCACTGGCGCTGTGCGATATTACAACCAGCTCGTCAGCTGTTGATCTTGCAGGATGAACTAGATATTGTTGTTACTAAGTGATTGACAACTTCTTTATTTATCACAGATTCAAACAATTTGCTCATATAATTAATAGTTTATGGAACATGTATTTGCAGAAATTGTATAAATAATATACAAAACAATTATTTAAAATATTTTTACACCTTTCAAAATATTTAAAAAGAAATTACAACTGTAACAGAATGAATAGACAAAAAAATCACTATTCAACACGTCTAATTTTCACAAAGTTAAAGGATTTAAAAATATTTTGTGATGTCGTAGGATAACATTTCTTTTTCCCTCTTTTTCTCCCCATCCCCCCCCATCACGTTAATTTTTTGTCTTTTTACTCAGACCTTTCTATTCTCTTTCTTCTCGTTTCTCTTTCTCTTAATCATTTACATCTTTCAATTTCTCTCATTACTTCTCTAATCATTTATTTCTACCACCATCTAGAATATTAATCTACATATGAAGTGTGCACAGTGACAAGATTATTATATAACAAACAACAGAGTTTTAGTAGTGTATATGAAGATAAATTTACCTAATTTTCTGATGGGGTTTTAATTGTTGCATAACGAGGACCCTTATTAGGGTGAAAGGAATAAACGATTTAGTGGTTGGCATGATTGATGGGTTAAGGGTCAAGAATTGACTCAGCCACTAAGCAAAAGTTAAGAATATGATCTCATTTCTGAATGAGTGATATTTTCTCTCTGTCTTGCTAATATCTCAAGTGAGCGGTCACGAAAAAAATGCTCGTCCCAAAAACGTCAATATGGGGTGAGGTTGACGGAAAATGTGATCTAACCGCCCTTAATTTCTTAATGTATATCTATCTCTACTATTTGTAGCAGTATGGTCACTCTGTGACAAGTTATGTAAATAAATGTGAATTGATCGAGACGAAAATGATGACGAGGGGTGCCAACCGTGGTATATATAATGATATGATGCACACCTCGCACAGCTGAATTTCTAAGATATAACCTAAACTATAATAAAACTCTTTTCCAGTAAAAATGAATACAGTTTGTGAATTTTTTTTCCCGAGAAAAAATAGAAAACAAAACTAACAAAATTGACAGTTTTATTAAAATAAAGTCTGTAATTCCGTCCAAATAATCAATGCTGTAAATATAATGGAAATAACTATAAACTTATTTTATTATATTTCTATATGATTTTTAAAATATCGTATACTATGAATAATACACAGTTTAAATGCAATAAAATATGATATTAAACCAAAAAATGAACGTTAACGATAGAATCGTTATAATAAATCAATATTAAAATAATAACATTTGAAAGGATATATTTTACAGAATTATAACTGATAAAAATGTAGATGATGTTTCGAAAAAGAAGCCACATTGTTTTTTTCGCGATTTTTCAAAAGTTAGGCTACTTCTTGGGTTGAAGAAATAAGAAAAGTTAAATACTTCTTTTATTATAATGCCTTAAACATAATAATTGATAATATTCTGCAGTATTTATGAACACAGTTTTTGTATTAAACCGTTCAGAAATAATGCAGCCCTATACCAAAGCTCCGTTCAGTTAAAATATAACTTTTTTATTTTACTATATATTATTGAGTAAAATTACAAATAGTTTTTGTTATTATTAATGTATTTTAATAAATAAAATATTTATTTTATAATTTACTGTAATCAATGAATGGATGTTATCGTTTGGTCACAAAAAAAGGATAATAAATGGCATTTCTAACTATGGGGGGCATTTTATTTTTAGTATTTCACCTAGATCTGGAAGTTTTCAAAAACTAGATCTGTTAACCAGTTAAGTTCTTTTGCTCACAGAGTAATATGTTTTTGGAATAAGTTGCCAGATCAGATTAAGAACAGCAATAGCGCGGATCAGTTTGAGATGAGGTTGGATGAATTCAGAGAAAGTAGTAGGGCGGAGAAATTTAGGGGGCAGTTTTGGGAGTTATCAAATGAAATATTTAACAGAATTTGATCTGTATATCGATGCTGTACTAAGAGTTTAACTTTTTATTATTTTTTAATAGTTGAATTGAGAAAATAGTTAAAGGGGATATGCCTAATGAGGCATCACCAACAAATAATAATAATTAAATTAATTGGATTTGTTTTGTAAACGTAAAACCGAATTTATTACCGAGTCAACAAATGTGTTTAGTTTAGATAGAAGCTTAAACATAAACATAAATAAGTATACAAATGTATTTCTGCTGTTTAAATGGAATAAACTAAAAGTTATTACGAAGTTTGAGTCTGCATATCTATTAAAATAATTTAAGATATAACAACAGTACATTCGAATTATATATGGAATACGAAGATAAGGACATTGTTGATGGGAGATGTCAACAAAGTGACATGAAATACTTCAACCAATGAAACTTAGGGCGAGCAATCCTTTGTAATAGTAACATTTAAATTATGTTTAATGAACGAGATATGACCACTACAGCCGCGAACATAGAACAAACCTATACGTATGCCAACCTTTGGAGGGCATGGTCTCTCTCTATCTTTCTCTCTCTCGCTCTTTCGATCTTTCCCCTCAAGCGATATCCTCCATAGTATAATAAACAAAAAAAACTCGAAGAGACCCGTTTTTTTCCGATGTCAACTGCCACTTTCTTTTTTAAAGTTACAGACTGTCTGCACTCAACTATTTCATTGCGTGGAATTCTCGCCACTCGAACAGCAAAACATATTGTCTTTTTTTTGCTACTACGAATACATTTTCGGTGCACACGTCATTATATAATATCTGTTCGATTTGATATTGTCAGTTTTGGGACAGATCATCCGGTTTAATTATTCAATAATTTCAATGTAAATTATAATTATGTCAAGGTTTCATACCTTTACAAATAGTATGAATGTAACAGTGAAAAGATAGCTATGGATGGATTTGAACTCAATGTTTTTATTCCACAGTGCATATATTACAGTAAAGCTAATTTTCTCATAGAACCGGTGCTTAAAAAACGTTTTTAAAACGTAACAGGACACTAGTTTGTCACCATTTTAAAGCTGCAGCTAACCTGGTCACAATGAATGTACCCGTGCGTTGTCTTTCTTTATGAAAATCGCTCCAGACAAGACATGACGCCACTTGATGTATGAAGTTAAAAACTTCTTATTCAAGGTCAAAAACTAACGAACGATGCGTTAGATGGCTAGATTCTGAGCCAGAAAACAGCACTTTTTCCCCTTTGTCAGAAACATCGCTCATGAAATGTGAGGACTAAAGAACGAAAATAGGGCAGCGAGAGTAACGAAGATGCCGGAAGTAAACCCAAGGTCAACTTTCTATTCTCCTTAACGGCACTTACTATACTAAAGCCATCGCACACGAGTATACTAAACAATCTGCTCAGCTTCGGGTATTGAACGGGTACCGGTGATTCAAAGTGATTTCCATTTAAAACTGTATATTTATACTTCTGTATATGCTAAGTGTATATGTGTGTGATAATGTGTATGTACATGTATATGCGAGTAAATATGTGTCTGAGTATACATATGTGTGTTTGTATGCCTGTACATATATGCGAGTGCCCGAGTGTACAAGTGTTTGGCTGCGCGTATATATATATATATATATATATATATATATATATATATATATATATAGTATAAATTATTTTATTTATACAAACATTATTGGCTACATATGTGCATACATGTTTCAGTTGTCATTTCTTTCGAAAAGAAATTGCAGCTGAAACATGTATGCACATATGTAGCCAATAATGTTGGTATCAATAAAAGAATTCATGCTATAATACAGCTCTACTTGTTAGTGAGCACTATTGTATAAACATCGAAGTCTCATTGAATTAACATCTAGGAAACATCAATACAGTCACTATATATGTATATATATATATATATATATATATATATATATATATATATATATATATATATATATGTGTGTGTGTGTGTGTGTGTGCGTGTGTATGTGTGTGTGGGTGTGTCTGTGTCCACAAATGTTTATATATGTGCGTGCGGCTATATGTTTGCGATTATGAATGGGTCAGCGTGGATGTATGTTTGTGAGGATGTATGCACGTGCGTATTTTATTTACCTTCTCTACAGGAGGTTAGACACAAGGTCAAGTGCGGGTTTGAAAAGCCAGCGCACTAGGATTAGCGATCACTGACCTACAAACTGTCTGAGCATCCCCGTCGGCATTCTCCGGTAAGGGGCGCTCCAGGCGATTAGCAATTAAACTTACTTTCTCAACCTCAGCCCGATAGCAACAAAGTCACTGTCGGACTGATGTTCAGGTCTCCAGCTGTACTAGGTAAGTATATGCGTGAGTATGCGTGTATGTGTACGTGTGCGTGTATAGATTTTTGTGTAAATTTGCCTGCGCTAATATATGTGTGCGTGTAAGCATGTTAGTCTGTGAATATGTGCCTGAGTCCGCGTGGATGCGCACGCGGGTATGTATGGGTGACTGCGTGTTGATGCGTGTGTATTGGTGCGGACGCGCGTATATATATCTGTGCGTGCTAGAGCATGTATGAATATATTTGTGTGCTCGAGTATGTCAGTTAACGTTCTCGTGTCTGTATTTGTGTACGCGCGTGTATGCATTATTTTGCCAGCGTGTATGTGCGTGCGTATCCACGTTATGTTTGCGTATGTATGTGCGCGTGTATGTGTATGAGTATGAGTATTCTCACACACATGCACGCCTTTGCACGTTCGCTTAATAGCTTGTATGCTCAATGCGCATGCCCGCACTTTGACGTGCGCACATGGCTTTTCATGGCCGTTGCCGATGATGGGTTTCAATAACTGATATCGATTAGCACTAGACAAACCCACTCTGTTACCGGAAGTCTGTGGAGTGCACGTACTAATTCAGTCATGCGCACATTGTATACATACACAAATATTTTCACTCAGAAACTCTGTGCGCGGAATTGCATTTGGCGGTTAATTCTTCCACGTGGGAGCGAAAGAATACGACACATGCGTTGAATACCTGCACATACACTGTGTAAGCGTAGCTATCTCGTTCTCTATCTCAGAGAAATAAGATGAACACACACGCACTGGGAGTACGGCCTAATGGATAATATTTAGGACTATGGAATCGGCTATGATCTTCCAATAATATATGTGCTCAGTCAGACAGGAATACTCCTCGAAACGACGTGAACACATCCCGTTCACAAGTTATGCATAAAATAAGGGTTTCCATTCAACTGATCGAATACAATTAAACGTTTACAGTATGTACTGTATATATGAGGATCCTCTTTCGTTCTATAATAAAGCCCAATGTGTATTTATTTGTATATATATATATATATATATATATATATATATATATATATATATATATATATATATATATATATGATGGACTCTCCCGTCGATTTCGACGTATGAGTGCCCCACCAGAATTTGTAATTGCAAGGGTTGCGCAATCTCCAACAACCGCTCTCCTGAATCGGCATTGCTTGATTCCAATGGCAAGTAGTAATACAAGACGACTGGAAACAATGCCGAGATAAGCAGAAAGCACATACAGCACCTGGTATTCCCAAATGGTCACCCATTTAGTACTGGCCAGGCTCGACGCCGCTTAACTTCGGTGATCTAACGGGAACCAGTGTGTCAACGTGATTGTGCCGTATATATATATACTAGCAAAAATTCTGATTGTATATATGACGAACGAACATATACTACACTACTCCTAAAAAGAGGAGATAATGCCTAAGTAGATGGTCCAATGGCCTACAGAACAGATACTGCACTACTGATTCTATTTATCTTCCTCCCACAAGGTAAGATGTGACACAAGGTCGGGAAAGTAGGAAAAAACCAGCGCTCGAGAATTTGAGCATTCTGGCCATTTAAAAATTGCCTGGGCAGCCCCGTCGGCATTCCCCGGTAGGGGCGCCTCAGACAGTAAGCAATAAACTTACTCCTCCCCAAAGAGGGGAGGCAAAGCCTGGGAGGGTGCACCTCTTAGAACTGCACAGGACGGACAACCGATGGACCGGCGTAAATCCAGACCCGCCGACCTGGACAATACCGGTCTATATTGTGGAGTAAAACCCCCCGTCTGAACTCTCCACCAAAATAAAAGGATAAGGTAATCTCTAGGAGGATCGTATTATGACCACAGAAAAGACACTACACTAATACTTCCCATCAAAAGGAGATGATACAATGTGTGAGAGGCTGGTATCATGACGAATAAACATTTACCTCCCCCCCCCCCCATCAAAGAAAATAAGTTAATGCCTTGTAGAATTGCATAATGACAATAGGCCATATACTACACTTATTTAAGCATTAAAATGTACTAATAGTATAGTTTCGGCTTCAGACTGACATATACCAAATCTCTATTATAAATATATATATATATATATATATATATATATATATATATAATGTCTACATCTTATGAAGCATCATTCATGTATGAATAGAAACTTTGAACTAAAACAATGATGCAATTTATACTGAATAAAAACTGTTATTATTGTTTTTTTATAATCTGAGATTTTCAACACATAGAAGTGTCCTCGTCAAAGCAATACGGTTTTTCTTTTCCTCATGTTTGTTGGTGCTAATCCCAGGACCCCCCCCCACTGAGATAGAAAATGTAAGTCTAGTATTAGCCAAGTTTGAGATGTGATGTGTGCTTTGTAACACGTGTTTGCATTAATAAATATCTACATCTTATGAAGCATCATTCATGTATAAGTATTTATAATAGACAAGTAAAAGAAAACAGTGATGCAATTTAAAATTAATTATCATCATTATTATTATTATTATAATTATTATTACTATTATTATTAAATAATTTCAGACTTTATATACATAAAGAACAGGATATATGTTTATATATATATATATATATATATATATATATATATATATATATATATATATATATATAGTAATTGTTTATATTGGAATGCCCCCCGGGATTAAGAATTTTATTAAATCATATATTTTTATCTTTATTATAATTTTTGCATGGCAGAATTGCTGATGGCCTTACAATTGTTTCTCAACGAGCAAAATTCAGGCATTCGCTGTTCATCAGAGACCGAAATTAAAGGCATATATAAAGTGCCACAAGGAATCTGCTCGACAGAAGGTGGCAGAATTAAAATCAGATCGCCATTTTGAAATTATCACACAGAGCCACCTTTTGAAATAGCTATAAGGAACACTAACCAATCATGGAAGAAAACACCTAGTTGAAATAGCCGTTGATTAATTAAAGTTCAATATTAAGGTGGCTAATTATTATTGTTATAAGTAGAATAAAGTCGTAAGATAATATCCGAAAATACGGTTTATGTTAGTGAATTCAAATAATCTTTTTTTTTTATCGCTATGTCAACATTGGCGAATTTTTATGGTAGTATGTTTACATATTTTTTAATTTATTAACTCCAAAGTAATAATTTAATGTTTTGGGAATTTATAGTTTAGCTTAATTAACAATTAGTTACGAAATAAAATAAAATTAGTTTCTACTTATTAAGTCAGATAGGTAGCCTGAACAAATGCTAGAATCAATGAGGATGTAAACATTAACCACGGATGTCAGTTCGTCGCCTAAATAGTGTAAAGAAATGAATTCTATAATTATCACGGCTGAAGTAGTTATTTTCTCAGAGAAGCTTTTATTAGTATGTCCCCTTAGAATAAATTCACAGCTAATATTACCCTCCCATCCCATATATTTAATCCATAATTTTAGATTAACATTTAGTGTAGAAGATAAGGATTACTTCCAAATTAAACAAAAGCTATATATATATATATATATATATATATATACATATATATATATATATATATATATATATATATATATATATATATATATATAGTCTAAAGAAGCTTCGAGTCATTTTAAATGAAAGAAGAAAAAAGGAAAATGCAGTTCAAATGGGAATTTAAACTGCATTTTCCTTTATTAACTAAATTCAAGATATCGAATACTTAGCATTCGTTGGAAAATTCATAAATAAAAAAGGAGATTCAAGTATCTAACAGAGAAACAAAAACAGGGGACCTTAACTTGAGCGTGAAATATTAAAACGGGGATCATCAGCTGTTTACCATGTAACTGTTTGGGAGATTTAAAAACAGGACAGTTATAATATTCATGGCTCTCCAATGGTACTGATCAAACGACCATATCCTCAATGATCAAGTGTAGAAATAATAAAGCTTACATTTCACTAACATATACATGAATAAATAATAATAATATAATAATAATATATTACCCTTAAGACTACCGTGTGATATAGTAATTTGTATATCAAATAACATTAATTATAACAATAATAATAATAAACATAAAAATAATAATAATAATAATAATAATAATAATAATGATGATGATATCCAAACACTATACGCAAGAACCATTCTGCGGAGTAATATTATTTTTTTAAATTTCTTAATATATTAAAATTAGTACAGCATTAGTACCGTCGGTTTCAAGCTCAGAAGGACTTAACCATCCGACTCTCTTCAGCTTAAATTCATTTTGGATTGATTTAAAATACTTTAATATAGGTCTTGCATTTGAATTGATGTGATTTTTAACCTTTTTAATTTTTCGTAAGTATAATCCTTAAACCCATTTACTCTCCTTAACATTCTGTAGAAGACACATAATTAATCCTGAACACGGTAACGATCAAATATACGCTCTTTATAAACATTGATCCACGGATAAAAATAATTAAAAACAGTTTATATTTGATAACTTTCTTCCTAATTTGTAATCTCAGCTGTTACATTTACCCCCCCCCCCCTAGGATTACTTGACGGAATGAGAAGGAGAATTTGTATAAAACTGGTCGAAAGAACGTTTTCTAATTGTTCTGGCATGGGTAAATGTGGACATTGTATTACGGACAACGTTTTGGATAAAACATTATATATACACACTGTACGAATGTCAAGTGAAAAAAGATGTTATTACGAGGAAAACATGATTAGCAGTTCATATGGGAAATATCGGAAGCTAGAGAAAAAAGCAAAAGAAAAAAAGCAAAAGAGAGAGAAATAGAAATACATTTGCTTTTGCTCTAGCTATCGACACTTCAGTCCGTGTCGATATCCACTTAACCACCGTCACCTCCCAAAGAATCCGTCAAGTAGATTCCATGGGTATATATCATTTCTAAGGTGGTGTCTGACCATGTTTCCCTTTCAAAACATAGATCAAGCATAGATTATTACATTCTATTTTATGTTTACTATCTTTGGACAACATTTAATTAAAATCTTCTCAGTAGTTTTTGAATCCATTTGTATTTTCAAGGGGAATTCAGCTCGCTTTGCTTGCCTAAAAAGTATATGTAGATCATTAGACTTCCTTTTATATCCACTTTTTATGCCTAATTTTAATTTTCTTTTAATATAATCCTGTTTACTTAATATTTAGTTTAATCTTTAAAATAACTTTATTTTTTATGTTAACCTTAATTTTCATAATTCATAAAGTTGTCATACATTACCCCTTATATTAATAGTTAGCCTTGCACTTATTCTCAATACATAGCTCTTTTTCATCGCCCACCCCTATAATTCAATACCCGCGGACAGTCAGTAATTCTCATTATCTATTGACTTTATATAAAGATTACATTTTTGTTAATGATATTTCACCCCAAACAAGGCAGGACACCGCTGTAGACGTAAAGGGGCTACTGAGAATTAGGAAGTAAGTTTAGGGTGTCATTCTAAGTTGAGAGCTGTGCAGCGAGATGTCCGTTTACAATAGTTATAAACCTCTGCATGTCGGTACTTTCGGGGAAACAGGGTGCAGGGAGGGAATTCCAAAGGCCAGCAGCACGAGAAAAGAATCTATTGGAGTAGAAGGTTCTCCGACATCTGGGGACCTCCACAGGGAATGGATGGGATTTAGCTGATTGTCGAGTTTGTCTAGTGAATTTACGTCGAGGGGGCACCAGAGTAGCTAGTTCATCGGAGCACAATCCATTGAAGTATTTGTAAAACAAAATTTGTAAATTTGTATATTCTCCGTAATTTCGAATTAATTAATTGCCGAAATGAAAAAGAGTACTAATTTTCTTTATTTTTTACAGATTAAGCCAACCCCTTTCACATAGAAGTTTCTTGAACTTTTTGAATTCTCATACTTTGCCGTACTTTATTTGCATCATCATAACAAGTTGTCAATTAAACTATTTGCCACTTTTTTATTTGATAATTTCTCATGCTGAACAAACACATAAAGATCACAATGTTTTTGTGAAAAACAAATATATTTAAACTTTTTCAGAATTTTCTTTTCTTTCTAATAGTGTTTTATTTCGGTTTCTGATTATTTTCTTTCTTCTTCTATCTAATAACAATTTGTGAATGTTTTTGAAAAAATGTCGAGAGGATAGTTTCGGAAAGAAAAGTTGGTGCTGTTCTATTTACTCATAAACCGTTACTTTTTAAATTATATACACATTGTGTGGACGTAGTTATAAGCATTGTCATTTTGAAGAATCAACTTGTATAAAAATCTCTTTGCAATTTAATAAACAATGTAGTAGTTCTACTTCTACTGAAAAACATTTTTAAAATCCATGTTGATTTAAAACATGTCACATCTCAAATTATTATTTCACTCAGTTAGTTCTAACATATTTTAATGTTTTCATTGATATATCTATGTTAACGACTAAACTCCATTCGTTAAAGTTATTCTTTATGTTACACTTGCAGAATCTACCGGGCCTTGCCAGCAATTTGTTTTTGTTTATTTTTTAAAATATGTATTGTTTCAAAATATTATTTTGATGTTCCAAGCAAAGGGAAATAAATCTATTTTGATGAATACAGATCTACGTTCTATTTATCAGATGTCAACGTATTTTCTGGGAATAATTAAATCGAAGTACATGTTATTGTTATTAACAACATGCTGCTATGATCCACAATAAGAACTAACCAAACAGAATCATATATTGATTTCATACACAAAAAAAGCTATCGATCACACCAATCGAGGAAGACACTAATTTTATATATTATACATAATTTTTAACAAGGTCTACTGGACTTAAGAAGGTAATTTTAATATTTTTTCTTAATTTCTAATTAAGATTATTGTAAAAGGGTTTCTGTACACCTTACAAACTATTAAAATAATGTTTTTTTATCCAAATATGGTATCTACATATCTATGAATGTTAAAGTCCTTTAATGTGTTAGTTCCCTGATAGAAATAAAATTTAAAAAATTTACGTAAACACTAAGAGTATGTTTGTGTAAAATTTAAGTGAGCCACGGGGCCCATATCTCCCTTAAAATATATCCGATTCGATGTCAGTTAAATCATATGTATACAATATCCAGTAAAGACAATGAAATTAGACCCGAATCACAACGTATCACTGAATGTACCGGATCTATACATGCCCCATCTCATGAAACTATGTGGCCAGAAGCCCTGAAAACATAAAATAAGTTGATCCAATTTCAATCAAATTTAAACCATATTTATAAACACTAACTACTAACTCAGAGATTTTTTCAAAATTTCAATTTCTTCCAACTATATTACGGGGGTGGGGTGAAACAGGGGGCAGTGAAAAATAGAAGTTGATATATAATGTAAAAAACATATCAATAATAAACATAGTATGATCCATCAAATCCCGAGCAACGTTGGGTATCCCTTCTAGTTGTTTAGTTAATATCCAATGTTACCATACTGAATTGTATGACTTATTTTTCATTCTATTCATATTTCTTCTACCTAACCGTTAAAAACAAAAAAATAGCGATGGTCGAATTGGGTTTACTAGACAAATTCACAATATAAGAATTGACGAACCAAGTAAAATGCAAGCGGATATGATCGCGCTTTTAATAAACCAATCTTTAATTAACCGAAATTTACGCCACAAGATTTATGAAACTTGTATTTTTTATAAATTGTTGAAATTTATGTAAATTCTATTTTTTTCTTTAATTAATCTTTCAAATAAAATAAACACCCTACGGTAATTCCTCAGCTAAACGTCCTTTTCGAAAAAGATATCATAAGAAAAATGAATATGATTTTAATTAAAAACAATCCTTACTCCATTAATTTTTTATTTTGTCAATATCGTAAAATTAAAAAGAGGGATGTATTTATATTATTTATAGTATTTTTTGATTTGGTAACGTTTTAATGAATTCGGTAAATAATCAATAAAAGGACACCGAATGTTTTATCGATTTTTCTGTAATTAACGAGACTTTCAGCTTCGTCGTGGGTACGACATATTTTTAAAAGATTCTCAAATATTTAGCGTGCATATTAGGGTGAGAAGTTATATTTTTGTTGTTGTTTTGATTAGTGATACTGGCAGCGTGTGAACGCTGACGTTGTATTTAAATCACTTCGTAAGTAGTGAGGAGTTTCCTCCATCACAGGCGAATGCAAATGTATGCATTACGTTTCAATATAACGGGACGTATTTTTATTTATTGTTTTATATATTTGTATGCTTTTACGTACATAAAAGGTTACGTAAAAATTATTATTATTATTCCTTGTGCCTGTTTTACAAGTAATTATTATTATTATTATTATTATTATTATTCCTTGTGCCTGTTTTACAAGTACTTCAATGGATTGTGATCTGATGAGCTTGCTGTTCTGGTACCCTCACGACGCAAATTAACTAAACCAATCCGACAATCTGCCAAATTCCATCCATTCACTGTGGAGGTCCTCTGATGCCGAAGAGTTTCTTTCCTCGTGCTGCTGGACTCTGGAACCCCCCCCCAGCTCCCTGCTTTCCTGACGTTACTGACATGCAGAAATTTAAAACTAATGTAAACAGGCATCTCGCTGCGCAGCTCCTAATTTAGGTTGACCCCCCCCCCCAAAAAAAAAACAACAAAAAACCGTCACCATTTTTTCTCAGTACCCCTTACGTCTACAGTGGCGGCCTGCCTTGTTTGGGGTGAACTATATATATATATATATATATATATATATATATATATATATATATATATATAAGTAGGAAAGTAGTGAGAATAAAACTTGTGAAGAGTATAAAGTCTATTAACTTACTGTGTAGCTCTACTCACGTACTGTTGAAGTAAAACGTGAACATTGATTCATATATAATATCTTCTTATAATATTGTATGTGGGTGCATTAAATAATATATATATATATATATATATATATATATATATATATATAGTGTGTAGATTTCAATATTGCGTTGAGAATCCGAATAAACGAGCTCAATGTACCTTTAAACAGAGCAAAACAGAATTATTTAAAGGAAACAACTATACACACATTATAAATTATTTCGACTTTTTAATTAGGTCTCCGCAGATGTATAAACAACCACGTTTAAATACCAAATATATATATATATATATATATATATATATATATATATATATATATATATATATATATCGCATCAGTTGGAGATCTTTAATGATTTATATCTACCATAAAGTTGAGAGATTTACGTTTTTTTTGTTTTTTTTCTCTAACCTAAACAATTTTCCCCTCATATCTCATTCGATTTTCTTAGTTTTTAATTTATCATTCTAAAGTTTCCTCTTAGAGGGTCAGACAATAAGGCATAAAGGACAATTTTAGCATTTTTCTTTTTTTTCCATCCGCCTGTTTCATTGATTAAAAATGTTTCCTCTGAAATTTACCTTACGATATGTTGTATGCGAAATTTACACACACACACTCTTCTTGCTCGTCCGTCGAAGTCGACGATGACCAAGGTATCAATCAGTTTGGCGTCGGGGGTCGGTGGGTCCTGAGATGGCTGATGAGGCCAATCCGTGCTCGGCAGACTCTTCCACACTCCGGACACGTGAAGGCGACATCGACAGGCTGTGGACCGGCAGCTCTCTCCTTTCGCCTCCTGCGCTTCTGCCGGTCGTGGGTCATGCGTTGATCCTCTGCCCTATCGGCTCCCAGGCTGACGGCACAGCGCCAAGCTAAGCGTTCTGCAGCGCGACTCTCCCAAGACTGGGGGTTGATGTCAAAGTCCTTGAGGGAGGTTCGCAGGCAGTCTTTATATCGTTTCTTTTGGCCTCCTGCAGTCCGCTCTCCCTGGCTGAGTTCCTCATAAAAGAGTTGTTTGGGGATTCGGCCGTCGGGCATGCGGTAGACATGGCCTGCCCACCGAAGTTGGGTTTTGTGGACTATGGTGGTGATGGTATGGAGCCCCGCGCGCTCCAAGACTTCTGTGTCAGGAATTCTGTCTTGCCAGCGGATGTTGAGAATATTACGGAGGCATCTGAGGTGGATGCCATTCAGCTGTTTTTCATGTCTTTTATAAAGCGTCCAAATTTCACAGCCGTAGAGTAGGGCTGTTAGGACGATTGCTCGGTATACTTTTATTTTGGTTGCGAGTGCAATACCTCTCCTCCTCCACACATTGTCTCTAAGTCTTCCAAATGCACTGCTCGCTGTGGAGGTCCTATGGTTAACTTCAATGTCAATGTTGGCGGTACGGGAGAGGGTGCTGCCAAGGTAGGTGAATTGCTCCACAGCATGAATCTTCTGCCCTTTGACAGTGATGCCGGGTTCGTGGTATGCATCTCATGGGGCGGGTTGGTACATAACTTCTGTCTTCTTTGTACTAATAGTAAGACCAAAATTGTCACAACTGGTGGAGAATCCGTCCATTAGATGTTGCATCTCTGTCTCATTTGGGGCGTTAAGGGCGCAGTCATCAGCAAAGAGAAGGTCTCTGATGATGGTTTCCCTCACTCTCGTGACTGCCTGCATTCGCCTGATGTTAAACAATTTTCCGTCACATCTGTACTTGATGTTAATGCCAGAGTGACTGTCTTTGAAAGCGTCCTGGAGCATGACAGAGAAAATCATGCTAAAAAGCGTTGGGGCTAAGACACAGCCCTGCTTGACTCCGTTGGTCACAGGGAAGGGCTCTGAGGGGTCGCCGTCATCCACGACGTGAGCGGTCATGCCCTCGTGGAACTGCCTGACGATGGCTATGAACCTGTCTGGACAACCAAATTTTCCCATGATCCGCCAGAGGCCATTTCGTCTGACAGTGTCGAAGGCCTTGGTCAAATCGACGAATGTGGTGTAGAGGCTCCGGTGCTGCTCGACACATTTCTCCTGCAGTTGGCGTGCAGCAAAGATCATATCAGTCGTCCCACGGCCCGCTCGAAAGCCACACTGGCTCTCGGGAAGACGACCATCTTCAAGGTGTACCAGCAGGCGATTAAGAAGGACGCGGGCCAGGATCTTCCCGGCGATGGATAGAAGGGATATCCCGCGGTGGTTGTCACAAGACTGACGATTTCCTTAGCGTTTATAAATGTGAACAATAGTGGCATCACGAAAATCTTGGGGTAGTTCTTCACTCTCCCACATGGATTGGAAGAGTTCTGTCAGTCTTTCCAGCAGTGTAGGTCCACCAGATTTGTATATTTCTGCTGGAATTAAATTTTCTAGAGGAAAGTTGCTTGATGGCTTTGCTTACTTCCTCTTACGAGAATGGGATGTCGAGCTCCTCGTTGATAGGCTCCTGGCGTAGTCGGTCGATGGCTTCATCGTTGATGGAAGATGGCCGGTTTAGCACGTTGTTAAAGTGCTCTGCCCATCTATCAAGGATCTGCTTTTTGTCGTTTAGGAGAGTTGTTCCATCGGAGCTAAGCAGGGGAGAGGAGCTTGAGGACTGGGGACCGTAGACAGCCCTCAGCGCATCGTAAAACTTCCTCATATCATGGTTATCGGCATGCTCCTGGATCTCATCTGCTTTGGCGCTGAGCCAGGCATCCTGCATGGAGCGGAGTCTGGCCTGCACCTTGTTGCGGGTGTTGATGAAGGCAGCTTTCTTTGCGAGGCACTTAGGGTCACTCTGATGTGCACGGAGAAGTTGGCGTTTCTCCTCCAGGAGGGGTTGAATCTCAGAGTCATTTTCATCAAACCAGTCCTGGTGCTTCTTTTTCTTAGGTCCAATGATTTCGAGAGCGATGGTGTAGGTGGAGTCTCTGAGGCGTGCCCACTGATCTTCAATAGTGTCCGAGATGGTAAGGGGGACAGATAGCTTGTCGTTGATTGTTTCCTGTAGCTCATGGATGACATCTGGACTTTTCAGTTTCTCCACGTCGAGGCGCTTTGTGACTTTCTGGCCCTGAGGCCGCCTCTTAGGTTGGATGTAGAGGCACATTTTGGATGTGATCAGGCGGTGGTCTGTCCAACACTCGGCACCGCACACAGCCTTGGTCAGCCTTACATCTCTTCTGTCCCTTGCCCTGATAATGACGTAGTCGATCAAATGCCAGTGCCGGGAGCGTGGGTGCATCCACGACGTCTTGCTACGGGTGGGTAGGCGGAACATGGTGTTGGTGATGGAAAGGTCGTGTGCAGCGCAGAGGCTGAGCAGCCGCAGGCCGTTGCTATTGCACTTGCCCACTCCATGGTGGCCAAGGACCCGGTCCCAAGTGGAATGGTCAGTGCCAACGCGGGCATTGAAATCGCCGAGGACGATGAGCTTCTCTCTCTGCGGAGCAGTGGAGATGAGGCTTTCCAGATCTTCATAGAACTGGTCCTTGGTATCTTTGAGGTTGGTCATCGTAGGCGCTGATCAGTGTGGCGGTTCTTCCCTTGCTAAGCGGGAGTTGCATCTTCATCAGCCGGTCATTAATGCCGTCCGGGATGCTGACCAGCTTCTTCACGTGTTCAGTCTTGATGGCGAAGCCCACGCCGGCCTCTCTGCGCTCCTCGCTACTGCGTCCACTCCAGAAAAAGGTGTAGCCGCCGCCTGACTCTGTCAGTTGGCCCTTGTCAGGGAGGCGAGTCTCGCTGAGGGCTGCGATGTCTACCTTATAACGGGCAAGCTCCCTTGCCACAAGCGCAGTTCTTCTCTCGGGTCGGTCAGCTCTGTTGTTGTCGAGCAAAGTACGAACGTTCCATGATGCTGAGGTAAGCACCAACCCTTTCTTTCTCATGTCTTGACCGCTGTGAGGGAAACCCCGCCAGCCGCGGTATGCTGGTCAGAGGTAATGGTGAAGCAGCTATGTTTTATCGCCCCGTCCTCATGCCATGGAGGCGAGCAGAGTGATCCTGAAAAGGACTGATCGGTCGACCAGCCAGTCGCCTGCACCCCCTCGCTGCTTCGGTCGAGTGGAGTACGACCAGTTTCTGGACCGCCTGTGTGCAGGTTTGCAGCTACAGCTCCCAGTGATTTCCACACCTGCTGCTTTGCCGCTTGCCCATCGCCACAGGGCTTGGTGTTGACGCAATGTTTGACACCCTGACTTGCGCTGGATTTGGATTATAGTGAGGGGGACTTGCGCTGCATCGGCCTCACTCTCTCGTTCTGGCCCGCCCGATTCCAACGGCGAGACATAGTCGAGACGGCTGGGGGACGAGCAAGGGTGCAGGAGCTGCCGGAGGGAGGCAAATATGCCGTCCAACCGCCTACGGGGCTCCACTCCGTCATTTCTGTCGGGGTTGCTCCCCCAGCCTTATCCATTTCCAATAGCTCTCACAAGGCAGTGAGGCCATTTGACCCATGGCTGGAATAGGGATTAGTAATGTGTCAGGGCATGTCCACACGTCGGTGGGCCGTAGCACATTCCCTCTGGGACTCCCTACTGTTCCGAGATCCTCTGCTGATTCCGCCTGGATGCGCATGACAACCAGTTACCGTGTGTGGCCGCGAGGAGGCACAGCAGAGGTCTTGATGAAGGAGAAGCTGAGTACTGGCAGGAGAAGACTTACACGCTCGGCTTCTCGTTTCGTGCAAGGCTGGCCAGTGGTGGTTGCTGAGGGCAAGATGGTGAGTAGGCCAAGACGCTACCTTATAGCTAACACACTTTCGCGTCACATCACCCTGTGTGCATTGCACACTCACACACACACACACATACACACACACATATATATATATATATAAATATATATATAAATATATATATATATATTTGATTGAACAAAATGGTCGACTTTTACCTATTACTACTTTTATTCACCTTTACATCTTCTGCTGTCTCTAATGTCGGTTTTTACGTTTTCAACGGAAGAGCAAAAATGTGTATACATTGTTTGTTTTATTAAAGGAATTGCAATATGTTCACGAGTCTTCACAACCAATCGA
>OY744523.1:173945770-174045770 GCA_963556195.1 Sepiola atlantica | reverse complement strand
GGCAGAGATAGAGGTTCTAGGGTCTAGATGATAGCATTTTAATTTCTGTTTACCATATACCTTATTTTCCAGAAAATTCCAAAAAACCTTATGAGAAGGCATTGTATTGAGGCATAGCCTTTACAAAAGTAGTGCCATTCCATGAAAAATGCCAGTATACTGAAATCATATGCCCTTAATAGGGTTAAGATGAAAATTCATATACACTAAATGTACAAAAGCAAGGAAATTCCCAAATTTTTACACTTTTATTGTCATTAGGGTATGACTACATATCAACCAAATCCTTTCATTATCATATCACTACAGTATAAATCTCCATGCATGAGTGGATGAAGTGTGTGAGATGCGCTGAAGAAAAATTCCTACCAGTAAAATACATAGCCCTGTTGTGCTCGCAAACCTTTAATGACAATAAAAATGTAAACATTTGGGAATTTTCTTGCTTTTGTATATTTAGTGTATATGAATTTTAATCTTAACCCTATTAAGGGCATATGATTTCAGTATACTGGTATTTTTCATGGAATATATATATATATATATATATATATATATATATATATAATATATAATATGTAAATTATAATAAAATATACTTATCCTTAACGTTTTACTACTGTTTCACGGTATTACCTCCAACAAGAAGGGTCTCAGACTAGTATCACTCGAATGATGACTTATATAATGGTTTATTATTGCTATAGCATCATTGTATATTAAACCTTTTATTTGTCCTAAATCAGCTCTCTGTATTCGATTATTTTCGGATTTGTATATTCAGGCTTTCTTATTTGTTTAAATATAATAGTGAGAGAACGAAGGAGAGACAGATGAGAAGAGAGATATAAGAGGGGGGGGAGATAACGTTCGTTGACTAAACAGATATTATAAATGGTATATATAGCGAGATATGAGTAAGCTTAGATATGTATGAACACGTATAGAAATCGGCTTAGCAGTTATTATAGAGATTATTATGAAAATATACAAAGTTACATGCAGAGAGAATGGGTTTAGACATGGTAACAGTAACAATAATCTCGTCGTAACCGTCGTCGTCGTGTATAGAGATTGTAACGAAGTAACAACAATGGAGATTCTTAACATGCGCTCTTTCAATCTGCGCGTTTACAATGACAATTTCAAACGTAAATGTGACCATCAAAAATTCTATTTTAAATTTAAAATTCACCGTAAAAATGCTATTGCAAACTTAAATGTGACCGTAAAAAATGCTATTTCACACTTAAATGTGGCCGTAAAAATACTATTTCAAAATTAAACGTGAGCATAAAAATGCTATTTCAAACTTTAACGTGACCGTAAAAATGCTATTTCAAACTTAAACGTGACCGTAAAACTGCTATTTCTAACTTAATCGTGACCGTAAAACTGCTATTTCTAACTTAATCGTGACCGTAAAACTGCTATTTCTAACTTAATCGTGACCGTAAAACTGCTATTTCTAACTTAATCGTGACCGTAAAAATGCTATTTAAAACTTAAACGTGACCGTAAAAATGCAATTCTAAACTTAAACGTGACCGTAAAACTGCGATTTAAAACTTAAATATATTATATTTGAGTATATCAGTTCCAAAATTTTAACATCAAAAACAATTTCTGCGTACGATCGTTTTATCAATTAAAATCTATCGTCTCAGAAACGATCGTACACAGTAATATTTGTTGATCTGGAATTAGTATTTCTTATCGTTTTTATTATTTCTTAATCGTCATATAATAGCTCTGGTTGAACCATAGGCTCAAACATAGAGTTGACTTGATATCTCCATCATTTCTGGGTATCTATTGGGCTTAATTTGACTTCACCCGTATTCTACGTATGGCGTCGTTATTTATTGGTCTATTTGGGATGCTAGAAAAGTCTAAGCATTTGACTTCACCCGTCTTAGTGAGAGAGAAAGAAAGATAGAAAGACAGATGAACAGACAAAGAGAGAGAGAGAGAGAGAGAGAGAGAGAGAGAGAGAGAGAGAGAGAGATTTGAAATATAGATGCTATATATGCGTACAAGTAGAGCTGTATAATCAATACAGTATGTTCAATGAAACGACAATCAAATGTTTATATTTTAAATCATAAAAAAAAACATTTACGGAAAAAGATAAAAATGTTTAAATTTTAATGAAAACAGCAAAAATAGTATAGAATTGAAAACGTTACCGAAACACAAGCACGACCTTGAATGCAAAAAGAACACAATAAAACAAAAGATAATTAATACTGTGACGTTTTTTTAAAAAAATGGATTCATCCTAATTGCAGAGTGTTACGTAATATATAAAGCATTTGTTTACGCAACTGTTCAATGGGGTACGATTTCAGCGTGTTTTGATCGCTGCAATCGATTCTGGGGTTTCAGCTTTTGGTAGGTTCTTCTTCAAGATGGGCGCGTATTCAGACCATTCTGAAACAAAAGCATCACTCCTTCCCCTAAAATCTAACATTTCCGAACCGTGGTAGAGGCGGTGGCAACGTGGTAGTATAATAGCTACCAGACTAATAGGGCTCTGGTGGAAATCCAGGCGGAGTCAACACCAAGATGCGTCGCTGCATCTACGCCTTTAGCAAATAAGGACGTGCCAGGTACACAAACGTAAATCCATGGATTGAAAGAAACCAACGTTGGTTCTGCGCATCTGTGACGGTAATCTCTTTGTGTATTCTGTGGCAAACCTTCCCTAATAGTATGATCTTTGTATCTCTGAGTGTCCGGAGGAATAACCTCTATACTTACAGGTATATCGAATGGCTACGATCAACGAGAATGACTTCAAGCAGAACAGACAATCCTGAGGCATGATTTTTCTGGGCTCTGCAGAAGCCCAATTCGCTCCTCCTCCCCCTCCTCTTCCTCCTAATCGTCGTCGTCCTCCTCCCCTTCCTCCTCTTTCTCATCATCATCCACTAGAACATCAGCAGAAGCAGTATCAGCAGCAACATTATACAACATATACAATAGTATGAAGACTAACAAAGCTCTAGCGGATAGGTGGTCCTGCATATACGGATATATTTTCCTTTTTTTGTCTACCTCTGGCTTCTGATTCTCCATTGGCTGGTTATACCTATATATATATATATATATATATATATATATATATATATATATATATATATATATGTATTTCATTTCAATCTTACTTTTTTCTTCTTTTTCGTTCCTTCCGTCTTTTTTTCCTTTTATTTAACTACTTGTCCAGCTGCTTAGATTAATACTCTTATTCCTTACAAACTCTATTTCTTTCGACTCTCGTATACAACTATTTTTATGCGTAAGAATAAATGGATATATCTACCCTTATAAAGTATCTATTTATACATATATGATCAGTACTCGTATAATACGTGAACAATATTTAGTGTTAGCCCACCCCATACATATTCACACATATACATAAATACATACACTTTCTCATTGTCTTTGTCTTTCTTTCTCTCTCTTTTTCTTTCTTTCTCTCTTTCTCACTCTCTCTCTATCTCTCTCTCTCTATATATATATATATATGATTATTTTTATTTACAGAAACATATACAAAATCCGATCATAACCGTAGATCATATTTTATCTAAGGTTAATATCGGATTATAACGCTTCCTAATGAGATCTCAGTTTATAATAACTGTTGATCGATAACATCGACATGCCAGTGTCGCAGATTTTGTACATGTCTGTGCAAATTAAAATAATCATATATATATATATATATATATGTATATATATATATATATATATATATATATATATATATATATATATAAGTTAGATAATACTGTAAATCATTTGCAAAGAAATACGAATGTATTATCTAGGCAGATAAAAATGGCAATTGATTGTCCAACAGATGTCTTTGATGTTAAACTATATTTTAATCAGTGTACCGAATTGAACGTGGGAAAGGAAAACAGGAAAGAAAAACAGTGACGGCTATGTGGAGTGGAGGAGGGGGTAAATCAGAAGAAGAACAACAGAGAAAAAGAGAAAAAGAGAAAAAGTAAAGAAGAATAAAAAGAAGTAGAAGAAAATATGAAAACGCAGATGAAGAATAGAAAGGAAGGATAATTTTAATGATACAAAAAAGCATAACATGGCGAAAAGACACGTTATAATGATGAAAACGCACGAGTGAAGAAGAAAACGCGCAGTGAAAGAACAACAATCAGAGAAATGGAAAAGAAAAGTGAAGAAATTTAAATTACAAGAAGGAGGAGATGGAATATGAAAAAAGGAAGAAAAAAAAAAAAGAATAAACAAAAATAAGAAGGGAGTAGAGGAGAGGAGAGGAAAAAAGAAAAGAAAATAAGTATCCAAGAAAAAGGTGGGAACACAGGGAGGATAGGGAGGGGAAAAGGAGTATTGATTTACTCCTCTCCAGGAGTTAGGCACAAGGCCAGTTTTTATCTTACTCCCACAAGTAAGATGTGACCCAAGGTCGGGTCGGGAAAGTGGGGTTTAAAAATTGCCTGGGCAGCCCCGTCGGCATTCCCCGGTAGGGGCGCCTCAGGCAGTAAGCAATGAACTCACTCCTCCCCAAAGAGGGGAGGCACAGCCTGGAAGGGTTGACCTCCTAGAACTGCACAGGACAGACCCATAGACCGGCGTAAATCAATCCCCGAAGGCCAAGACAATACCAGTCTATGGGGTGCAGTATCCATCGGAACAGATACTACACTTTGATCTTAGCCAAAAGGCCAAGAGTAGATGGAGGGGAAAAGGAGTAAAAGTGATTAAAAAAGGAAATTAAGTTAAAAAAAGAAAAAGTAAAGGTAAATCTGAAAAGAAGAAGAAAAAAAGAAGAAAAAGAAGAAGAAAAAGAAGAAGAAAAAGAAGTAGATAAGCAGAATAGAGAATAAGAATAAGAATTGAATGAAAAAGAGAAAGAGAAAAAGAAGAAAAGTAAAGAAGAAAAACAAACAAAATACAGAGGGGGAAGAAGGAGGAGGGGAAAATAAAGGAAAGGAAGGAAACGAACAATGAATGAAAGGAAATAAAGAAGACGATTAGTGAAAAGAATGAAAGATAAGAGAACGAAGACAAATATAGAAAATAAAGAGAATTAGAATAGTAAATCGGGCGACGACGAAGAAGATAACCAAAAAAAAAAAAAAAAGAAGAAGAAGACAAAGAAGAAGAAAAAAAAGAAGAAGAAGAAGCAATAAAAATGGCAACAGTTTGGTACAGGTTATTGCTCAGAAAATCAATACATGATGAAAGAAAAGAACGACGCGCTGTCCCGATGACGCGAGTGCCTACCTCAGTGAATGTGGAACGCGTAAACATTGGCGCCGGGAACGACCACGTCAGTGACGTCGACAATTACTTCAATGGCGCCGGTAGCGAAAGGTAGCGTCCATCAGCAACAGTGTTATGTCAAAATTAGCTTTCCGAGCTTTCATTTTATGGATTGTCATGGAAATAAGTGGAGATGGCGAGAGTAGCCGTTTCAACAACGATGCTGGCAATCGAAGGCCGAGAATGGCTTGCTTAGAAACGAGTTAGCTTCCCAGGTGCAGGGTTCGAGTGGGGGTGTCAACATGTGTCCAAAGCGCGATAGGCAACAGGCGGACAGAGACACACCTAAAGCCAAACGCGAATTTTATGAACAGTTTCTCTCTAAGAACTTTCCACCTATGGAATAAAATACACATAACTGCTTTCCTCCTGACTACAATATGGTCGTCTTCAAGTCCATAACTTACAACTAGAAGAATCTCGGCAGCACCATCTCTTCATCTTTCTGACGCTTCAAATTTGGTCGGTCGCGAAAACCGTTCTGGCTCCTTAAACTTTTTGTTGCCGATGTTGATTTATTTTAGTTTTTCAAAAACTATTTAACACATCATAACAATAACATATAACACATTGCCAAGTCTGCTGCAAAGAAGGAGGGCTCTCTCTACTGTACTAGAAAACTTCTCGCACATGCCAGTATCCTATATCTCTACAAAGCCACTATTCGCTCATGCATGGGGTACTAGTGTAGCAATCACTATCCTCTCCCTCTTAGACAGGGTAGAAAAAGAGCCTAAGCTCTAATAAGTCCCTCACTGTCTACCAAGCTCCAGCCCCTGTCCTATCACCGCATTGTTGCATCCATGTGCTTGTTTTACAAGCCATGGAATAGGCTCGGACAAACTTACTGCACAGGTACCCCTCATAAAATACGCCCGACCGATCCAACAATCATCAAAATCCCACCCTCCCACTGTTGAGGTTTCCAGGTGCAGGAAGGCTTTCTACTCTAATAGCTTCATTCCTAATAGCAAATATTAAATTTTAAATATTTTTAATATGAAACTAAATATAATAAAATAATATAAATACACAAAACTATAAATCACCTAAAACGTAGTGTAATGAATTCGACGAACACTTTAAAATACAGCAATTGTTTTTGTAAAGAGCGGATACATTTTCTTAGACACAGACGAACAACACAGGTAAGGAGGACATTTTTTAATAACAAAATAAGTTAGCAAAATATTAATCTGGAACAAAACTTAGATCTAATATACAGAACGTTTTTGTTCTTGTCTTTTAAGGAAAGTGGGGTCTGATCAACTCTGGAGGGAAGCCATGAGATAAAATACTGTTTTGTTCTTAAATTCCCCAAACAGTTTTTCATGGTAAACAACTGATGATCCCTTAAATAATGTTAAGACTAGCGGGAATTCTTGGAAGCAAACTAATATTGTGACTGTAAAAAGTAAATTGACTTACAAGAAAAGTAATTTTCCACCGAACGACTTGGGACTAAAGTGTTTTTTTTTTCATATAGTTTAATGGTCGAAAAACTTCCGAGACTATGTATATATATATATATATATATATATATATATATATATATATATATATATATATATATATATATATATATATATTGTGTAATGTTATATTGAAAAGAAATCAATAAATGCTCGATCGCAGAAAGTTAGAGCTAATATAATTTATTTTAAACAATACATGTTACATATTTCAGAAACGTAGCGCGGTTTCATGCAGATAGGCTGACTTTTTACATTAAAAATATATATTCCCAGTGGAATCGTCAGCGTACCGAATGGTGCCAGTATTTCTGAAATTTTTGACATATAGTTTTCAAATAAATTATGTATATATATGAAATAAATCTAATATTTTTTCATTTTTTTCTTTTTGTTTCTATCTTTATTTTGCATTTTATAATTTCTTGAACCTCTCCCATTCTGACTTTGGTCGTTTAAGGCCTTTAATCACACTTTTTAACTGGCCCAAGGAAGTCAAATTACCGAGCTCATAGATTTTGGTATTTGGAGATTTACACTCTTATATTCTTCTCTTTTGAGTCGCACATTTTTTACAAATGAACTTCAGCATCGGATTTGTAGCCCTAAATTATTCGAACTTCTGGGACACTTTCTGCTATATTGGCTTGCTTGACATTCATACTATTTTGGATTTACCTTTTTGGGACATGTTACATTTTCCATCGATGCTAATTTTCATTACTCAAAATATATTTTGTATATTTTTGTAGTTTTATATATATATATATATATATATATATATATATATATATATATATATATGTTTTATATTTTAAAATCTGTGATAACTAATATAATTTTCACCGATTTATCCCGATGATCTCTTCTGATGATAAAAGCTTGCATTTTTGAAAATCCATGGGTTGAGGAAAGGAAAAATAGTCTATTGAAATATTCATTGTTTAAACTACTTGATTATTACATAAATATTGTGCTTTTCAAAAAAATGTTCTCATCATTCATTTCTTTATATATATATATATATATAAGTGAATACATGAGATTAAGTGTTATATCTTTATATTATATACTGTCGTGATAAGTTAATGAGTAATATAAGAAAATAAATGATAGGAAATAAACATTGAATAAAATAGAATATTTATTAGATCAATTAATACAAAAAAGGAATGTATTAAACAATTTTTTTTCCTTTTATTAATCCATGGGTTTTCAAAAATAAGCTTTTATTATCAGAGGAAAATCAGAAGAATGCATCAGTAAAATTTTATAACTGTTTAGAAGATTTTTAAACTATAAATAGTTAAGAGCAAATACTTATCTTCAATGGAGAAGTATAAAATGTCGATTTAAATATCCAAGGAATCAGATTGATCAATGCTCGAATTCTATAGATTACTCTCCAATCTCCACTTGATATCTGCTTCATCTATCTGACTCCTGAGATATGGGCTTATTGAAAAAAAAATTTTGACGGATAACTTTTTATATTTTCAAATATTTTCTAAACAGTAAAAAAAAATTTACTTATCAATTCTTCTGATTATTCTTCTGATGGCAAGAGCTTATTTTTGAAAATCCAAGTATTAAGGAAAAATATGTTTTTATATTCCTTGTTTGAATTAATTGATGATCTAATATATATTGTATTTTATCCAATTGTTATTTGCATTATTCATTTTCTAACACACACACATCTATCTATCTATCTATCTATCTATCTATCTATCTATCTATCTATCTATCTATCTATCTATCTATCTATCTATCTATCTATCTCTCTATCTATCTATCTATCTATCTATCTCTCTCTCTCTCTATATATATATATATGTATATATATATATATATATATATATATATATATGGGGAGGACTTGAATGTTTACTAGACACCACCCTAGGGTATCTTTGGTTTCTCAATACAGAAGAAATGGTGTGCCATCTCTTCAAGCCATCCAGCACGTCTCCTGAATTGCGGGCAGCTTCGAATAATGAATTAGAAGCCGTTGACAATGAGGAAATGAATGATAACAACTATGAATAAATACGAAAATAAATACTAGCAGGCCGGCACCCAGGATAAAAAGGGCACATCAACCCGTTCATACACCAATGGTGTGAACCTTCCTGCCTCTGGAAATGGTGCTCCAGTCATGACAGAGCTAACCAGGGTCAGCCATCAGACCTGTAGACAAAAGGTCCTGGCCCCCCATCTCCATCAAATGCAGCAACAAAAAAAAAACATAAGAATCTTAAAAGCCTAACCATGGACTGTTGCACAAAAGAATGTGCTATTGTTTTCCTACCATTACTCAAAGTTTTAAAAGTGGCACAAAACATCCAATGAAATCCTAGCCAATAAGATTTAAAAATCTACACCCCCCGAGGAATATATATATATATATATATATATATATATATATATATATATATATATATATATATATATATATATATATATATAAAGATAATTATCGACGTACACGTGTTTCATCGTTATACGAATCTGTTATAGTGCCGTACCTACCTACGGAGAACTAATGGACTCGTCCACCTTATAAATACGGGAAGCACGTGACACTTGTCCTCTTCTTCCCAGGCAAACCGGCAATGGCGGTTGAGAGCACATCTCCTTGTATCTCTTTCTTTCTATTATATAATATATACCTTTGTTCATTTAAACCATGTGTTCCTGTGTCATCCATTCGGCCTTACCCAGGTCCACAACAAATGGCGACGAAGGAATTCGAACTTTTGGGTAAAAAAACTGAAAATACCACGTGAAAATGCACTCACACGGTTAATACAGGAAGCGGCACGCAAAAAACAAAACAAAAAAAACAAAGGTTTTTGCCGAACGGTCGAGAGAAGAAAAGAGAACTCAACTGAAAAAAAACCCCCCAAAAACACGTTGAATTCTTAAGTGCGAGAAAATTGTTTTCTTTTAAGAAAAAGAAAACTGAAATGGACATGTTGTACTCTAAGTTTGAAAACTGCTTATCGAAAAAAAAAAAGCAGCTTGAAATGAGGTGCGCGGTTCCTCTAGTTTGGGAAAACTAGTTTAAAAAAAACAAAAAAAAGCAACTGAAATTGAATGCGCGTTTATTTTTTCTCTGGGTTGGAAAACTAACAACAATAAAAAAAATACCGAACACGAAGGAAGCGAGCATTGTTTTTTTTTAGACGAACGTCACAGGGAGTTTTTTTTGACGAGCACACACACAAAAAAAATGAAACCGACACCACGTGCTTCATTTTAAGAACAGATAAGAAACAAAAACATTGAAATGAATCACACGTGCGTTACTCCATAAAAAAAAGACGCACGATAAAAAAGGTCAGTGTTATTTTCTCTCTCTCTTTTCCGACTTGTACTGAAATATTTTAAAATGCAGAAAGAATTAATTGTGAAACAGATTTTTTTTCTCTTCGTTAAAATTAAAAACGTGTATAAGAAAAGAACATTACATAATCTTTTCATAACTAAAAGGGCGTCTTGCCAGCGCTAATTTAAAGAAAAGAACTTCTTGAAAATTTATTTAATAACGAGAAAATATTAATTTTCAAAATAAAAAATAAAAAATAAGTGAATATACGCGTATATAGAGAAAAGGGAAAGTTTCATAATCTTTTCATAATTAAAACGGCGCCTAGCAAACGCTAATTTAAAGAAAAGAACTCTTATAAAATCATAAGATAATGAAAAAATATTAATTTTCTAAATAAAATCAGAAACTAAATGGTTGAATATGGAAGATATTAAGTCTATAATCGCCGAACTAGCGAAATTCCAAATCTCCCAGCAACAACAAACTGAGGAAAGATTTCAAAAGCTTTTATTAGAACAGAACAAAAATATTTTATTACACAAAAAGAAGTATGATGAAAGATTGGAATTTCTGAAACAAACAATATCGCGCAGTGACCCAAAAAATGAAAAAGACGACACGTTTTCGCAGAACACAATTTGGAACAGTATTGATAATTACTCATACACGGAAAATAATACATTTGAAGAATATTTCCGAAGATATGAAGACCTATATAAAATTGACTGCGGTAGTTGGAGTGATGCGAAGAAGCTACGCCTCCTTCTTAGAAAACTAAATACCACAGAACATACGAAATTCGTGGATTTCATTTTGCCTCGGAAAACAAGCGAGCTAACTTTCATAGAAGCGGTTGGTTTATTGACAGAACTGTTTAGTCCAAGAAATACACTATTCCACAAACGATGGAAGTGCATGAACCTGGTAAAGAATGACAAGGAAGACTACGCTACTTTTGCATCGATAGTGAACAAGCATTGTGACGATTTTAAACTAACTGAATTAAGTGCAGATAATTTCAAGTGTCTAATTTTTGTACAAGGTTTAATCTCAGGAAATGACACGGAGATAAGGCGTAAAGTTCTAAATAAATTAGAGAATGAACCAAGCCTTACACTGCAAAAGTTGGCTGAGGACTGTCAAAGATTTGTAAATGTAAAACAGGACTCAAAAGACATTGAATTGTCGGGCATTGCGCATATAAAAAAGGTACATCAAAAAACAAAAGCTCAACCTTATAGAAAAATAAGAAATAATAATTTTGATGTAACAAAGACAAACCAAACCAGTAAAAAAATAAATAAATTGCCACCAAGCCCTTGTTCACGCTGTGGTAATCCACATTGGTACAATGAGTGCCCATTCCGTTTTAAAACCTGTATGAAATGCAAAAAAGTTGGACATAAAAGTTCGCACTGCAGAACGGGCAGAGGAAATAAAATGCGGATTCAAGCCACTAGGACAAAGAAGGAAACTGGCATGAACATAAGAAAATATGTACAGGTGAAAATCCTGGATAAAAATATAAAATTGCAATTGGATTCTGGTTCAGACGTTTCCATTATAAATTTGTATACATGGAGGAGATTAAATAAACCTACTCTATCAAGAACAAACAGGCTGGCAAGCACAGTTACTGGTGAAAGAATTACATTTAAAAGAGAATTAATCACAAATGTGTCCCTAATGGGAAATACTAAAAAACTCAAACTACTGGTACTGAAGGATTCGAATAATCTTTTTGGTTCAGATTTTATGCAGGCATTTGATTTATGGAAGTTGCCGATAAATACATTTTGTAAAAAAATAAATAGTCGCGCAACAGAATCGGAAAAACTACAACGAGAATTAAGAAAATCGTTTCCAGAGGTTTTTTCTGGCGGTCTTGGATGCTGCACTAAAATGACTGCTAAATTCCGTCTAAAAGAAAATGTACTGCCGGTATTTAGAAAAGAAAGGAAAGTACCCTTCGCCTCGATTGAAAAAATAAACGCTGAATTAGACCGACTGGTAAAGATGGGTATTTTATTTAAAGTACAACACAGCCAGTGGGCAGCACCCACGGTTTATGTAAAGAAAAAATCTAATGAGATTCGTGTATGTGCAGATTTTTCAACAGGACTGAATACTGCCCTCGTGGACTATCACTACCCACTCCATACCCCGGAAGAAATGTTTACAAGCTTAAATGGAGGAAGATTTTTTTTCAAAAATAGACCTAAGTGAGGCATACCCAGAAATACCGGTGGATAAAGATTGTTCTAAGCGGTTATGTATAAACACACATCGTGGTTTATATAAATTCGAAAGATTAGCGTTCGGAGTTAAGGTCGCGCCAGCCATTTTCCAACAAGTAATGGACACAATGCTGGGCGGACTGGATTTCGCAATAGCGTATCTCGATGACATCTTGATTAACAGCAAAGATATCGAACAACACCAAAAACATGTAAATCAAGTGTTTGCGAGAATCCAAGATTATGGGTTCAAAGTAAAAGAAGAAAAATGTGATTTTTTCCTGGAGGAAATAAAATATCTGGGTCATGTGATCGACAAGGAGGGCAGAAGACCAGACCCAGAAAGGGCTACCGCAATAAAAAACATGCCGGCTCCAGAAAACGTCATGACATTACAGAGTTTTCTGGGCCTAGCAAATTACTACCAGGCTTTTATCCCAGAAATGCATAATTTGCGTGCTCCATTAAATGAGCTATTAAAAAAAGGTAAAGCCTGGGTATGGACACCTGAATGTCAGGATGCATTTAATAACATCATAGAAAGACTTACGTCAGAGTTATTTCTAACACATTACAACCCAGAATTGGACATAATCGTAGCTAGCGACGCTAGTTCATATGGTTTAGGAGCATGTATCCTACACAAAATGCCTGATGGAACCCATAAACCCATTGCACATGCATCAAGGACCTTGCTCCCAGCGGAAAAAACAGTATTCTCAAATCGGGAAAGAAGCCCTAGCAATAATATTTGCAGTAATAAAGTTTCACCGATACATACATGGTAGACAATTTACCTTACAGACAGACCATAAGCCGCTAATTACAATTTATGGATCTAAAAAAGGCCTACCTGTATATACAGCTAATAGACTACAAAGATGGGGAACTATCTTATTAAACTACAACTTTAAAATGCAACATTTGCATTCAAATAAAATCTATCATGCAGATGGATTGTCGAGATTAGTGCCAAAACAGAGAGAGAGAGAGACTCTAGAAAACATAGTGATTGCGTCTCTTCAAACAGAAAGAGATTTTAAAGAGATTTTGTGCAACGCAGTGAGAGAGCTCCCGGTGACACTATACGAGATAAAAAAAAGAAGCTCAAGAGGATGAATTTATCACCAGAACAAAAATAAAATTGGTAGATAAGGATTTACATGCGGCAAAGAGTTTCTTACTCTGTGATGACGTACTCATGCATAACGAAATGGGGGTCATCCCAGAAAAACTACGAAAGCAAATTCTGAAAGATTTTCATGTTGGCCATCCAGGGATAACCAGGATGAAGGGATTAATGAGGAGTTTTGTGTACTGGCCAGGTATGGACAATGACATTGAAAAAGCAGTAAAGCTGTGTAAAGGCTGTGCCTTAGCGGCAAAAGCACCGCATATAAAGCATAGCCCATGGCCAAAGACCGACCGTCCGTGGGAAAGAATTCACGTGGATTTCGCGGGACTATTGGAAGGATTTTACTACTTAATCGTAGTCGACAGTTTTTCAAAGTGGGCCGAGGTACTACGTTGCAAGAGTCCCACGTCAGAGGTTACGATAAGATTCCTACATGAACTATTTGCCCGTTTTGGGGTAGTGGATTGTTTGGTGAGTGATAATGGGATGCAGTTCACGTCATCAGATTTTGAGGAGTTCTGCGCGACGTTTCAAATCAGACATATAACGACGCCCCCGTATCATCCTAGGTCAAACGGCCAGGCGGAACGCTTCGTAGACACATTAAAAAGAGCATTAAAAAAGGCCGGTGATACTCCTAAGGAGAAGGCTTTACAACAATTCTTACAAGTATATAGAATTACAAAAAACATGAACATAGCATCATCATTATCCCCCGCAGAGATGATGTTGGCGCGGAATGTGAAGTCCGTGTTTGATAAATTATTACCTAAACATAATAATTATGACCGAATCTCTACGGTATCGAAGAAAAATACAACCCATGAGATAGGGTATATTTTAAGATGTTCAAAAACAATGCATCGTTCTGGGAACCCGGTAAAATTGAAAAGAGGATCGGATCGATGGTCTATATCATAAAAGGACCACGGTTCTCGCATAAGAGACATCTAAATCAGATCAGAAAAAGACTGTCAGATGACACTGACAGCGCCCCACAAGGAGAAGACGTGATGGACGTGATATATGACACCTTCAACTTACCAGCACCCCAGGTAGTCACAAGTAAACGACAACCAAAAAGAAAACGAATGGCTCCGGACTACCTAGAGATAGATCCGAAAAGGAAACGTTATTAAGACTCCTGAGGAGGTAAGGCTTGGAAGGGGGGTGTTATGGTGTCGTACCTACCTACGGAGAACTAATGGACTCGTCCACCTTATAAATACGGGAAGCACGTGACACTTGTCCTCTTCTTCCCAGGCAAACCGGCAATGGCGGTTGAGAGCACATCTCCTTGTATCTCTTTCTTTCTGTTATATAATATATACCTTTGTTCATTTAAACCAGGTTTTCCTGTGTCATCCATTCGGCCTTACCCAGGTCCATAACAGAATCATTAACGTGGCTGAACAAAGCGACATTCGAAATGAGGAGTCTGAAGGCTGAAGTTCTACAACTGAGCCAAGTACTAAATGTGAACGTATCCATTTAACGATGCTAATTCGACGATACGCAACATAAAATGATTGAAGCCAAGAAAAACGAGAATTAAAATCTTAACAAATTAAAAATCAATTCTTATTTAATTTATTTAGGCGAAAATAAAAAAAAAATATGACAGGGTGAATGTTAATTATGGATTGAGAGTAATAAAATGCATAAAAGTGTTGGGGTTGTGAATGTATGGTTTGTGTTTCAAAGTTTAAATACATTTCTTTACTTTTCACCACTCAAAAAGTATATTGCCACTCAAGCGTAAAGAGTTACTGTGATATGAAGCTAATTTATAGAGATAAAACCTGGGTGCCGACTTGATCAGCAAGATGTTTGTTTACATTACAGAAAAACATGGAGTAGGGAGGGAATTTGAACGGAAAACGTCTCGAGGAAAGAGGCTATTCATGTAGATAATCTTCCGGTATCTGGGAACCTCTACAGTGAAGGGTTGTGATTTTTCTACAAGTCAATTGGGTGAAGTGCAGCAAGTCTATCAGAGCACATCACATGGAATGACTTGTAAAACACACACAGGGATGCAACTGCCGCGATGTGACACGGACTTGAGTTTGGCAGACAGTACGGGACTTACTAGGTTCGAAATTAGTTTTTTCACCCTGCTACAAATGAAAGCATAGTGGTTAGAGCACCAGCACGGATGTGGCAACGATACTTCGTGCGAATTGTGGCTTTATCGTGATATAAGATACTGACAGTGTAAAAAGTGTTTGAAGTCCGGTTGAGGGGACCTACATATTGTTGCAGACTTAGCGGCATATTCTATATCAGTATTCTACTTCATGTTGCTATCATCCATGAAAAGTGGTGATTAGAAAGGTTTCGTATAGTTATTAAAGGAAAGGAGCTTTATTCTGGTAGCATTTAATGTGATCATCCATTTTTAGCCCTATTCTACTACAGACTTGAGGTAATTTTTCCAAGAAGTTTTACCATTGACTTTGTTGTGTGTGCATACGTCAGTAAATGCTAAATAGTCTGTGTCCATAAAACTTCCTTTACATGTGAAGAAAATATAGAGTTAAAATGCAAAAGGTATATTAGACATTAAAATATGAAATGCCCGAAATACAAAACGTGTCTACATGTCCTATATATATATATATATATATATATATATATATATATATATATATATATATATATATAGTGTGTGTCAGGTTGTATATGAACATAAATCAAATAAAGTGCTCGATCATATAAGTGAGCTAATATAATTTATTTAGATACTGTATATTACATATTTCAGCAATGTACCACGGTTTCATCCAAAAAGAAGGTCTAAATCTCCCATTTTAGATTAAACCGCGGCACATTGCTTAAATATGTAATATACAGTATCTAAATAAATTATATATATATATATATATATATATATATATATATATATATATATATATATATATATATATATATATATATATATATATATATATATATATATATATATATAGTCTCGGAAGTTTCTCAACCATTAAAACTATATATAAAAAAAAAAAATTAAATTAAAAAAAAACAACAAAAAAAAAACAACTTATAGTCTCAAGTCTTCCAGTGGAAAATCACTCATGTAAGTCAATTTATTTTTTACAGTTATTATATTAGTTAGTTTCTAACACTATTTTAAGGGATCATCAGTTGTTTACCATGAAAAACTGTTTCGGGAATTAATATATACATATATATATAATGATGGTAGAAGAGGAGTTCTTGCTTTATATTTCATACAGTGAAGAACCAAAGACTGGAGCTAAGTTGAGCACCTTCGGTTGACATAGTGTGAAACTAAGTTGCGAACCTGCAATGGAAATAATGCTAGAGTAGAGAAACATTAATAATTTCTGTGCGAAAGAGAAGAGGACACTCTAAGCCTCTAGATTACGAAGTGTATTTTGTACTTTTGCAGAACTTCATCGTAAAACGTATCTAGCATATGTTTCGTACATGGAGAAGTTTTCTTCATCTGTTCCTGTGTAATCGGCAATTTACGATACCTAATTCATGTTATTTTCTTTTCTACTAAACATGATTTTAACTGAAACTAAGTTGTTTGGTGATTGAAACAACTCTTTTAATCTTGAAATCAGTTCGTGCATTTGTTTTTGTTTTCCCCATAATTTTTAGTTAAAAAGTTTAAATTAAAATACATAAAATGAACCTTTTCTAACACATTCTCATTAATAATATTATTTTACAATCTATCGATGATCTGTTTTCATCGTTCGATCTCGTTTGTCCTTTGACGACCTTTTATACCGTTGCATCCACATATTATACAATGTGCACATGTCAACTAATATGACTATACCTAGACGTATCAGCTCCTAACATTAAACGCGTGTGTGTATGCGTCTGTCGACATTAACATATTCACACTAGCTTTAAATCTAACCAACGATTTAAATCCGGGTATTCCGTTAATTTTGACAGTCAATTGATATCAACAGCGTCACTGCTGACGTCATTAAGCGAGTCGATGGGGAAAGACGATCTAATGGCTCATAAAAATGGCTTCGTAAATCTGTTAAACCATGGATATTCCTATCAACGTCATTAGGTATCAATAGAGATTCTCCTCCCACAGTACATTTTACCTCCTCCTTTTCTTCTTCTTCTTCTTCTTCTTCTCCTTCTTCTAATTACTCCTCACTCATAAATACTACTCACCTGTCAACAGCAATTATTCCTTTCCTGCCAATGTTCGTTAATGTTTTCTTAATAGAATTCTTGCGTGCTTCATACGCTTCAACACAACTGGCTTTTGGTCTTATGACAAAGACTACTTACCTTGAGTTTTATAATTCGATACTTAACGTCAGCTGTTCACAACTAGAGAGTACGCCCCTCCCCCTTCGCCAGTTTAATAAGACAATTGTAAATCAATAATTTTCCTCTGCAAGACAAAACATGGCCGACGTGATGGATAGTTCAAGAGATTCCCTCACTGACCAACGGACTGAAATAGTTGCGTATTTCCAATTAATGTAAAATCATTTCTTCCCAACTCGATTAAACAACAGCTTGTATTGGATATTATAGTAGCAACGCAATTTTAAAGTTATAAGTAGATTCGATTTGCAGGTGAGAACGAGTTATTAGATATCATTAAAATTTTTGATCGTCTTTGGCCACATATAGAACGTACAGTTATTATTTGTCAGCTTGATCATATAACAAATGTATGCTATTTGAAATTAGATGTCGGTTTCATGATCATCATCATCATCATCATCATTATTATTATTATTATTATTATTATTATTATTATTATTATTATTATTAATAATAATAATAATAATAATAATAATAATAATAATAATAATAATAATAGCAGCAGCACTTCATAATTCCCCCCCCCCCAATAAATTACACCGGCCTCAGCTATCATTACACAAAAATTAACCAAAGAAACAGACTCCTCCCTCTCCCCCCAAATTTTTTTTTAAAAGTTAAAAAGAATAAAAGAAGAGAAAAGGAATAGAAAAGGGTTATTTTTTAAATTTAAATTTTTTTTTTTTAAATAAGGAAATAGAAAAGAAAAAATTAAGGATTGAAAGAAAAAAAAGGAAAATAAAACTTTATTTAAAAAATTTTTTTTTTTTAATTAATTAAAAAAATTTTTTTTAATTTATTTATTTTTATTTATTTATTTATTTATTTAACTTGTACCGGCCTAGGCTGACACCAGACAAAATATTTGTAATGGGTCGAGGAGGATGAGAAGACTGAGGAGGGACAGCACAAACCAGACCTCTACTGGAAAAGTGCAAAGAATTCTGGGACCTTGGGGAGGCTTATTGCCACCCAAATCCCAGAGAAGACCAATTGTCCTTACCAGCGAGAAATCAATGGTAAGAGGCTGTTGCGATACCGCATCGTTATCGAAAAGAGGTGAAGAATACTGGAAATCTGGGGAGACTTCTTGTCACTCAGACTCCAGGAAATACCACTGGTTGTTGTCGGCTAGCAATCACTGACGATGATCTGTGTGAGAACTCCTAGTGAGTACAAATAATAATAATAACAAAAGACCTGGAGCAAAGACTGGGGGAAATTGGCTTCAAAGGGACCATCGAAACCATACAAAGGATGGCAATGATCAAAACAGCTGCCATCTTAAAGAAAATCCTTGAATGGGGAAACCAACCTCATAAGCTACAAAGGGTAACCAGTCACGGGGAATTTACAACAGGGAGAATGCAAAGCCACACGAAGAACACCACAACACAAATCAGGGAACAGAAACTGCAAGAAACACCACTTCATAATCCCCACCCCAATAAATTATACTGGCTTCAGCTAACACTACACACAAATTAACCAACGAACAGAAATTACAAGAAACACTATAAGCTCTCCCCTTCTCTCCCCACCCAGCCACCCAAAATATAATATGTTATAGTATAATATAATATAATATAGTATAGTATAGTATAATATAATATAATATAGTATGATATAATAAAAGAAATATTTGTAGAGGGTCATAGAAAATGAGAAGACTTAGGAGGGACAGTGCAAACCAGACCTCCCATAGAAGACCAACGGTCCTTGCCAGCGAGAAATCAATGGTGGGAGGCTGTTGCGATACTGCAAGGAAATTTGCGGTGGTTATCGAAAAGAGGTGAAGAATACTGGACAACTGGGGACTATTATTCGTATAGTGACACATCTCTTAACGGTTTCCAGGTGGTCAATATTGTGAGCAAGATAGGGGTTCTAGGCTGATGGTGTGACTTCTAAGTGTTGTTACCCTATAGCTATATACAGTTTTAAATAGATGGCTGGGGAGCGGCGAATTAAGACATTGCTAAGTAATGTTGACACGCTCGGCCATCTTGACTATTTTAGAGATATGCTTAGTCCAACGCAAATTGACGCTGACAGTAATGCGCAGGAAACGTTCATAAGCAGACTTAAAAAAAAGATATTGCTGTTGTGGAGGGAGTATGTGGACGCTGGACTTTTCTTCTAAAATACATGGTAGTACACCTAGCAATAGCTATCTTTAGTTCGTGATCAATTGCTGCATTATGTTCGTTTCTGATTGCAGGAAATATTTATAGAATGCAGGAACTGCCCTTCTTAGCTCAAGGTACAGTTTAATGTAATCTAAATATGTCGATACTGTGGCATTCTTTAAGTGTAAGATTCATGAAATAGGGAAACTTTGAGCTGGATTCTAGAAGCAACTGTCAGCTGAAGTAAATACATAATCATAGTCAAGACGAATAACTATGTTGAAGATTGAAACAGTTGCAGACCCCCATCACGTGTAAATCAGTGAAACGGAGGAATATATTCACAGAACACTATCGAACGAGAAAGATAATCGCTAGTTACTATCCATAGTTTCAAATAAAAAGATATGTAACATTTGTTTGTCTTCCTAATTTCATACCAGCTGAAGCGCCTGTATCCACCAGATCCGGGATTGTCGGCCTTTTGGCCAGGATTAAAGTGTAGTATCTGTTCCGATGGATAGTACACCCCATATACTGGTATTGTCTTGGCCTTCGGGTCTTGATTTACGCCGTGCTATGGGTCTGTCCTGTGCAGTTCTCGGAGGTCCACCCTCCCAGGCTTCGCCTCCCCTCTTTGGGGAGGAGTAAGTTTATTCCTTACTGCCTGATGCGCCCCTACCGGGGAATGCCGACGGGGCTACCCAGCCAATTTTTAATGGCCAGAGTGCTCACCTTCTCGGGCGCTGGCACTTTCCGACCCGACTTGGGTTATATCTTACCTTGTGGGAGTAAGATAAAACTGGCCTTGGGCCTAACCTCCTGAAAAGGAGGTAACTAATATTTATTTACTCCTCTGCAGGAGTTAGGCACAAGGCCACTTTTATCTTACTCCCACAAGTAAGATGTGACCACAGCTTTGGTCGAGTATTTGGGGTTTGAAAAGCCAGCGCCCGAGAAAGTGAGCACTCTGGCCATTAAAAATTGCCTGGGCAGCCCCGTCGGCATTCCCCGGTAGGGGCGCCTCAGGCAGTAAGCAATAAACTTACTACTCCCCAAAAAGGGGAGGCGAAGCCTGGGAGGGTGGACCTCCTAGAACTGCACAGGACAAACCCACAGACAGGTGGAATCAAGCCCCGAAGGACAAGACGACACCCGTCTATAGGGTGCAGTATCCATCGGAACAGATACTACACTTACTTCCTAGCGTGCCAGGTAAGTTTTATTTACTCCTCTCCAGGAGTTAGGCACAAGGCCAGTTTTATCCTACTCCCACAAGTAAGATGTGACCCAAGGTCGGGTCGGAAAGTGGGGGTTGAAAAGCCAGCGCCCGAGAGGTGAGCACTCTGACCATCAAAAATTGCCTGGGCAGCCCCGTCGGCAATCCACCAGTAGGGGCGCCTCAGGCAGTAAGCAATAAACTTACTCCTCCCCAAAGAGGGGAGGCGAAGCCTGGGAGGGTGGGCCTTCTAGAACTGCACAGGACAGACCCATAGACCAGCGTGACAATACCAATCTATGGGGTGCAGTATCCATCGGAACAGATACTATTTGCTTCAAGACATCAGACTTACGAAGGGTATAAACAAAATTAACCTTTGGAGAAACCATTACATATGTTCTGTGATAAATACAACGGGTAACACTCTAAAATACACCGCGATAAGGAAGCACATATTATCGTAGAATCATAAAAAACTGTGCGAAAATATACTTAGTTATGAGTTTCGTAATCATACGTGATTATCAGAAGTATATTCCTTGTGTCTTCGAAATTTCTGATGATTACTGCTAAGGGTTCTATATATAAGCTTTTGTGGAATTATATTTTTATTTGCGTTTTCGTAAGAGAACATAAAAATGGTACAAAACTGTTTGGGGAATTTATTTAACCATGAATTCAGCTTTCTTCCGTCATTTATTCGATGAATTAATTTGAAATTTAATTTATCTTAATAAAACAATAGCGCGGGGTTTTAAATCTTTAACATTGAAAAGAAATGATCATTTCAAAATACGAAAATGATTGTCATGTCATTTTATGATTACTGCAATGAAAGTTGGCTTAATTAAACATTAATACATTATGGAGAAACAGATATGATAACAAACACATTTCACGAGACAACAGCAATATTATTAAAGGTTAATGAAGGTGTGGTTAATACAACGCCACAAGTAGTGGCCTAGAGAAGTGAAAAGGAAGTAGACATCATTATATATAATTTATAAGTAATATCAATACACAGCGCGACCCTCACTCCTTTTTTCGCGTGGATCCGCTACAACAATACTCAATACATGGGCGAATGGTTTGAAAAGTTTTCTAGCTAGATAAAGGGAGCCCGCATTCTTTGCAGCAGACTTGGCAATGTCTTGTATGTATTTGTTCCAATTCTTGTTACCTGTGAATGTTATGCCGAGAGGTTTAAATGTTTTACTCTCAGGTAGAATGTTATTAGCCAACGCAATCGGTGATTGGAAATGTCCCTTATAATATTTAAAGCTAACAGGCTTCATATTAGTAGCATTCAATGTAACCATCCATGTTTGGCCCATTCCACTGCAGACTGGAAGGCATTTTCTGAAGATTTAGCAATTGCCTTGGATATGTATTTGTTTGTGTTGCCCACGTGTCATTTGTATCAACCTATATAAAAAAGATATTCTTAAGACGTATGCGTTCAATCTGCGTGTTTTGCGAAGAATTTATGTCAAACTGAAAAGTGACTGAAAATCCTTTAAAAAATTCTTTTTTAGTGTCTCAGCAGCATTGCTATATTAATTTACTTGTTTTAGAGACTCCTATTGATGGGGTTGATGAATCGAGGGATATATTTCGAGAAACATAATCGAAGACTTAATAATTGGTACAAGAGAACCTATTTGCATGATTAATTAATTGCAACAACCTACCAAGCCTTTCTATCATAACAGTCACCGTTGTGTATCTATATATTTATGTGTATGTCTATCATTTCTGCTAGGCCTTGCCTGCCACGTCCCATTCGCCAGTGAACGCAACTGACGAGTGTCAATAAGTTGGTCAAGCTGATTATTAACTACATATGTGATGACAACTATAAAAGTATAGCTAATCAGAGGGTAGAGTGCAGAATTCGACAGCATTTGCCCTCACATATTTGTGGTAAACGATTTGATCCGGATATACGACTGAAGAGTCTTTGATAAAAAGATGAAGTTGGGCAAAGTAAACTACCGGAGATATGTTTTACTTTTTAAGCAAAGCGAATTGTAGCTTTCACTTCAACACATAAGAAACGATCCCCATTAAATCCTAGCTACATTCTCTCTTTAAGTAAACGGAGAAAATAGTTTTGGTACTTGATGCAATTGTTTCTTTATAATAATATCTGTTATGTATGTGTATCTTGTATTGTTTGGGACTAGTTTCTGTTGTCATTCATCAAATATTACACCAATAAAAGCAATTGGACTGAAAATGGGAGGAGCCAATCCATTTGTGTCTTACAACTGAGCAGAAACAATATACAAACACATAAACACACACACGCACACACACACACACACACACATATATATATACAGGGTGGGCCAAAATAAGAGTCCTATCTTTAAATTTGAATAACTTGAATTTGAATAACTTCCACAAAATAAAAGTTAAACTCACCAAACTTTATGTGTGTGTAGAATGACCCTTCCGAGATTTTTTGAAATAAACAAAACAAATTTTAGCCGAAAAACACTTCTTAAAACTTACAAAAACTAAAGTATTGTTTTTTACACTGTTTTGAGTTTTTTAAGCAAAAATAATGTTTTCTAAATGAGGGTACGTTCCTCAGGGCTAATACGGCTCATGCTTGCTTCGGAAGGGGTCCTTTACTTATTTAAAAAAAAAAAATTTAAAAAATCAATAAATAAAAAAGTTATGAATTTTTAAAAATAGGACCCTTATTTTTGCCCACCCTGTATATATATATATATATATATATATATATAGAGAGAGAGAGAGAGAGAGAGAGAGTGAGAGAGAGAGAGAGATTCAGAAGATGAAAGATGAAAGTATAAAAAAAGTAGTAATACAATATTTATTAAAAACATCAGATGTTCAAAAGCAAGGAGTTTCATGACCTTTAACCAATGGATTTTCAAAGAAAAACTCTTTCCATTAGAGGAAAAGTAACTCGGTAATGTAACTGTACATATTACCAGTAACATTTAACTTTGAACATTAATACGCATATATATACACACATTTTTTTGGCTAAAAAAAAAACGTAAAGTTAGGACAGTCACCGTCGACAAAAATGCTGTTAACATAAAGAAATTTCGAAAAATAATCCTCAATGTAGATAGGAGTTCAGGTGTTTTCGTTAAAAAGCTGAGTGTTCGATAGTGACGAGCTAATTTCGTGCATCCTGTATGTATAGAAGTCTGTGGGAAGTAAAAGTATCCAATCCAAAGATCCAAAATAAAGGTAATCGGTCAAAGTTCGATATATAATAAAGTGGTTATTGCAAACTTCCAACTTCCAGGCAGAGTAGTGAGTTTTTCCGGGTAACACATAAGGATTTTAAAATTAAGATTTCAGGGTTGTGTCACGAAGTGATGGGTTCGAGGGCGAATGTGAGAAAATTTAAATTCGTATTAATGTTATAAATAAATATATATATATTTATATTTGCATTCCATAGACCATGGTGAATTAATCCAAAACCATCATTTTCATTGGTTTAAACAACTTCTTTATTTCTGTCTTCCGATGAGTTTCTTTTTTACATCTCTCATTTTACATACAAAAGTAATTTATTCAAATGTTATATTCATTTCTATCCCTTACGCGCGTTTCATGGCAACATTCGGATAAGAGTATGTTTTTCATATTAGTCCAATTTTGTAAATTTTCAGAGTGATGCAGTATATGTTGTTGAGTAGCAAAAAAAACATGCCATAACAAAAACACCAGAGGGGAAATACGGTGAAAATCCAAGTTGATTTCTGATTTTAAAAAATCAGGCAAACTAAAGTATATAAAAGCAAAACACAAACTTAGGAAAAGTGTGATCTCTTCAGAAAAATAAAAACATAGAGAAGAAATAAAATAGTGCTTATTTTTTCAATGATTGATTTGTTTCAAACATGTTATATTTTTCCCGATTAGTTTTGGTCAAACGGCTACCTGAAAATATAAACAAATATAAATATTTGGATATTGTAGTAAACAAAAATCTTTGCACTTTGAATTGTCGCTTTAGAACAAAGAAACACACGCCGTCATTTGACTTTCTATATTCTATTCTTAATTAAAATTTCAAGTGAAACTTCCAAGTGCAAAGTTTTATTTTTTACTTCAATAACTAATATACGAGTCAGGTGATACACCAGCCAATACATTTCAATTCTACTTGCCTAACATCTCGGTGAAATAATATCTCGCGCATAAAGTAACCTACAGAGAGATCTTATCTCCAACAGGAAAATGATTTCTAAAAAAATGTCTCAACTTGATAATGATATGTCAAAAGCTTGTTTGATCTTTAAGGTAAATAAATTGTTTATTTATTTTGGAGAAAAAAAACACACGTCGTATTCTTGATTCATAGATATTAGGATTTTTAAACTAAACAGATCCATAGTTTCTATCTATATCAAGTTATGTATATGTGTATGTTTTTATATATTTATATCTACAGGATTCACTTCCTAACTAATACACCGATCATTATGCATTTGGTAACGTAGCTGCTACGCGTAAGAGTTTGCAATCTGGGTTATATTTAGTTTCATGCAAAGGGGATAAAATAGAGGTGAAATCTCTACGTGAAAATTCGGAATTTTGTCAAATTTTGACAAAGTTATTAGATATCAATTAACAAATATTCCCGAAATTTAAGTCTCTTTGGACTATTTAAAAGGGGTTTAGAGGACATAATATGAGCACAGCCTCTCATTCTATATTCAAATATTTCAGATTTGCATGACATTTCATCTATAGTCATTATGCACGAGTTAAGATAGATTCTCAATATTTCAATTTCTTTTTAAAGATTTCTTAAGCCTTAAATTTTAGACGTTTTCCAGTGTCAAAATAATGTAATGGATTTTTATCAAGATTGGAATAATGATTCTTGATAATAGGTTCATATCATAATATATTGATTTTCATTTTCGTAAGGCGACATAAAAGTGGTGCACAAGTGTCCTATTTGGGGAATTCCTTTTACCCGTTCTGGGACGGGTATTCTTCTAGCTAGATATAAATAATAATCAAACATTGTAATTGGTAAAATTCTTTTTGTTTCTCTATTTGCATAGAATTTGTTTATCTTATTTTCAAGGAAATCATTAAATTGCGACAAATATAAAAACGATATGCACTCAGGATGCTGATAATAGAGCAGCTGTGACTTGGTTGGTAAGTGCTTGTTATATAGCTGCAGCTGTAACTGCTGGCTGCTGCTGTGACGTCCCAACAAATATAAACGTGATCTATATCAATGTCTGTGGACGTGTATATTTGATTGAAATTAGAAAAATAAGAATTAGTTGCAATTTCGAAATGTTTTATTATATCTGTGTTCACCCTTTTTTTAAAACTCAGATTAAACGGTATATCATTCTTGGAAAGTTCGCTGTTTTTTATATTTAATTTTTTTTCTGTAATCAATTAGCGGGGGTCTTTCTGCAAGAGACTTCAAAATAGTTTGTAAATTATAAATAGGGGGAAAATTAAATAGGGAATCACGAGAAAAATGAAAGCCAAGATAATGGTCCCTTCCTAAATATAATTTTTAATGCATTCTGGGAGTTGACCCCGAAGGCATATATATTATCTACCTACTTTCTACCCTCGCTAATATTAAGTTCTCATATTTTCTAGTAAAACAATACATCGGAGCAGTCCTTTCTATAAAATTGATGAAGAACTGAATATATAATGTTTTCATCTTTCTAAAATACAAGTTTGTTTAGAAACCGAATTAATAGCGGCGTATTCTTCGCAGGAGGGATATTTATTAAATATCTAAATATTTTAAAAATATCTTTTGACAAAGGTACCTATTTACTTAAACGACTATGTTTTTAAGAAATTCCATCGTTTATATAATTAATAATATAGACGTCTTGGGTGGCCCCAACTATGGGTCGAAATGTACCATTTACGACCCGGGAGAAGGCACTGTCTGTTAGTAATGTAAGTCAATGGCAAATAGATAAAAGAAGAAACAGACAAAAATGAAATAGCGCTTATTAAGACTAGCAGTGCAAATCATTGTCTGGTATTTATTTACGGTCAACACGATTCTTATATTCATTTATTTACTTTCGTTGTTTATATCTTTCAGCCTAGATTTATTGTATCCAAATTCAAAGCAATGGTTTATTTTCCATTAAAAAAATATACATTGACTACATATATATATATATACATATATATATATATATATTATGTATATATATATATAATGTATATATACATATACATATATATAATGCATATATATATATATATATACATATATAATGCTATATGATGCAATATAATTACATGATAATCAGCCTCTTATAATTGGAACAGACTCGATTCAAGAAGCAGACATTATACGCACAAAATATTGGATCGATACCTCTCAGATAACGATTCATAACGGATAACGATAAGAAGTAAGAAACTTAGCTTATCTTTAAAAATACTGCAGTTACATGGGACATCCACTCGCCCAAAGTGCATTAAACTATCGGGTGTTAGTCTGAGAGTTCAGTATTTGTTTGTCTAGCTACACTGAAAGTCTGTGATACGGAAAAATAGTCTGTCTGTGGATATATATATATATATATATATATATATATATATATATATATATATATATATATATGTATATATATATATATATATAATGTAGGTTGATATATATTTATTCAACCAAGTTTGATTTAGCAAAAAACTACAAATTACATAAATATTGCCTGTTGATCCTTATATTTATTTTTCAATTCTGAATGTTTTTTTTATTTGAGTACTACTCAAAGCAACTTACCGCACTTGTACCCCCTCAACGAAAATACCTCCAATTAAACGGACAAGCAGCTGAATCCCACCCCTTCACTATAGAGGCCCCTAGATGTCGGTAGATTTTCTATTTTGATAGCGTCTTACCTCGGAAAGCTTGACGTTAGAATTCGTTCCCTGCTCAATGTTTTCCCGACTGTACTAACAGGCAGAACTTTCAATGTAAGACAACGAAACATCTTGCTTCCCAATCCCCCACTTAGGCTCCCTTCTTAAAAATCTGACCCTTATCACAGTAACCCCGTATTTTCAATTGGTAATATGTCTTGTTTGGCGCGAACAAAAGTAAAATGAAAAAAATTATTTACGATAGAACTAAAATCATTTCTAAACCTAGTTCTTTCTAATCTCGTAAATGTATTCACATAAATGAAAGAAACCTGTTAAAAAAAGTGAACCAAACATAAAACTGGAAATCTGTAAGAGTTCAGTCAGAGTTTAATATTTGTTCCAGATTTTACCCTGATAAAATTGTGCGTGATTTTATTCGCATTAAAAATTCCTATGCAAAAGATTACATGAAATTATTCAACGAGCAATTGATAAAAGGCAAGACGTTGTTCACTATTTAACACTTGATCATTTGAACATTTATTATATCATGTGAAATGTTTATCACGTTTCTCTTTCATTTAAATTGAAAACCTTGAAGATGATGTATATATATATATATATATATATATATATATATATATATATACATTTATATATATTATATATATATATATATAAATATATATATATATATATAAATTAGAAAGAGAGATAGATAGAGAGTGAGTGTGCATGTGTATGAGAGAGAGAGAGAGAGAGAGAGAGAGAGAGAGAGAGAGAGAGGGAGAGGGAGAGAGAGATGGTGGTATTTATCTTCCTCCCACAGCTGTAAGATGTGACACAAGGACGGGAAAGTGGGGTTCGAAAAGCCAGCGCCCGAAAAAGTAAGAACTCTGGCCTACACAAAATGCCAGGTCAGCTCCGTCGGCATTCCCCGGTAGGGGCGTTTCAGGCAGTAAGCGACAAACTTACCCACCTCAAAGAGGGGAGACAAAGCCTGGGAGGGTGGAACTCCTAGAACTGCAAAGAATTAACCCACAGACCGGTGGAATAAAGACCCGAAGGCCAAGATGATACCGGTCTATAATAGGGTGTGATATCCATCGGAACAGACGCTACACTTTCATCTCAGCCAAAAGGCCTAACATGATATTTTTACATGGAGTTCGACAATAGACAACAGCCCCGAGTTTCTTCAAGAATACCAAGTTTCTTAATGTTTGTTTCCCTAAGCCTTTTTTCGTATATATTTATATATGCATTTTAAATACACACGGTATTCTTTGGTTTGGGGATTGAGTTATATTATTAAAATTCGATTTTAATAGTTTTTATGAGCTACAATTTGAAATGTAATCACTAAGTCACGTTTCTCTTATTAAGTCTATTTCTATTTAACTCATCTTTTCCCCTGTATGTTGTTTGGTCGTCATACTATTTCATAGTATTTATTCACTATCGCTTTCTTACTCCATCTCTCCATCGCCCCCCCCCCTCTCTCTCTCTCCTACTCGCTGTTTATTAAGAGTCCAATGTTATAAAAATAACTATAAAATCAAAGACAACTATTTATTCCAGTGTCCATCGATCTAACGTACACCTCTACATGTAGACTTGCTTATCACGTCAGTCGATTACGTAAGGCAGGTAATTGCATAACCCCCTTTCTCTCTCTTTGACGTAATTAGAGAGTACAGAGTTCCCCTTCATACGTCATTTAAAAAGAAAAGCGTCCGTCGCCAAGACAACGGCGAAGCATTGGAGGAGGAGGGTCGATGTGGATCGTCGTCTCGACAGTTTCGGCCGAGAGGAGCTAATTTGTTTACGCTTACCCACTGACGTTCTCACGGAGCCGAGCTGGTGCCGATAGCCATTGACTTTTATTATCACTTTTGATTTTGAAAATAACAACCACAGCAAGAAATGCACTTTTATGTTTGATTCATTTGTTCATATCACTCAAATCATTCCTCTCATATAACATTTCCATCTCCCTCTCTCTTCACTTTGAAACGAATTAACTGATCATTATGAATTTTGAAGCGAAGCTGCTACGCGTAACAGAGTCATAATGTGGGCTATATTTAGTTTGATATAGGTTTATGCAAAGCGAGTAAAACGAGGGTGAAATCTCTTCGTGAGAATTCAGATATCTCCGATTTTCGTGACATTTTACCAATATGTATAACACGTCCCTTAATAAATACATTTCAATTTATTTGGAGTTTTTAAAAGTTTTTTTTTATCATGGAAATCGCTCAAGACGATGCATGAACCGACTTTTTTACAAGCAGAATCTGGACAAAACCTCCCATTTGAAAATTCAATTATGTCGGATTTACTTTGAACCTAATACATGGTTATTAGACACCAATAAAGCAAAGGTCCACAAATGTGAATTTCTTCTTAAGTACCCTTAAGCTTAAACCTTACATTTTAGACATTTTCTAGAAAAAAGACGGATGTAATTGATTTTTATCCAACATAGAAAAAAGATTCTTGACATAAGGTTTGCTATCATTATATATTGATTTTAATCTTCGTTACAACACATACACGTGGTGCAACTCTATTCCGTGCGACGAATTTTCTATATCTTCTAGTATATATATATATATATATATATATATATATATATATATATATATATATATATATAAAATAAATATGAAACTAAAAGTATACTTTCAGTAGATAGAACTTAAAGTGAAATGGTTCAAGCTCAATATACGAGATAGAGCAATTGTAAAGATAGATGAAAGAAGAGGAACACACATGTACGAGTGACAAATTTATTTCAAATTCGATTGTTCAATGCAAGGTATACTCGGTAATAAAATTATGTGTAAATAAAAATAATCATATATATATATATATACAATATATGATTATTTGTATTTACACAGACATGTACAAAATCTGCGACACTGACATGTCGATGTTATCGATCAACAGCTATTATAAACTGATGTCTCATCAGACTGAGTTAAAATCCGACTTTAACCTTAGATCATATTTGGAAAGAATATGATATCTCATTTTATAATAGCTGTTGATCGATAACATCGACATGCAAGTGTCGCAGATTTTGTACATGTCTGTGTAAATAAAAATAATCGTATATAAAAGCTCTATTTGATATTGAGCACTTTTTATAAACCCGGTTGAAATTCTTTGGATTACTAACCTGTGGATGTTTTACCTGGATTATATATATATATATATATATATATATATATATATATATATATATATATGGCCATGTATTGTGAGATTATTGCGATGGTATTCAATATATTATGCCCATTTTTATATGATTATTATTTCCATAATTATCATATATATATATATATATATATATATATATATATATATATATATATATATATATATATATATATATACACTCACTGAACTAATGTCTGTTTCACGAAAGCCTTTTGTCTTGTATATTGTAATGAGAAAAAAAAGTTGTTATTCGTGCTTCCTAAGGCTCATATCCCTATTTAAAATCTAAATTCTTAAATGATTTTTTCAAATAACTTTTTTCCTTTTAAAATATACTATAGTATCCACGTTATTATTAGTTCGATATCAGATTAGGTATTTCTTAAACTTTTCAATAACAACAAAATGAACATTTGGATAGCATCAAGAAGAAACGTACCTTTCTAATTATAAAATTAAGTAATACATTTACATTAAATATGAAACACTTGCAGTCTACGAAGAAAATAATTTTGTCCCAAAACTTTAAGACAAAAGTAAAAAACAAAAGAATGATTTTGAATAAAAACTTATTCTTTTTTAAGTTTCTAGTAAATTAATATTCTGTCATATACATTTCTAATTGTATTGCCAAATTCTTTTCTATATACGCGATCGTTTTGTCAATAGTACTATTATTATAATTGTTAATACAATTATTTAAAGCTATTTTCTAAATAAAAAGCTAGCGTTTTAAAATCTTATTTTTAGATTTTCATTTGCAAGCAAGATTATTCATATGATAACGTCTGACATTAGTAAAACGTCAAATTACGTTGAGATGTAGACAGCAGATACTGCACTTTGATCTTAGCCAAAATGCCAAGGACCCATAAAAAATAATGTTTCTTTATGACTAAGCATTTTTAAATAAATAATATAAAAAATATTTTTTAATGGGGCTGGATAGTGTAGTATCAGTTCCGTTGTCACCAGAATGTCCTCCCAGTGTTTACTCCCTCCTTTATGGGGCAATGTGAAAGGCAGGGTTCGTTCGTTCATGATATCATCCTTCAAGTTAGAGGGTCAATGTTCGTTCACCATAATACCATTGGTTTAGACTTGAAAGACTATGCCACCGGAGAGATTGATTCTATAAGCCGATGCCTTTTTTACGAGATGAAAAGCAAATAGTAAGAGCTGGGCGTTTTTTCCTGAAAAATTATAAATATACAGTTTGAAATAAAAACGTATTTCACAAAAACCAATACAATTGACTTTTCTGTTTAAATTGTTAGTTATTTATTTAAAGTTTTGGTTCACTTCACCCCCACCCCATAAAACAGCTATGTTGGCATTTCTTGATTATAAACCCTTCTCTTCTTGTATTTCCATTTAACTATGTAACTAAAATAGGAAAAAGGGTATTTTTCAGATTATTCTATCAACAATAGTCTATCAACAATAGTCTATCAACAATAGTCTATCAACAATACTCATTTTATTTTAGGGTTAATCCCTATTTCAGTCATGTAAATTATTTAGAGTTAAATAGGTTTCAGCATTTGCTTTTCTTAAACCATGGTTTATTGAACAAAACTAACTTAGGGTTTTTAATATTTTTTGTTATGCCGAGTTTCACTGAAATAAAAATTGGGTCGGAAAAATATAGTTGCTATCTAAACAAGTCGAGTAAGAGGCTTGCTAAAGAAAGGCGATAACTTATAAACATGTATTTGTGACAAGAAAATTATTAAAAGAAAGTTATTGTTTTTTTCCTTAGCTAGCATAGTTCTTTGTTTATAAAGATGGCGACTGTATTTGTTCCGTCAAATTTTCATTTCGACGTTTCTTGCCATAACTTAGTGTTTTAATGTTATCTAAATTAATAAATGGGAAAGTTTTCTCAACCTACCCTTACTATATTAACATTAAAACGGGTTATGGTTATTTAATTCTGTGTAGTATATTTTCATCTGTCATGATACATTCCTCCCAGACATTACCTCTTCTTTTTGGGGAGAGGTTTTATAGTATACGTTTGTACCTAACGATACAATCCTCCCAGGATTACGTTGTCTTTTTTGTGTGGGTAGTGTATTATATATTCTGTTGTCATGATATCATGCTCCCAGGCATTACTTTCTCCTAAGTCTATTTAATTCGTCAATCATAATAAAATGTTCTCAGTCTAGCAAACATATGCGACCGGGGGGAACATATCTTCGATAGCGGTTAACGACGTTGGATGCAAGTTGAAAAATACTTGTTATCCAGGGTTTCGAATCGTACGACCGGTAGTGAATAGTCATATCTCTATGCTGATGAGTCCTGATTGAAAAGGGACGAAACGTATACGTACATAGATAATAAACAACAACAAATATTTTATATTTGTCGCTCCTCGTAAAATAAGTAGAGCACTCTTAATGGTAGTACAAACACAGCATGACGTCACTTGCTTTATAATGCATCATTCCTTCTTTAATAGAAGTAGAATGCCTGGATATCGTGCCGCTTTAAATGTGTTAAATTATCATTGTTTATCGGCTATTCAAATATTGGGCGAGCGGTTAACGACGTTGGATGCAAGTTGAAAAATACTTGTTATCCAGGGTTTCGAATCGTACGACCGGTAGTGAATAGTCATATCTCTATGCTGATGAGTCCTGATTGAAAAGGGACGAAACGTATACGTACATAGATAATAAACATCAACAAATATTTTATATATATATATATATATATATATATATATATATATATATATATATATATATCATAATATGAAATTATAAAATAAGGTGCCAATCAAATTTTATTAGAATTCAAGGTTCAAGCAAAGTATCTTAACGTCCTTAACTCATGAGTTTTCAAAGATAATTCTTCTCCTCAGAGGACCATTACCGCAGTGACATTACTGCATGTAATAAAATCACACTTTGAAAATATATAAAATATATGCAAAAATACATAAAAGTATATAGCATCAAATCTATACAATCCATCCAAGTCATGCAATTTAAAAATATATTGAGGAAAGATATCCAAGAGGTTGACTGAAGATTGATTCAGGTTATGAGTGACAGTCCAAAAATGAAAAATTGAAAAATTGAAAAAATTGAAAAAGTTATCCGGTCGCGAGATGCGTCCGCAATCGATGCAGTGAAATATGCATCTAATGTTTATGTTAATTATTACAACGATAAATACACCAAATCAAATAAAAAGTTCAGTAAACTCACTATTATAAGATATTAGTTGACTCATATCTTTTGTTGGATTACTTTATATATATATATATATATATATATATATATATATATATATATATATATATATATATATAGCATAAAATATAGGCATACGCCTAAAAGCACAGATGATGCAGAATACAATAATGACATAAAAATCAAGACAGTATTCTGCATCCTCTGTGATTTTAGGCCTATGCTTACATTTAATGGAAAATTTCTTAAAATATGTTTTAAAAGAATATAAACATACCAATCTTTAACATTTCCACGCTGCACGGCGTTTCCCATATTCAAAACAAGAGACCAGTATATATAAAAAAAAGAAAATAACATCTTCGTCCTTTTTCACCCTGACGGGACACAAGGTACTACTACTGCTTATAATATATCTCTGCTTTACAAAAACCTAAATACAAATACATGAAATTTAAAATGAGAAAAAAAAGAATCTGTCTTGATTTTTATTTTATTATTGTATTCTGCATCCTCTGTCATTTTAGGCGTATGCCAATATTTTATGCTAAATTTCTTGGAAGATGCTGTAAAAGAATATGAAAAAAACAGTCTTCCGAAACAGATGACAAAAGAAGCTGAAGAGAGCCGGATGGCTAAGTCCTTCTGTGCTTGAAACCGACGGTACGAATGTTGTACTAACTTTTCTGTACCAAAATTTATAAATATATATATATATATATATATATATAATTTCTTTAAATATTACATATTTCAGCAATGTACCGCGGTTTCATCTAAAAAAGGCCAGATTTAGACATTTTTAGTAAATCTCGGTACCCACTGGAATCATCGGCAAGCTGAAACGATTGTAGTCACGGCCCGAGAGGTTGTTGACGCCATTCCCTATCAGGCCGTGACTACAATCGTTTCAGCTCGCCGATGATTCCACTGGGCACAGAGATTTACTAAAGATGTCTAAATCTGCCCTTTTGGATGAACCCACGGTACATTGATTAAATATATAGTATTTAAATACATTATATTAGCTCTCTTATATGATCGAGCACTTTATTTGATTTCTTTTCATATAAAACCTGACACACACTATATATATATATATATATATATATATATATATATATATATATATATATATATATAATTTTTCATAGATACTGGTGTTATCGTCTCTATGATTCATTAGTCTTGTTCAAGGTAGCGAGACTCTAACCCCAGTTGTTGTCGTCCAGTGTTTTACTTACTGAGCTAGCAAATCTGCTACTTATAATTATACATTTTTTGGGTTAGCATATGAACCCTTTTTATGCCATTTGATGCTGAATCCAGTTCTTCTTGTAACGAAAAAAGATGAAAATTTCCTTTTCTTTGGCTTCACCTTTAAAGCTTATGCAACCATTTATGTTTTCTTTGTTTTTTTTATGACGTAATGGCCCTTGAAATGTTGTAGCTCCTACAAATTCTGTTAGATTCTGTTGTAGACACCGGCTTCTTTTAAATATTTTACCTGCAGAAGTACCTTTCTCAAGTCTGTGGTTTTATAATATTTTTGTTGAGTCTATTCTAGGTTTAAACAATTCGTCTATACATGACGTATTGTATAGGCATCCTGGAATGGTATGCAAATTGGAGCTTCTTCCCTCCCAAGAAGGTAAGAATGAGTGACATTTGTCTGTCCTATACGAAGTCCTGAAAATGATAAACCTTCTAAAATGATAAAACCATTTTAGTAGGTTTATCATATTCTTTTCAATTTGGTTTTTATTGCATGTAATTTATTGCTGATGCAAGAGTTCCACATTTCCTGCCAGTTAATTATATGATATTTGTTTAGTGTTGGTTTTTATCTGCGGCCGGAATTTTGGTTTTTTGTAGGTTTTGATTCTTGTGCTTATTTGCTGCGTCGTAGACCTTGTTGTTTCCATGTACACCAATATGGCTGGGTACCTATCAGAAGGCCGCTTCCTTGTTTTTGATGACAATTTCGACCCTGTTTAATATTTTGTTCTTAATTGGTTATTTATTTTTCTATTTTCTAGTGCAGTTTATACTGACTTGATGTCTGTTAAGATGATGTGTTTCTTTTTTTCCACAGTTTCAATTAAATCTAGTTCCAAGTCAATGGCTGTACTTCGCTGATAAAAAATGATGCTTTTTTATGGAGTCTTCTTGATAATTTATATTTATTATACACTGATGCACATGTAATTCTGTCTCCAGCTTTGGATCTCTCTCTCTCCCTCTCTCTCTCACTCTCACACTCTCTCTCTCTCTCTCTATCTATCTATCTTGATATATTTTTGAATCTATGTTGAATTATTTAGAAATCTTCATGCTAATATAATTGGGTTATTTTCTTTTTAGTATTTAGCTAGATCCAATATTATTGTTGGTTGTTCTGCAAGTCAAAGTGGATGTTTCAGTCTGAGGGATTCATAGATTATTGATACATCTAACTTGACTTCATCTTTAACTTGTTCAACTCGCATCCCATATGACTTGATTGCTTCCTTCTTGTTTTCAAATAAAGCTATGCTTTGTGGCTAAAGGTCAATGCGTCTTTTAGCCACAAAGCATGAGGAATTAGTAGGGCATGATGCCAATCCAATGTAGTAGTATAATACATACTTTTCTGTTCTGATTGCCAGTGGATGTTCATGCACCTCATCATGCAGTCTCTCGACCGGAAGGTGACAATTTTGATACTTTGTTTATGGATGGTGTTTAATTCTCTACTGTATGATTTCCTTGTTTATCTATAAACAAAGTTTCAATAGTGTTTTATTATAAGCTCCCCAGGTTGTATGTGTTATGATTCTAAGTATTTGTGTGGTTTTCTTGCACTTTCTCCTCGGATATTTGATGTATTAAATATAAAAGTAAGTTTTTTTAATCAAAAGTTAAAACCAACGTATTTTATTGTTTAGCTACACTCATTTTATCAGGACATCCCATTTCAGGATATGACACATTATGTTCCAGTATTGATACTTTTACGATATTGATTATCTTTCTATTAAACAATATCACAGATACCTTTTGGTACTCCCATTTCTTGTTCTTTCCAAGTTGAGAGGATATCTCCAAGTCGCACTCTTAAGCCTCGATTGCACATTAAATATCATAGCAGAGTTATTATTCTGCTATTTCTTCTAAATCTTTTAATACCTCGTGTTTCCCTGTCGTAAGCCTTCTCCAGGTCGAAAAGTACGGTGACGACATGCTTATTTGGATGACCGCCTCTCGTATGTATGCTCTGATTTTTACTATATGATCAATTCGACTCGTCTTCTTTCTGAATACAGCTTGATATTTTGTCATTAAACCATTGGTTTGTACAAGTCTGGCTTTAATACATAGCTGCTAAGGGGGTTAGGGTTGGGGTTAGGGTTAGGGTTCGATTAGGGTTGGGGTTGGGGTTACGGTTAGGGTTGGGTTAGAGTTGGGGTTAGGGTTGGGGTTAGGGTTAGGGTTGGGTTAGGGTTAGGGTTAGGGTTAGGGTTAGGGTTAGCGTTAGGGTTAGGGTTAGGGTTGGGTTAGGGTTAGGGTTGGGGTTAGGGTTAGGGTTAGGGTTGGGTTAGGGTTAGGGTTGGGGTTAGGGTTAGGGTTAGGGTTGGGGTTAGGGTTGGGGTTAGGGTTAGGGTTGGGTTAGGGTTAGAGTTGGGTTAGTGTTGGGGTTAGGGTTAGGGTTGGGTTAGGGTTGGGGTTAGGATTAGGGTTAGGGTTAGGGTTAGGGTTAGGGTTAGGGTTGGGTTAGGGTTAGGGTTGGGTTAGGGTTGGGGTTAGGGTTAGGGTTAGGGTTAGGGTTGGGTTAGGGTTGGGGTTAGGGTTAGGGTTGGTTAGGGGGTTCGACGGTAGTTTGTTGAGTCTGTAGAGTCTTTTGAGGGTTTAGATATGAGAATTATTGTGGCTTGTTTCCATATATTTGGAACTTTTCCGTAAGTCACAATGTCATTATATATTTTGAGAAGGTATTTCTTGGTAATTATATATAAATTATATACAATTGCTTTCGAAATTCATAGGGAATTTCATCAGGGCCGACGACTGTGATCCATAGTATAATGGGAGAAATTATATCGTATTTTAATGGAACTATTCATTTTAGTACATTTTTACATTACCAATAAACGAAAGTACTCACTCCTCTCATAATGTTCTTCATCTCAAAACTAGCAAACATTCCATCTTATTAACACTTATCATCGAGTGGTTCTTAATCTTGATAAATGGTGAGCTAAGTAGTAAATAAAAATAATGAAATCAATGTCTAATGAAACATCCACGATGACTCAACATTGACTGATTAATATGTAGTAGTAGTAGTAGTAGTAGTAGTAGTAGTAGTAGTAGTCGTAGTAGCTACATAATAACAAACACCAGCAACAGCTACGCAAAGACACGATTTCTAAACTATTAGGTATTTGCTTAACTTAAATGCTTGACATGTGATCAAATACTCAATTCAGATTGGTTCTCTATATCGGAATTTAGCCAATAAAAAAAAACAGTTTTAGTGGGAGACGAGCACCTGTTCCCAGAACCCATACAAAGAATGGCATAAACACTTTCCAACAGATAGTTGACAAGTAGGCCTAACGAATTTGTGTCCATCAGAAAAAAAATCCTGTCACTCATTATTGGAGCGCGAACGAAACCCGCCTGTAGCTTCTTCCTATAGGCATCGGCACATGTAGTTAACTTCCTAAGATGGAGACATTTTGATACATGGACTAACTATTACTACTAATAATACAAACTCTGCTAAAAGAACTAACTCAATACTCGTACCTGCGTACATACGGCTGAGAGAACATTCCCCTGTTATGGACTTATAATAATTTCTTTGTATTTATAATAACATTCCACTCGTCCTGACCTTTAAAGATGCATGAACATTTAACCTTATCTTGACAAACCATTTCTATTACTTGTTTAACGTAGAGGTGAAATACAGTTGATAAAATGTTGTTTTTTTTTGTAATTTTAATTTACGTTTTGACCCAACTGTCTTATGCCTCTGAAGTCCATCTCTCTGTTTATATATTTAGCTCTTAATTTGTTATTTTTATGTGTTTTCATTTTTTGTTTTGTTAACTCTCTGACGCCGTGAATAAAACTCGGATACTGCGTTTGGAGTCAGTGTGCCATAAAGTGGAGGCATTGTGTCAAAGAATGAACTCCAAACACGTTGTATTGTAAATGTTTGAATTGAGTTCGTTAAGTGAAGGTTGCGCCGCACTTAATGCCCTAGCTACGTTTGCCTTCTTTTTAGTTTGTCCGTTCTCTTTTCAATGCTGTTTGATTCGCACTGGCAATAATGCAATTCGACAATAGAGGCGATTCCTGTGGACGTTGTTTGATAGTAACGCCTGTAAGAGTCGTCCACTTAGGCTGGACATTCACGAGGTGCGCAGCTGCTTCGGCCGCAGTTGGTTGTGCCTCCGACGACAACGACAAGTGCTTGTTGCGTCAATGAGAAATATAAGCAAGTGAAGCGCGGAAGTGGCGGAAGTGGCGGGAAAACTTCTATTGCTTACTGTGTCTGTGTGCCCGTAGAAAGCCAAGGGAGGCAATCTGTATTGATCGTTGATCGATGGCGAAGCGAAGGGAAACGAGAAATGTAAAAATAGGCAAGAATATGAGAGGTGTAGGAGGACTAGAGGAAAGAGTGGAAGATAGGGAGAAAGAGAGAGAGAGAGAGAGAGAGAGAGAGAGAGGGAAGAGCTAGAGTACTATATAGAAGGTTTCGGAGAGGAGTTTAGGAGGGAAAGCGTATAAAGTGGCGAGGAGAAGGATAGCTGACGTCAGTAAATGTCTTCATGATTTGACGGGAATGCACGACTCTGACGTCAGATCAAGGCACATGCTGACGAACGTGACGAGATACAGACGTTTTGTTCTATAATTTGATACATTATTTTAATTCGCGTCAACTTGTACGTGTATAGATAGAAACTATACAGCTTAAAACATTATATATATATATATATATATATATATATATATATATATATATATATATATATATGTGTGTGTGTGTGTGCATGTATTTTTTTATTATTCATATTTAGAATCTTTACTATTCAAATATAAATTTTATAACGTAAAGTAATTATAATAACTCAATAGTGTAAGGCCAGAGCTATTCTATATTCAATAGTTTTTTATGTAATTTTATACCATTTCAATGTTATAAATGCCAGATTCACGTCATTTCATAACACTTATTACTTATTCAGTATACAATTGTTTCGGCAAACACCAATATCTTTGTAAAATCATCCTGTGCATTTATTTCTTGGTGTTGTGATCTTCGGTGCTAATTATACAAAACAAAGCAAAAATGCTTAAAAATATGTAAAACTAAACGATCAAAGCCTAAAATTACAATCAGTACTCATTATCAACATTATATATATATATATATATATGTATATATACATAGAACTATGGTCTCGTTATATTCATGTGGTAACATATATGTATCTTGTCCTTTTACGATTTGTATTTTTAATCATTCATTCAGCATCCGCTTTAATTATCAATTTAAATATTTCTGCATTAAAACATATATTAGCACTTAGAGTCCTTTATTGTTTTTCCCAGTTATTTCCTTTTTTCTTCGTTTTTTGTTATCTTATTCATTATTTTCTTTTCTTTGTGACATTATATTTTTATAACCGTAAATTTACGTGACTTCCGTTTTGCCCGGATCACCGGAAGTTCGCAGACTTATCTATTTTTTCGCCCATTAATAACTAAGTACATGTACACTATTTTTAAAATTATCGGTAGTATTTAAAATATTTTTAGTAAATATGCGTATATTTAATTATAAACACTTTTTCTATAGTTAATAAAATTAGGTATCATATTTATGACTGGCACCTTTCATTGCATATTTTTATTTTTCGCCGTAGGTAATTGAATTGGATTTCCCTAATGGTTTTATAATTTTATTGAGGTATTATATTTATTAATTTTTTTATTTAATACTAATTGCATTTTAAGTATACTAAAGTCACTATCTTTTTATCTTATAATGAAAATAGGAACTTTAGCGTATCATTTTCCATTTACTACGATTGTTTATTCATGTAAGAAAATTTCGGGTTGAACTTCCTATGTTAATAAACCTCTCTGTCAGTGTCGAAATAGTATTTAGTTTTAATTTAAAATAATGTGATATATAGATTTTTGTTCTTCATCTCTTATCTAATTTCAAATTATATTTGATTATTATAATGTATATGTTTTTATCAATTCAATATACTGCTATTTTTTATTCCGTGAGATCTCATATTATAACCTTGACATTAGTGCCTATCTATCCAATTACATTATTCCCCATAAATAATATAACATTTATTCTAATTTTTATTTATTTAAACTCTCTATCAAATTCATCATGCGCACTTTTAATGTAGTGGTTACAATAACTTATTTAAATTATTATATATGGTTCATAATCGCTATTCTAATGTTCGTATTTTTTTATTTGTAATTAGTAACTAAACATCTCCACCTATGCCGTACCCAATGACAACACACCCCATGCTTGCACATTATTTTCGCATAGTGAAACATAATTTTTATACATTTTGTCTGCTATTTTCTTCTGAATGGTTATTTTCTTACATTATAGTATTTTCCCATGTGGTAGGGGACTTCCGTTTTTACCGGGAAACCGAAAATATACGGCTTTTTTTCTTACATTGTCTTCTATATCTGTATTTATTATTCGGATATTAGTCCTTTATTGTTTTTTATAGATATTCCGTCCACCTATATTTATTTATTCTAAAAGGTATTTTTTATTCAGTTATATATAATCTATGAACTTATTCGTTTTTCCACCGCTATATTTACTATATTTATATTTGCCTGCATGTAAACAGCCGCCTATTATCTCATTTCTATTGTTTATAATATTTTCTCTATGTGTCATTATTTCAACTGCGTCAGTTATACATGAATTACGTCTTTTTGTTTAATAAATATTTACTGGATTTTACTAATATTAACCATTAAATAGTGTACTTAGTTTTTTGTCTTTAAGTTCTGTTATATATTCAGCTAAGGAAGTGGTTAATTTATTGATTCCTACCTAACAAGCTTTTCTAATACTTACCATATAATTATTATACTTATATTTAAAAGGGTCCACTGTCGAACCTATGTATGCGGAGGACTTTCCGTCATACACTCCCCTTTTAATGTGCATTCATTTTTCCGCATACAGTTACATTTTCGTGCTTTATTCGAGTTTCCTACATTATCAAGACTATCTTTCGATGTTTTAATCTTAGCTTTATTCAATGAGATTATGGTGTTTTAAAATGTTTATCATAGTTGAATAAGATAGTTTTATTGTGTTCTTATTGAGTAGTTTACTTCATATCTTATTCCCTTTTTAAGTTATTATCGATTATTTTTGTATACTATATGGGGGACAATACAATATAGTTTTCATCCTCCTATTTATTTTATTACTATCTTTATCCATATTATTTATATCTTTAATTTTATTCATGTTATCTTTATCCGCTCTTTCATCTATATCTTTATGTTTAATATTTTTAGTATATCCCCTTTCTATATTAGCCCCATTATGTTTATCCTGTTTGTTCTATTGTCATTATTAGTATTGCTGTATCCAGAGTTGTTCCTTCTAACCGTTTAAACATTTTTCCCAAACGATATAATGTTACACTACCTTTTTATATGTTTGCTTTTATTTTGGTTTGGAACATTTTCATTAATATACTTGATATTTTTATTGTAAACTAATCTTTTTAATGCCTTATTATGATATTGTGAAATTTTATTAGATATATTATTTATTATGCTTTAAATTACTGGTTTTTGGTGATTGGGTAATTTATATATATAAAATATTTTCTGGTTTGGCTTATGGTATGACTTGAATGTATTATCATTTAGATTAAGGGTAGTATCCCAAAAGTTAGTTTCCTTATCAATTTTATCAACAGTTATTTTAAAGCTTAATTGTTTAAATAATCTATGGAGAGCTTTTCTTATTATATCTAGTTGTCTTGCTATACTTCTTGTAATGCATAACACATCATCTCTATATAATCTCCCTTGCAATCTAGGCAGTACTTCCTAAATTTCCCTTAGAATATTAATCACTACCAAATCAGTAACCTGAGCCGAATCCGCTGATCCCACAGTAACATCGAAATTCAAACTCTTTTCCTTCCTAGTCCATATTTTATCATCATATTTAATCAAATTTCTACGAGCAAATTTTACAATATCGATTTCTAGACTAGTGATATAAGTAAATTCTATAGCCATTTATATAGCCTTATTCAAATTGAAAAAATCTAAAGTTGTTATTTTTTATGTCATTAAACCATTTCATAACGTCTGTTCAAGATGACCACGTTCCGAATTTTGTCTCATCCTTTATTATAGGTATAATCCTGTCCAAAATATTTTTGACTTACATCAGTATTAATCAATTTTTTTATTGACTTACCACTTATCAAGGCAAAAAGCCACTCGGGGACCAGGGTTGATGAGACTGAAATGATTGTCAGCAGAGATCATGGACCGCTTTAAGTGTGCTAACATTGACCAATATATGAACTGTACTTGATTACGCATAGGGCGGGCAGTAACACGAATTTGTAGACATTGGGTTTGAAGACGACCAAGTTGTAATCAACATGGAAGCAGTCTTACGGTAACGTGTTCCACAAGCGATTTGTAATAAAAACGATAAGTAGCGGTGTTTAGTCATACGTTTTTATACTAAAAACGTTACTATTAATTTGCACCACTGAAATAATTTTTCATGACTTGAAGAGAAACATGTACACTTAAATTGTTCGGTTCTCGGTCCGATTCTTAGCAAATTCTATATGCCAATACTAGAAAACAAAATATTAAATAACATTCAAACACCGTCTCTTTACGTACGCTTTGTCGACGATATTCTTATTCTAACTTACAATAATGCACAAATACAAAAAATTCCAGACGTTTTCCAACAAAACTAATAAATAATAAATAATACAACTTTATTCCTCGATGCTTTCATTGATACCTCGAATAAATCGTTTAACACTTCTATTTATAAAAAACACCCCAGATGAAATTCTAGTCTATTAAATTACAAGAGCGACTGACCTTATCGCTACAAAATAGCTATTGTTCAAAATCTAGTAAACTGTACCAAATTAATCCCCTCCTCTAAAACTATTTATCATTGAATTAAAAAATAAAGTTATTCACAACAAATCCCCTAATTATATCGTCTATGAACAAATAAAGTTAATGATTCGAAACTTACAAAAACCCACTACACATGGTAACAATATCCAACATTAGAACTCAAACTATATAAATATATACTATTGTAATCCAATGCAACCAAACATCACATAAGAATGAAAAGCCAAAAAATATTGTACCCAGATACATATCACCAATTGATAATATTAATACAATTAGACTCATTATTTACTATAAGGAATTTCAAACCCAAAATCTTGTAGTAAAAAACAACTCTTCTCCAACCCAAATACCACTAAAAAGAACCAATGTTATTTATAAGTGTAAATGCGCTTTGAAAAGAATGTAACTTTCATAATAATAATAATAATAACAACACAGTTAATAGCTACATTGGTTTTACAACCACTACCCTATCCAGCCGTTTTACCATGCATCTTGTAACTCTAGCTTAATTTACCGACATCTACAAAAATATAACTGCTCTCCCTCTGATTAAATACAAATTATAGTTAACAACACTAAAATAATTCATTCCGAAACCAATTAAAAAGAATTAAACATTTCCTGGAATAATACAAAAACGTTCTCTGAGAATTTCTCCGCTGTATTTTACGACATTCTGTTATTTCTGTAGCTTTTCAGATCATTTGCTTTTGACACCTGAGGATGATTCGACGAAGAATCGAAAACGTTCGTAATACCTATGGGATAGTTATTACTTTTTTTTATTTTAATACAAAAAAGACCATTAAAATTTTAAAAAAGTATAATTAGACAGACGAATTCATTTATTTTTAACAATGTTTGCATAAATGAGAAAATGCTGCCTAAATACACAATATATATATATATATATATTGTGTATTTAGACAGCATTTTCTCATATCGATCTAGCTATTTATCTATCTATATAAATAATATATATATATATATATATATATATATATATATATATATATATATATATATATATATATATATTTCAGAGTAACATTTTTTTAATCATTAAACGGGCGGGTTGAAAAACAGAAGAACGTTGCTAAAATTTTCCTTAAGGCCTTATCGTCTGATCCTTTAAGAGGAAACGTCATAATGATGAATTAAAAACTAAGAAAATTGAATGAGATAGAGGGGAAGAAATTGTTTCAGTTGGAGAAAACGATTGAGAGAAAAAAAACCAAAAACATAAATCTCTCAACGTTATGGTGGATTTGAATCATTAAAGATCTCCAACTGATGCTTCAAAATAGTTTGTCTACACAGGCTAGGTCGAGAATTGTTAATAACTAACGCCTCAATAATATTGAGATAGTAGTTCGACTTGACACTGTGTAAAACAGAAAACCACCCATCGGAATACCTGTCAGAACAACTATTTGTACTAACCATGTGATTACCGATGGCTTATTCCTGTGCCTGAAAGTTTCCGGATGATCTCGAAACCTTGTGTAAACGAATATCACGTGGTATGTGTTGGGATATACCAATTTCTAATCTCCATACTGACACAGGAATTCATAAACAATTCTTTTGAATGGCTGGCAATAGATCCTTACGAAAAGAAGAGAAAAGGGTTCGAGTCGTGTAAACTACTCTCAGCTTTGTTCCTGGAAAACAACGTTGAGTAGAAGAAGAATTCCTTTTGACAATGTCAAGGCCGTCAGAACCTAACCATGGAAGTTTCAAATAAATAGGGCAACGTGACGGGCCAATAAATTTACCAACATTAAATATAGCAACTTTGTGTACAATGGTGCCTTTTATAGTATTGATGGGATATCTATTAGCAAGAAAAATATTAGTAATCTCACCAAGTTCCGCATTGAGTCGTGTTGGTGAACAAATCATAAGTGCTCGATGAGTGAGAGTACCAATAAGATTTATTTTTCTTGATCTTGGGGCGAAGGAAAACCAATTTAGATAAAGGCCTGTAAACGTTTTTCTTAGTTTTTAATTTATCATTCTGACGTTTACTATTAGAGGGTCAGACGATAAGGCCTTAAGGACAATTTTAGCAATTTTCTTTTTTCCCCACCCGCCCGTTTCATTCATTAAAAGAAATGTTTCCTCTGAAATTTATCCTACGATTTTGTTGTACGCGAAATTTACTTACATATATATATATATATATATATATATATATATATATATATAAAATTACATAACCGATATTATAGCCTTACGTCAATCAACCAGCGTTTCAATGCGTATTACTGCATCTTGTCAAAGGCAGAATTAAAATAAATTCAAAATAAAAAATGAGAACGTCGTAGTCTCGCTTTGGAGGATCTCAAACCGAGGCCAGATTTAAAAAAGTGAAAGGAAGGGCCAAAGAAGCTTGTAATGGTTGGCAGGCCGACTAGATTCCCCTTTGGTTAACTGTAGGTCATCAGTTTGCACTTGGTCACCGACTGGTGGGGACAAGTATGTTGGTGGGGGCACAACATTCTCAGGTCATTAAACAGCCAAAGTGGGAGACAATATAAGTATTTCTATTAAAAAAAACGCTAGATTAATTTAATCCCCAATATTTAGAGTTGTCATCTTGTCGTATTTGGATAGGTTTTGGTTATATAGATAAATAACCGTATTATCCATTACTTTTGTTATCAAATATTATTATTTCTATGTTACTTGCTATTTTCTTCCAAACCTCACCGCTGTTATGATTCCCATTATTATTACTATTTATTCTTATTCTTATTCTTATTCTTATTCTTATTCTTATTCTTATTCTTATTCTTATTCTTATTCTTATTCTTATTCTTATTCTTATTATTATTTATTCTTATTGCTATTATCATAATAAACATTGTAGCTGTTATTCCTATTTTTACCGTTATTATTGATATAAATACTATTATTATTGACACTATCATTATTACTATAGCTATTCACGATATTATATTTTATAATTATTACAGTTATTAGTGTTACTATTGTTATTTTTATCTCCTTCAATTCCGTTTTATTCTTACTACATTTCACTATAATTATTATTTTTGTTGTTAATTTGGTAGTTACAATTATTATTATCCGTATTGTTATTATTGTTATAATCATCACTGTTACTATAGTTATTATTCCAACTATTAAAATTATTTTTATTTATTACTTATATTACTATTATTGTTATTATTACTATTACTGTCACAGATTTTGATGTCTGTGTAAATAAAAATTATCATATATATATATATATATATATATATATATATATATATATATATAGAGAGAGAGAGAGAGAGAGAGAGAGAGAGAGAGTATGAGAGAGAAAGGTGAGTTGAACAAAACCATCTCGAATAGATTGATACATTTATGGATAGTGACGTATAGAGAAGCAAGTTTGTACAATATCTTTATAAAAGTTTACAGAGGAATAAAAAAGAAAATAATATATGGGAGAACAAAAAAAGAAGTTGCGTACGTTTGATAACGAGGAATTACCTCTATTTTTTGCGCAGTCTCTACCTGACCAGATCCGCCCACGTAGCGTATTTTTCGTCTTAATGACGAAATGGAGAACTCCAAATGACGTAGGAGAAACGCGGAAAATACCTAACTGTAGCAACCCAATGTTAATCTGTTGACGTAGATGCAGGTGATCTGTACTTTATCCCATTATCCCCCCCTCTCTCTCTCTCTTTCTCTCTCTCTCTTTCTCTCTCTCTCACTCTCCGTATACGTAATGATGTAATGACGCTGTTTCTCACAGACAGACCAGATGCATACATTCACGAGTACACGTGCCAACAACGATGTCCATCATTAACAGCATCAGCATCATCAACATAGTCGCTTGTGATGTATTTCTCCGTGACATCTTGTCTAGATTGATTCTTTTCGAAGTTTCGTTTTTGTTTGTCCGTTTTAAGGCATATCACCCCTATTTGCGGTTATGTATTACCTAAAATGATAAGGGTTATGATGGTGAAATGCGTCACAGATAATTGTATTCATTACCAGATGCAACTGGATACAAATACAGGGTAACTGAATAAATTATTAACATTTAAAAATGGGTTAAGTAGACATTGAAATATTACCTGTATGTTGTTTAATGGTATACTTTACTTGAACGTATTAAACATTAAATATATTTGTCTACACACCGTAATTCTTAATTATTGATGAAACCAATGAAATTAAAAACAAACACGGTGTGTAACAGGTACACTACTAATATTGGTGATAACAATAATAATAATAATAATAATAATAATAATAATAATAATTATAATAATAATAATAATAATAATAATAATAAGAAGAAGAAGAAGAAGAAGAAGAAGAAATAATAATAATTGAAATTAAAACTGAAAAAAAAATTATTTTATTTATTTATTTTTTAAATTTATTATTTTGTATTTTTTAATTATTTATTAATTTATTTAACTGGTGCCGGCCTAGGCTGACACCAGACAAAATATTTGAAGAGGGTCGAGGAGGATGAGAAGACCTAGTAGGGACAGCACAAACACGACCTCCACTGGAAAAGTGCAGAGAATGCTGGGACCTTGGGGAGGCTTATTGCCACCCAAATCCCAGAGAAGACCAATTGTCCTTACCAGCGAGAAATCAATGGTAAGAGGCTGTTGCGATACTGCATCGTTATCGAAAAGAGGTGAAGAATACTAGAAATCTGGGGAGGCTTGTTGTCACTCAGACTCCAGGAAATACCACTAGTTGTTGACGGTGAGCAATCACTGACGATGATCTGTGTGAAAACTCCTAGTGAGTACAAATAATAATAATAATAATAATAATAATAATAATAATAATAATAATAATAATAATAATAATAATAAAAAAAATACGAAAAAGAAGAAAATGAAAAAGTTAGAATGATTATTGTTACTCACTAGGAGTTCTAACACAGGTTGTCATCGGTAATTGCTCACGGGCAGTAATCTGTGGCATTCTCTGGAGTCTTGGTAAAAACAAATCTCCCCAGATTTCTAGTACTCTCCACCTCTTTCGATAACCATTGCAAATTATTTTGCGTAATCACAACAACCGCTTACCATTGATTTCTCGCTGGGAACGGCCATTGGCCATCTCTGAGATTTGGGTGGCAATAAGCCTCCCTAATGGTTCCATTAATATCTGAATCCTTTCAGTGGAGGTTTTATTATAACTCTCTCCCTCTCTCTCTCTCTCTCTCTCTCTCTCTCTCTCTCTCTCTTTGCTATTTCGATCCTCCTTGATCCATCACGACTATTTTGTGTTGTAACCGCCGAGGCTGATGTTATCACATTGTGTTTTTTCTAGCAATTTCAGTTCCCTTTGATTATTATTATTATCATTGTTTTCTTCTCTTTCTTCTTCTCTTTTTTTCCCCTTCTTCCCCTTCATCTTCTTCTTCTTCCTCTTCTTCTTTTTATCATTTTTATATAGAAGTATTGATATTCTTTATTGTTCTTATATAGAAATAAAGCTATTGATTATTTTACCATCTAATAGCAAAAGAGAGAGAGAGAGAGAGTAACGTTGCCTTTAAATGCTCACATGGAGAATAAGAAATACTAGGGAGTCGTTGAATCATCATAAAGAGATTGTCCACACTAAATAGACGAGAGAGATAGAGAGAGAGAAAGAGAGAGAGAGAAAGTAAGAGAGAGAGAGAGATGGAGAGGGAGAAAGAGTAATGATGACTTGTTCAGTTTATTATAAATTACAGATAATTAGAATAAGTCAAATCAGTGTTTTTCTCAAGCATAACTCAATCTCAGAGCTAAGATATATCTTTAGCATGCATTTGGTGTTATTGAAATATAAGATGCAATCTCAGAGGAACAAACGTTTGTAAAGTCACATTTAGTATAATAACACACGCACACACACACATATATATATATATATATATAGTGAGAAAGAGAGAGAGAGAGAGAGAGAGAGATTAGTAAAGTAAAATAAAAAAAATAACTAAATAAAAAGACAAAATAAAAAAGTAGTCTATTACTACTCACTATATCTCTCTCTCCTCTTTATCTCTTTTCTCGTCTTTCTTTTCCAGCGACGGGCTAAATAGTATTGCACCTTTGGCGACATTGACTTTTTGTTCATAATGGAATATTTCAATCGTATTATAGTTAGTTTTATTATTTTTGACTGTTAATAAAGAGAGAGAGAGAGAGAGAGAGAGAGAGAGAGAGAGAGAGAGAGATAGACTGCGAGAGACTGAGAGTAAGAAAGAGATTACGGTAAAGGGGGGAGAGGGAGGGTGAATAATGAAAGCGATAGTGATAGACACCGTATTAAATACGAGCGGGAGATAAAAAACACGTTGTGAGAAGTGATGAGAGTTATAGATACACACTAAGTAAAAAATGGATTTTTCTACAAATATAACTCAATCACAAAATACGAGCGGGAGATAAAAAACACGTCGTGAGAAGTGATGAGAGTTATAGATACACACTAAGTAAAAAATGGATTTTTCTACAAACATAACTCAATCACAATATAAAGGAAGGTTTTCGCATGTATTTTGTGTGATTAAAATATATGTCTTAACCATGATTAATTCAACTTTAGTCTATATATATATATATATATTGTTGAATATAAGAGAAAACTCGTGATATCCTGAGGTAGATCCCTTCAATAGTCCGAATTAAGATCTTAGTTTCGGAGGGGAATTGGCTGATTAATTTGCCATAATTTGCATCTGTCTTCTATGTACTTTCGGACCCATCTGGGTCCATCTTGCCTGCAAGAGAAGATTTTGCCAAGATATACATATTTTATATATATATATATATATATATATATATATATATATATAAATATATATATATATATATATAAATGAATAAATAGGTAACTGTTTTTCCATCTATCCTAACCGCATTAACATCAAAATTGGTCCTGCTATTTAATTCTACGATATAACATATTTATGAAACTGTAAATAATCTAAAACACACCAAGATCTTCTTAATTTGCATATTTAGTATATAAACAGCTTCTAAGTAATTAATGTTTTGTAATATACAGTTGTAATTCTGTATTATTATATTGTCTTATATATACGCAATATCTTCGTCGATAGTAAAACGTCTTAGATAACTGTGATGCTGAGAACAGCTATTTAGAACGAATACTACACTTAGCAAAAAGCCAATCACCAATAAGAAATAATGTTTATATGGCTAGGCATTTTTTAATGAATAAAAAAAAAATGATTTAATCTATTATTATAAAATATTTTGTCATAAGACCGCCCTCTAAAGAATTACCTATTTCTTTTTAGGAGGGGAGGTAATCTTCCCAGGTATTACATCCTCCTTTTAGGGAGGAGGTAATATAATATCTGTCTGGTGTCATGAGACCATCTTCCCAGGGACTATCTTCTCTTTTTCTTTTTTCAGAATAATGTTCGTTCAGTAAGAAAATATCCTCCCAGGCTAATAAAACTATGCGACCGAAGGGAAAATATATTTGCTAGTGTATATATATATATATATATATATATATATATATATATATATATATATATATATATATATATATGGGAAATGAAAAAGGAAAAAAACAAAGAGATATACTCTCACCCCTCTCTTTTTCACTGCTACCTTTGGTACTCACTTAAAGCTTTCCATATTCATTTCATTGACTTCTCGCAACCTGTACTCACAGTAGCCACGGCTACTACTTTGTCTTATCAACCCATCATGTCAACCCAATATTTCGATGTATCTGCATCTCATTTTTCATCAAATTATCACCATGAGGAAGGTTTACAATAAAGACGAAGCGTTGATGAATATATAAAAATATCTCTTGGTTTTTTTTCCTTTTTAATTTCCCATTACGTCGGATTACTCTCATCCTTCCTTTCTCATATATATATATATATATATATATATATATATATATATATATATATATATATATATATATCATCATCATCATCATCATCATCATCATCATCATCAACCGGTTTATTTGTTGAATCAGGCCACAATTAATCCTCTGATGAGGGTGGGGCCTGATTGTCTTGTCTCGAAATCTAAGTCTTCCTCTCCACTCCTGTCTTTGGCAAGGTTTGACGAATCCATACCCATGGCCTTCCTATCACGTTTGACTACGTCCTCCCAAGTCAACTTGGGTCTGCCAGTGGTGATGTTCTCTGCTGGCACATTCAACTTTCGGACTTTAGCAATCCAGCCATCGCTACGCTCAATGTGACCCAACCAACGCAGTCTGTTCTTCCGCATGATGTCCGTAAGGCTTTTCAAGTCGACCTGTGAGAGCAGGGATTCAAAAGAAACGTACTGTTCAGGCCTCACCAAACAGATCCATCTGACCATTGCCCTGTCATTACGGTGCAGCTTCTTTAGTATGCCAGCAGAGACAGCCCAAGTTTCTGAGCCATACAACAGCACACTTCTGACACATGAGGAGTATACACGCCCTCTCGTAGTTGTTGGCAGGTGTTTGTTTGTCAGGATTGGTAGCAGCTCTCTAAATTTTTTCCAGGCACACTTGCAACGTGTAGCTGCCGCGAGTTCACAGCCTCAACCTGATGACAGCACATCTCCAAGATAACAAAAGTCTGTCACTACTTCCAGCTTGTTGTCACCAGTATCCATCTCCGTCAGTGGTCTGCCATCTATTGGTCTTGCCGTGCCGGTGCAACGAAAGCACATAAAGTGAGGATCTGCTTTGAGAGAGCCCTTTATGCCACTGCACCTTTTGTGGACCCAACCTGAACAGTGAGTGCAGATGATTGAGTTGCTGCCAGTTCCTTTCAGACATACAGCACACGGGTATTTTCCTGTTTTCTGTAGTAAGCTGAGGTTTGGACCTGCGATCATGACTTTAGTTTTACCCTTGTTGACTCTGAGACCTTTCTCCTCCATGCTGATCTTCCATCTATCCAGACGTTCTATATATATATATGCAACCATTGTTAAAAATAACAGAATTCTGTTTAGTTATACCTTTTTATTTTTTTCAATTTTTCTTATGCTCTTTTTTGTATAAAACTCCAAAAATTTAATAAATGTTCCATAGGTTTCACATGTTTCACAAACGTTTTCGATTATTCGTCGAATCATCCTCAGGTGTCAAAAGCAAATGAACAAAAAAGCTTGAGAAAGAAGAGATTTTTTAAAAGACAGCGGAGAAACGCGCAGAGAACGTTTTCGCATTGTTCGAGTTAAATTCAGCAACGCTGGATGGCATCACAGAACAAAATCGCATTATGTTAAGCATTTTAAAATGTTATCACTGGTCTCATATGTGATGTTGTTAATTTTATGTTGTTTTGTTTTTATGTTGATAGCTTCGAGTATTTTTATTTTTAAAAATTGTTTCGGAATGTATAATTTTAGTGTTATGAACTAGAATTTGTCTTAAATCAGAGGGATGGCAAGTATATATATATATATATATATATATATATATATATATATATATATAATATATAAATATATATATTAGAAATATAATTAGTAAATTCGCAAGCTACAATTAGCGATAATACAACGCTCCCTGCAAAATGGAATTCAGCTAATAGCATTCACATAAAAATTAACATTTAATTTCCTTGTTGTCTGTTATCAAAAGCTTAACGATTTGAAAGTCCAACTGTAGAAAACACAGTCGAGTTTTGAATTGCCTAACACACACTTAACAGTTGTGATACAGCGTAACAGTCTGTCTATGGATGACCATATAATACTTATCACCCTTTCATGGCTTAAGCACTCTGATAACTTCATTTGCTAGCTACCATTAGTGATAATGGACAGTTTTCCGTCAAACGAATTGAGCACTCTTAGTGCTCATAGTTTTCATATAAACATTAAGATTCTTTTTACTCATTTTGGCTAAGATCAAAGTGTAGTATCTGTTCCGATGGATACTGCACCCCATACTGGTATTGTCTTGGCCTTCGGGGCTTGATTTACGCCGGTCTATAGGTCTGCCCTGTGCAGTTCTAGGAGGTCCACCCTCCCAGGCTTCGCCTCCCCTCTTTGGGGAGGAGTAAGTTTATTGCTTCCTGCCTGAGGCACCCCTACCGGGGAATGCCGACGGGGCTGCCCAGGCAATTTTTAAACCCCACTTTACCGACCCGACCTTGGGTCACATCTTACTTGTGGGAGTAAGATAAAAACTGCCCTTGTGCCTAACTCCTGGAGAGGAGTAAATCAATACTCATAGCCTGTTGTCAGTAGGCGAACGTTTCGACCATGCGCTCGGACGTGTGTCTGTTTATCCACACAGAAAAGCGGTGATACAGCGAAACTGTTTATCTTGTGCATGACTATATGTAAACATATATGTAGATAAATGAAACGCACGCATATCATTATTTGAGACATTTAACATATTTTTTCAATTTTATTTCATCAGAATTCTGATTAACGTTCGATTATTCGTATTCAATTATTGTTCAGCCATAGAAAATATAAGTGAGGTATGAGTTACCTTTCCTTGTTTAGCGACAGCAATAAACGCGCTTATGCGCTATCTACGCTATATTACTTACGTTTAGTGCCACTCAAATGGAAAGACAGACAAACGGACAGACACATTTAGAGTAAGTAAAGAAAGGAAAAAAAAAAGAAGTAAATGATAGATCAACAGCTTTTAAGATCAAGTGAATATAGCCAACCGAGTTCTAATTTCGACTGAGCTTACTAATATACAATTTTATTCTAATGTCTTTAAAATATAGACATTCAGTTCTCTCGTTCTCAATCAAATTTCCACAAAGTATCTGAAAAATAGGGTAGCGAAGTCTATATAGACTTAGGAGACGGCATGCTGCATTCCAATCGTAGCGGATCGTATAGAATTTTTATAACCCCCCCCCCGCTCCTGAAAATGAATGTACGTATTCATTAAAAAATTACAGAGTATATTTTGGATCATAGGTAGTAGATGTTATTGAGAGTATAGTGAGCTATATTTATAAAAACTACGGGACAGATTTTTATGAAATTACAAAAAAAATAGATACGAGAACTAAAGGTTACTCATTTGATCAGCATAATGTTACACCGAATGCTAGACTCCCAATCGAGATAATAGAGAGATAGAAAGAGAGAGGGAGTAAAAAGGAGAGGAGGAGTAAGAGAGCGAGGAGGAGATATAGGAAAAAAGGAAGGAAGGGAGAGAGGGACGAATTAATACTTTAGCTAATACATTATTTTCTTTTTCATATAGTGTTATCGACATGCTTATGTACATCAATAAGTCCAAAGCTACGGAGAATTGAATACAAAAAAGTGATCGAAAAGAAAACTAATGTTGTTCACTTCGTCAAATAACGTTTGATGTTTTTTGCCCCCCCCAAAAAAAAAAACATTGAATGTGAAAACTTGGTGCAACCTGTGCAATAAACAAGAAGATGCGGGAGAGGAAAAATAAGAAAGACAAACGCCTACACATGTTGTCGGGAAATCCACGCGAAGTTAATAGGAGACGTGTGCAGCTTCATCGGTTGTTAATATGTAGGCAATTGGTCAGTGGTTCTTTGTTTTTGTTTTGTGTTGGTGTGGCGCTAACAAGAATCGTTCTTCTTAAAATCACCTTCCAGAACATCAAACCAAAGGTCAGAATCAAAAGGCAGTTTATACAACAGTAACAATCAGTAATGCATATCGATCTCTAACTAGATGAAGATCTCTGTAGCCTCGCACTGTAGATCTCGTTCTATCAAAATGTTTAGTGATTTAATGATAGAATCCACACATGGTTTTATAAAAATAGCAGGACTACACGTTATAAAATTTTCAGACATGACCTTTGTAGTTTAGTGGTAAAGCACCCGACTGCAGTCCCTGTAGTTGAGGGTTCGGGAAACGCTACACCGTAGATAATTATTTTATCTCTCTCCTCTCTCCTCTATATATATGCTTCCAAAGTAAGTGAAGCTTTTAGATGATTTGAATTTTACATTCACTGTCAAGCTGCTTGTTAGCTCTATCCGTCTGGTTATAAGTCTTTTGCGCATTAACAGGTGTGGTTCATTTCTATCTATTTGGTAAAACCAGGAAGAGCACCCTGAGGATAGGGATTGGCCACATGGATGACATGAATTCTTCATTTGATTATATATATATATATATATATATATATATATATATATAAGTAGTATGTTTTTAAAAGGGAATGGGCAATGCAAATTCCGGGTAAGATGTAAGTTGGAAGGAACAAAAATAATAAATCGAATACGAAATATGACTTACTATTTATTTTGTCTTGAAATCTTACGTAACAGCAAGAGTGGTGTTAGCTGTTTGTGTGATGTTCGGATGATTATAAAGTCATTTATTTAAAGAATCTTTAAATAAATGATTTAATGCTTCAAGAAAACTACCATTCTCTATTATATATATATATATATATATATATATATATATATATATATATATATATATATCGACGATGCCATTGTTAATATAGTCATCAACGTTTCGTCTCATCTCAAGAGTTGCTCAGGATAATTGATTTGAAAAAACCCATAAAATCAATATTTGAAAATACGTTGTGCGTCTATGACGCGAACGGAATGTTTTTGTTCTTTTTTTAACAGAAACATAGACGTTAGAATTCAAAATATCTGGTGCGTTTACGAAGAAGAATTTATGTATTTGATGTGTTTTTTTGTCTTTTTTTTATTAATATCAATGTTTGGACAAGGTTTTGTTTAGGATGTGGTGCAAAATAGCTTTCTTGGTAAAGTCTTGAAATAAAGACAGAAACGTTTATGAATGCCTAAAAAAATATGTTTTTCCATTTTTCATTTTCCATTACATTAGATTAGTATTTTCATATATATATATATATATATATATATATATATATATATATATATATATATATATATATATATATATTTGCATAAGTGGGCAGCATTCCTTCTTTTATGTTAGACAAGCGAGTCTTTTTTAACCTTGTCTAAGAGAGATACTGGTGGATGGTGCACCAGCCCAGATCTAACAACAATAGCCATGTATGGGCGGATGGTGGCTTCGTAGAAATACCGGAACTTTAAGGTATGAGAAGTTGTCTAGCACGGCAGAGGGAGCCCACTTTCTTTGCAGCAGCCTTCAACTATTTATACGAAAAAAAAAACATTTTACCTAAATTCTAGGTGAGAATAATTTTCTCTTCCCACAATGTGATGCCATCCAAAATAGGGACAAGTGTTTAACAGTCTTACGACTCAAATAATCAGCGTCCCAGTGAACGAAGACAGTACGAAAATAAGGATATATATATATATATATATATATATATATATATATATATATATTTGTATAATTGGGCACCATTCTTTCTTTTGTACATGTTTGATTAAACAGGATTGCCAACTTCTGCTTATTCAGCTTTTGATCCGCTTTTTCTAGTCTTCGTACGACATATTTGATGTTATAATCCAAAGAGTGTGAAGGTGTATTAAAGTGATGTCAAAATAATTTAGAAGAGCGCCCTCTTGATAGATTCACCAATTTATTTCATTTTGCAACCGCCTGACGACGATCGATATTAGTCGAAAACGTTCGCACAAAATACGGAGATTTTTTACACTCCTTGGATTATAACATCAAATCCGTCGTACGAAGACTAGAAAAAACGAATCAAAAGCTGAATAAGCAGAAGTTGGAACTCCTGCTTATCAAACATGCATATATTAGATGCCGTATCTAATTTATATATATATATATATATATATAAGGTGTTCCGGACAGATCTGACACTTTTTTGAAAATAATACGAAGAATGTCATATCCTGGCCAATAATGTATGTATTCTCCAAATTCAAAGTGCATCTCGTAGAGAAGCTTTTGATTGATACACCTCACTCGAAGAAACGGCATTGAGTCTGAATCAAGGCTTCCAGATCAGCCATACACTTATTACGCCCCTGGTTAGCCCAAGAAAATAAATAGATATTTGAGTATCCTTTTATAATATGAAGCTCAGGGTTCAACTGTATCAGAATACATTTTTTAAATGTATATTTGTTAGTTTATGAGTTTTAGCCAGACACACAGACAGAAATACCAATATTCTTTATATAATACATGATATATATTTTCGATCTTGGGCTTTACTTAGAAGAGTATTTGTAATAGAGGGGGAGAAACTGCTGCTGTATAGATAAAATTTGAATTCCTTAATGCTATTCTCATCTACTCAGACAAAATCACAACTATAGAAAATTAATAAAGTCAAATATAATAAATTAACTATTACTTTCATCACTAATAAATACTGATAAGAAAAGGCAAACACTTACAATGTTAATGACGAAGACATCAAAGTAAAAATAAAAATAAAGCTGAAAAACTAGGTAAATGGGAGACTTATGAACCCCACGAAAAACAAATAAGGATTGCTCAGCAAACAGATAATCAGAAAGATTAAACCGCAAATCAATAATAATACAGTAGTACGACCCTCGATAAGCACGAAATCGACTATCTGGTTCAACATCACCCCTAACACACATTAGATTTACAATACTCGATATAACAAATGTTACGCATCTATCACGAAAACTATCTTCAGTAAAGTGTTACACATGGCTAACATATACACATATATAAATCAGCTAGACATTGATTTCATAATAGACACCAGGAAAACCGTTATATTTTACTAGATCTGTGAAAAAATACAACTTCTAAGATGCGTTTAATGTAGCGATGGGAATATATGATAGTGCCGATATCTGTGACTTGTCGAATTATTTATCGTAAATCCACGGATTATACCGTGTCAATAGCTCCTGGATTTTTCAAAATTGCAGCGAACATACATTAGATAAACTCGGCAAGCATAAATCTCACATCTGCCAATTAGAACTCCAAACACCACAATAATGGTAACCTTATTGATATATATCTAAACCTAAATAGCGGCACACACAACCCTTACCATAAACAAAGCGAGAGGCTAATATATATAACATTTGAACTAAAACATCTAGGTACTTATCATTAGCTGCAGAATGTCGAACCTGTCATCGAACTTATATATTTTCCAACAAAAACGCTCTTTAGTTAAACATACTATTCCGCTAAATTTATATTTACACACAAACATTCTATACGTGATGGAATGAAAAATACTGGAACGCTAAAGTTCTTAATTCCACATTTCAAAAACTGAAAAATTAACATCTTCAAGTTATTTCTTCACAAGTCCCTTGCCTGAATATTTTTATTATATACCAATCGCATCTCCCAAACAAATAATAAAATAACAATAAAAATATCTGATTTATTCCTCTCCTTTCTAATTAACATAAACACTAAAATATGTAAGTTATTATTTAAACTTAAATAAATATTTCCTACCGGAAATAAGTTATTTAATATGAATTCCGTTAAAAGGTTACTAAGTTTATACTGTTACTAAGGCTACTCTTGTGAGTAATCTATTCAATCTAAGATAGCTATTAAACTTAGAACCCCAGTTACCTCCACATCTGCAGAGACGGAGACAGCTGTCTACTTGAGAGTAAGTGCTGCTTAAAATCGGTTGTTGATGAGACTAGAATTACGCAAACATTTCCGAACTAGTGAAATATACGCCGTTATATCACAAAGGTGTCTTTAGCAACGGTTTTCCGCGCAAGACTTAGCTCTCAGACATTTGGACAAAAAATAACGACGGCGCTAACCGGACGCACCTGGAATTTTATAGACAAAAACATTCTATACGTGATTAAATAAAAAATACTAGAACATCAAAGTTCGTAATTCACAATTGCAAGAACTGAAAAACTAAACTCTTAAAGTTATTTCTTCACAAGTTCCTTGCCTGAACATCAGGTCTGAAATATTTAAGATGAACTGTGCGCAGAAATTAACTACTTGCGAAATGAAGCCGACGAGATAGACGCTAGCTGTCTTAGAAGTATGTATGTAAAATAATCTTTGGAACATGAAGTAATATCAGTGATACATTGTAAAACTATGAGTGTGTGTCTGCATACACATACGTGCGTTTAAAACCTTTTACAAATATATGCCAACATATATTATCATCTATTTAAGAAGTGTTATTAATTGTGAGTTTCGTCAAATTAGTTTATCGAATTAACTTGATATATTTACTATAAGATAAAGGGGAGTAACTCTGGATTTTTTTAGGTGGAAATCTGTATAACAATATTAGTATATATATATAAAACATATATACACATACATGCATATATACATATATATACATATTTATGTATTATTGTTTGTTTAATTGTTCATTTATATATATTCTTCATTTTCTTTACATATTTTTTCATTATTATTATTTACTTTTTTAATTTATTTTATTAATTATTTATTTAATATTTGCATGTTATTTGTATACATTTTATATGTGTTTGGATTAATCAATTAATAATGCTAGGTTATGGGGTGACTTATTTTGGTGGGTTAGAAGAGTATGTTTAATATGGTTTTTGGTTTGTGGTTGAAAGTCTGTTAGGATTGAAGTTCATATGGGGAGGGGCCTATTTGATTGTTTGGGTGTGTGGTGAATTTTTTATAGGAGGTAAGTAATGAGTGAAGTGGTGGAAACGGAGTCTGTTGAGTGTTAGATATGTGGGTTGGTCGGTGGATGGGGGGTAGATATTATAGAATGAATGGTGAGTAGAGCTCGTGACGCTGATTGAGATGAGGATTGATTCTGTGATTCTAAGGTCACCAATGTTTCTGACAGACGCTAAGATGGAGACATGAATATCACACTGAGTGTTTGAGCAACTCTCTGTGTGTTTGTGGAAAGAGGATATACGGGTATTCAAGTGCTCCTTTATGCGCAAGTGTAGCGGTCTTGTAGTGTTGCCGATGTAAATTCTTTTGCATTTATTGCACTGTAGTTTGTAAACACAGTTAGGGCGATGGCACAGCCATGTGTTTGGGATAGATAAATTAGCCAGGGAGCAGGGTTCGGGTGTGTGGTTAGTATGTTTATTAGATAGATGTTGGCGTAAGGAGGTGCAAGTATGTGTTAGTTTTATGTTAAGGTTTTCCTTATGTATTGCCTTGCGGATGGAGGTGGTGATCTTATCGCTGAAGAAAGGGAGTTTTAAGAAGCATGTGTTAGAGAGGGTGCGGTGTCTACGTGTTTTGAGCTTATTTAGGTGGGCTATGGTGGGGGCGGGGTAGCCATTAGTTTCGAGGGTTTGGTGGAAGTTGTTAGTGTGTAATATTTTGTCAGCAGCAGAAGAGCATTTATTTTGTATTCGGGTGATTTCATTATGGGCATAACTGAATTTGGCTTTTGTGGGCAGGGCAGACTTAAAGTGTATGAAAAGGTTTTTGCAGGCAGGTTTCCTATAGAAGTTAGTATGTATAGAGCCGTCTTCGGTGATGTTAAGGTTGAAATCAAGGAGAGAGAGTGAGCCGGACTCGTTGGGGTGTTCTATGGTGAATTGTATGTGGGGGTCGGTGTGGTTGAAGGTGTTGAATATTTGTGTGGCTTCGTCTTGAGAGGATGTAAGGATTAGAATGTCATCTATATATCTGGAGAAGAATATATAGGAGAGGCAGGGGTTAAGTGCTCGTTGCTCTAACCGGTTCATGTAGGTGATGGCTAAGAGACCGGAAAGGCTAGAACCCATGGGGAGGCCGGAGATTTGTTTGAAAGTGTGCTGCTGAAAGGTAAAGTATGTGTTGTCGATGATGATGCATAAGAGATTGTGAATGTCAGTAGGTGTTAGTCCGAAGAGCTCTAGGTTGTCAGAGGAAGATATGTGGTCGGTGATTAGAGGTATGGCTGGGTGTGCGGGTATTGAGGTGTAGAGGGAGATTACGTCTAGGCTAAATATATAGTTGTTTGTTTGTAGTTGTTGGCGTTGGAGTGAGTGTAGTCTGCTAATTACTTGGTCGGAGCTGCTGACATGTACGGGGAAGGTGGAGAGTAGTGGTTTGAGTAGTTGAGAGAGAAGCCAAGAGATTTTATAGAGTGATCCTTCAATACTAGAGACTATAGGTCTAATTTGTGTGTGTGTGTGTGTGTTGGTCTTGTGTGTTTTAATGAGGTGGTAGAAGGTGGGGAGTCTGCTGTTTTTGGTGGTGAAGTTGATTTTGTATTTTTGGGGGAGGTTACGTGTGAGACAGATTTGGGACCAGGTGTTGTTAATGAAGTTTTGGACTAATGTGGCTGAAATGTTAGGGGCGGGTGTGTATAGGTTGTTGTTGGTGTTAAGGTGTTCGAGAGCGAGTGTGTTGTATGAGTCTTGAGAGATGATACATAATTCCTTACCTTTATCAGAGGGTAAGTAAACTAATTAATTACTTTACTTTATATTAAAATTCTTAAAATACGAAAGAAAGATAAACAAAATAAAAATATGAAGATAAAACACACTGAAATAAAAGTAAATAATCAAATATAAGCTTAATAAAAAAAAAAAAAATAATAAATAAAAAAAAAAAATATATATATATTATTAAAACTAACAGTTTATCAAACACCATACACTTAACCAACATTACACAAATATTTTTGAACACCAAATCATATATTTAACATAACCTTAAAATAAAATTTAATTTAATTTACATTCATTGCGAGACTGCTATAGTTTTCGTTGCGGTCTACATCTGGTAGCCATTTTGTTTTGTAGTATTCTCTACACAGTCGGAGAAGAAAAAAATTTTCTTCTGGTTTAATTATTTTTGACAAAGGGATGTCTTTTCCCGAAATATCAAATAGTGATTTTTAATCACCCGGACATCACACGAACAGCTAAAAACACTCTTGCTGTTATGTAAGATTTTAGAAAAAAAAAAGTAAAAATAAATAGTAAGTCATATTTCGTATTCGATTTATTGTTATTGTTTTTGTTCCTTACAACTTGCATCTTACCCGGAACTTGCATTGCCCACAGCCTTTCAAAAACTTACTAATATATATATATATTTTACAAATCTTGCTGCGGATATAACACTTGTTTCCCTTTGTATGTAACTTCTGTTTTACACTTGTGTATTAGGCTCCTACCATGGGATCTAACGTTACTCAGTAGACCAGCTCTTGACAGACAGACTCTGCCAGATAAACCACACATATGGTAATTTTGCTGGGACATTTGACACTGATTGCTTTCGCAAAGCACGTTTATAGATAGAGTACTCTATACGATTCGCCTTAAATGTACTACAACCATCATAAATACATCTGCACCAGACCGATGGCTCCAGAGACATCCTCTCCGAATTTTTCACGTTCATATCAAGGGTTTTCTAGGTTGATTTTTAATTACATCTTTAAAACGAAACTTAGGTTTATGTCTCGGTCGTTTTCCATGCAGTAGTTCTCCATGTAACAGCTATTTAGGGAGCCTGTAATCTCACATACTAACTAAATGCCCTGCCCAGCGCATCTGACTACATATAATACGCACTTCTATGCTTGGTACTCTCTCCCCCCACCCTCTCTCTCTCTCTCTCTCTCTCTCTCTCTCTCTCTCTCTCTCTCTCTATATATATATATATATATATATATATATATATATATATTGTTTGACTTGACGTCTGCTTCATTTGATTAACAGAGATTTTCGATTTCCCCGGCTATCAAGAACATATTTTTTCATAAGAATCATGAATTAAATCCCAAGGTGTTCATATAGGTTAGTGAACTCTTCAAAAAGTAATTGGATTAATTAACCTAATTTTTACGAAATTTAATAGACACTTATCTTCATAAACACATTGGAAAGCCTCTCACAAAACACGAATCAGTGAGAGAGAGAGAGAGAGAGAGAGAATAGGAACGAAAGAGATAGTCAGAGACAATCACATTCAGCTGTTTCGACGTATTACATTTATCTAGACGTGTTTTAATCCTACAGTATTACATTTAGCCTGTAATTAAGTGGAATTATAATGGTTATATATCTATCATTCGAATAAGCGGCCACCGAGAGTTCTCTATTCTTTTTATTAATAATAACGTCTTATTCTTATAGTAAGTGTTTCTAGTCTAACTATTTTCCCTCTCTTTCTCTCACTTCATCAGTACTTGTGAATGACTATATAAGCTTCCTTCTTAGGTCGAGAACTGTCGTAAAGGGATGTCGCCTGCTACATCCTAGCGTTATACAAAGTTTTTTATAAATAAATACATTAGACACTGTAAAAGCGGCGGGTCATGTTTATATAAATATACATTTTAGATATAATTTACAAGCACTTCTACTGTAGCTAGATTTTTGAAGGTTCGATCCCTTGATTACTAATGTATTAGCGTTGCGATGAGTATCTAGTTAAACAAAATTGTATTCCAGGTGTTTTCTTCCTTTGTCTGTTCAACAATTCTTTATTTTGTCTTTCTTTTTTTTCTTGCTAATATTCTGCTATGTTTTAAAGGGGGTCAACGTGTTCGGGATTGAAAGAGAGGAAACAGGGTGGGGTATGGAGTCGACTACCAAATGTAGTTAAAAAAAGAAAAATATAGTTCCAACCAACACATTAGTCTGACGTAGTTAAAGAACAACGAGATAAGACATATTTATATCTGCCAGCGACCGTGAATTTCAACTGAGGTTATGGGTGTAATTTTAAAAAAAAGCTAAGTTCTTAATTTTCTTTTATTCCTGAACTGTCTCTGTCTTATATTTTACTAATTCTAATTATGTTACTAAATTTACTTGTATAATCCTTGTGGTTTTTTATTTCATTATTATTTCAATTTACTTATTTTTCTCCGTAGCTTTTATTGTATAAAGAGTTAATAAGTTTTTTCTCAGCTGTATCCCTACTGGTTGTCTATCTTTTATTTGTGCTAACATGTGAGAGGGTAACCTATATTCAATTTCTGTTCCCTCTGATAAGCGTATATATATATATATATATATATATATATATATATATATATATATATATATATATATGTGTGTGTGTGTGTGTGTGTGTGCCTATGTGGAGGATTTATTTTTTACCTGCGGGAGCTCGGAATACCCGACTAGTACACGGGCGATGGCTATCCTCTCTCGGAGTGTTGGACCCTTAGACCTTGTCATGTCATCCATCTAAGAGAAGGAAAACTCTGACAATAAAACCTTGCTACTAACTATTTACGTCTTGGCAGCAACCCGTTGGGGAGGGAGGCCTCCTTAGTCTTGATTGACAACCTTCCTAGAGCTGAAGTCTCGAACAAAATATCCGGTTTGCAAACATATCATTTCTTAAGGGGTAGATGGGCTCTGCCTATCGCCTGGCTCTCGAATTCGTTCTTTGTCTATTAGCCAGGCGTAGAGGTACAAGAACTGGGACGCCGTTAAAGACGTCTGGTACTTTGCCTTGTTTCCCGACTAGGGCAATGAACGCCGTCTCTTTTTCTCTCTATCCGGGCAACTTGGGGAAAGTTTTTTGTCACTAAGTCTTAAATGGCTAGTTTGGGTCGCTTTTGTTCCGACAGGTTAAAGGTATAGGTTAGACAGCTTGTCTGGCGGCTGTTTCCGACTGGTAGTTAGGAGCCTTAACATTTAGGTAGCGCTAAGAACGGCTGCTCCGTCAACAGTTTCATAAAATCGTGGGTAACTGTACGTACCATGCCGCGCATGGAAAGGACCCTACAGTTATCGTCGGTGGGCTTTCTCGAGGCCACAACCCCCATGGACCAAGTCACAACTAATGGACTGGTTGTGTGAGCTTATTGACACTTATGAAGCACCAACTTTGCCTTCCCCACTATAACTAAACACAACATGAATTTACAAAATAAAATAAACAAATCTAAACCAGACACCCAACAAAAACATATTTACCTCCGCCCTTGAGACTCGCATTCACAAATATCAGGGGAATCAAAACTAAAATTAACGACGTAGAAACTTTTCTCTTGACAAACTCACCGGATATCCTAGTTCTAAGTGAAACGAACCTTCAATCCTCAATTCCCTTTCACTACTTTGACATGACCGATTACCTTCCACTCTACCGTAAGGACTCTGACAAACATATGCATGGGCTAGGAGTTCATGGTCAGAACACCCTCAACTTGACTAGAGAACATAGGATAGAATCAGATGACCAAGCCTACATGTGCTTTAGATTAACCCTGTAGCACAGAGTTAGTTACTTATATTTCTTATATCGTTCTCCTTCAACCAAGGTAATTCCCCTGCTTGACTCTGTCTCTGAAAGCTTAGATAGAGCACTCTCACTCAACTCGAATGCACAGATACATGTATTTAGGAATTTTAATGCACACCACCCTGACTGGGTGGGATTCTCCAGCGTTACTGATGCAGCTGGGAACTCTACCATTAATTTCTCCTCAGCTCACGACCTCTCACAGATTATCACTTTTCTGACCCGCCTTCCGGATCGCAAAGACCAGCAAGCCTCACTTCTCGACCTGTTCTTACCTCACTACCTGAGGCTTGTGTGGCGAATGCCCATAGATCGCTCGGAAACTCTCATCACGTTGTGGTAATAATACTTATCACTTTAAAAACTCGTCGAAAAGCAGATGAGCTGTTGCTTAAAACGACGAGAAACTATGAGCAGGCGGATTTTGAATCCCTCAGAGATCACATCAGCGACGCACCATGAAGTGTAACCTTCTCACTCTATGCTGATCAGTGTGCATATGAGCAAACCGAATGGATCAAAGCAGGCATTATGAGTATGTCCCCACGCCAAGATTCATCAGCAAACCCCACTCTCATCAATGGTTCACCTCAAAATGTGCAGCTACTATTGCTGGGAGACAGAAGGTATTCCAAAAATTCGGCCGCCATAGTCAACTGCGAATATACAGAAATTAATGATTGCAAAGTAGTGTTAGATGAAGCAAAGAGAAGATATACAGAGATAACCAGAAAACGCATTCAGTCATAGAAACTAGGTACTCGTGATTTCTGGAAAATTTACAATAGTGTGATGAACAATAGACAATCCCCGCTATCAAATCACAACGATGTTGTTTGCACGGAAACTGATAAGACCGAACAGCGTTTCGCCTTAAACTCCACTCTGGACTCGGCAAACCACCCCCTCCCTAAATTCCCATTGCGGACTGAAGCCACACGTGAGAACCTTGTCATCACTCCGTCTAAAGAGAGAGACATCATAAAAAACCATGACACCTCCAAAGCCTGTGGGCCTGATCTAATACAAGTAATAGTAATAAAGAAATGCTCTGCTGAGCTGGCCTCTGTCCTCTCCAAAATATAAAACAAATGCCTTACTGAATCTTGTTTCCCTGATAGTTTAAAAATTGCCTATGTGGTACCAGTCTTCAAGAATTCAGGAGATAGAACTGATCCTCTAAACTACCGTCCAATCAGTGTACTCCCGATCTTTGCACTAATATTTTAATCATTAATCAATCTAGCGATAGCTAGCCACCTAGTTAATGCTAAACTTCTTTCTGATCATCAATACGGATTCAGACAAACACGATCTACTGCAGATATCTTAACGGTCATCTCTGAACGTATATACCATACACTGGACAAGGCAGGTCAAGCTAGGGTGGTAGCGCTTGATATATCCAAGGCCTTTGACAAGGTCTAGCATGGAGGGCTTCTCCTAACACTGCACTCATATGGTATTACTGGACAAATATGTAATATAATTAAATCCTTCCTAACAAAACAAAAGATCCAGGTTGCACTCGATGGCCGTTTTTCTAAGCAACAGGGCATATATGCTGGTGTACCCCAAGGATCAATTCTTGGACCTCTACTGTTCCTGATTTTCATAAATTACCTGATGCCATTGCGACTGAGATAATAATATTTGCTGACCACACCACGCTCTACTCTCGTCATGTGGGCAAAACCGACGCGCACATATCTGAGACAATGGCTGAATACTTAGAAAATGACCTCTAATCTGTAGTTGAATGGGGTCAAAAATGGATAGTAACTTTTAATACCGCAAAGACAAAGCTCGTTTCCTTCAATAACTACAAGAAACCTCTTCAACCACCGATTATCATGACAAATAGCACCCTGCCTGAGAGTTCATCATTCAAACTTCTAGGTCTTTTTCACAGACAACATGAATTGGAATACATACATTGAAAACATTACCAAGGCTGCTGAAAAGAAGGTGGGCTCCCTCTTACGTGCTAGTAAACTTCTCACACCTGACATTATCCTGTATCTCTACAAAGCCACCATCTGCCCATGCATAGAGTATTGTTGCCACATATGAGCTGGTGCATCATCCGCTAGTCTCTCCCTCTTAGATAAGGTCCAAAAAAGAGTCGCCAACTTTATAAGTCCTTCACTATCAACCACGCTCCAGCCCCTGTCCCATCGCCGCAATGTAGCATCCTTGTGCCTGTTTTACAAGTACTTCAATGGATTGTGCTCTGATTAGCTTGCTGCTCTGATACCCCCACGACGTAAATTCACTAAACCAACCCGACAATCTCTAAAATCCCATTCATACACTGTGGAGGTCTCCAGATGTCGAAGAGATGTCTACTCCAAAAGCTTCTTTTCTTTGTGCTTCTGGACTCTGGAACTCCCTCCCTGCTCCCTGCTTTCCTGACGTTACTGACATGCAGAAATGTAAAACTAATGTAAACAGACATCTCGCTGCCCAACTCCTAAATCAGGTTGACCACCCAAAAACCTACACTCTTATTTCTCAGTAGCTCCTTACGTCAACAATGGCGGCCTGCCTTGGTTGGGGTGAACTCTGTTTTTAAAAAAAATACAGGAAAACAGTCTGACTGTGGATGACAGATGTATGTATATATGTATGTATGTATTTGTGTATGTATGTATGTATGTATTTATGTATGTATGTATGTATGTATTTATGTATGTATGTATGTATTTATGTATGTGTGTATATATGTATGTATGTATGTATGTATTTATGTATGTGTGTGAGAGCGGCTCTGTCAAATTTATATACTTAAGAGTTGTTGTCGTCTTCAAGTTTGAGTAAATACTATAATACTAAAATAAACATAAAGAAAATATTGTCTTATGTGTGTATATTGCCTTTTTGGTCTCATTTGTCGTTTCCATATGTCTCTGTGTTTTTCGGTCCATACTTCTCTAGAGAATTGACTTGGGTAATGAATACCGATGCAAATAAGTGCAACTTCAGTTGCAGCCATTGCATTCAGTTACACGTGAATGCAATTCCTCTCTTCCAGATGAATAGGCTGGCAAAAACAACATAAAAACGAAACAGAGCCATGCTAGTGCACAAACTGCACCACGCAGAGAAAGCGACGATCTTTTTCAATAGGTGTTGTTTCGTATCTACGATAGGATGTTTCTATCAGTTGGTCCACAGTCAGTTGGTCTGTCATGCTTCAGTTTAATGTATCACGCTGAAGTTTAATGTGTCACGCTGAAGTTTAATGTGTCACGCTGAAGTTTAATGTGTCACGCTGAAGATTTTTATTGTATTTTAATCGCTTAAAATTCTTATGACTATTGTGAATGTTATGAGTACCTAGTAACTATGAGTAAAATACCAGCTCGCGTTTACTGAAGTGTTTTTTTTTTTATCAAATACTGTTTTGACATGTAATAAGCCGGAATAATCTAGAGACTGCTCCCTCGACGTCTATGATGAATCAGTGCAGTATAACAATTTTTAATGGTCAATCAAGCTTCTTTTAAACCTTTTTCTTACATAGAGAGAATTATATATAGAGACACTTTCCTTATGCTAATAAGGGAAGGAAAACTCTGATATAAAAACTGTGTTACTCACTACTAACGTCTTGGCAGTAAACTTTTTGAGGAGAGAGGCCTCCTTAGTTCTGATCGAAAACCATCCTAGAGCTGGAGTATCGAACAAAATATCCAGATTGCAAATCTAAAATTGCTTAAAGAGTAGAGAGACTCAGCCTATCATTCGGCCTTTGTACTCCTTCTTTGTCTATTAGCAAGGCGCAGAAGTACTAGCGCAGGTACACCTCAAAGACACCCAGTGATTTACCTTGTTTCCTGACTAAGACAATGAACGCCGTCTCTCTTTCCCTTTATATGGACAACTTGAAGCTAACATTCACAAATATCTGGTGGCTTAGAACCAACATCAATTGCGTAGAAACCTTTCTCCTTGTGAACTCTCCGGATATCCTAGCACTAAGTGAAACAAACCTACAATCCTTAATCCCTCACACGATTTTGAAATGACTGAATACATCACACTCTACCGTAAAACCTTACAAAAATATGCCCGGGCTTAGATGTTTATGTTTTTAACACCCTTCTCTTGACTAAAGAATATAGGTTAGAATCAGATGATCAAGCCTATATGTGCTTTAGATTAACCTTACAGCACAACGTTAGTTACTTATATTTCTTATACCGTCCTTCTTCGACCCAAGACTATACCCTGTGAAACTCTGTCCCTGGAAGCATTAGTACAGCATTCTCACTTGACTCGAGTCCCCAAATACATATATTTGGGGATTTCAATGCACATCACCGAAACTGGCTTGAATTTTCTATGTATACAGACACAGCATGTAACTCTAGGTATATCTTCTTAATAGCGCATCTTCGCTCACAGACTGTTACCTTTCTGACCCACCTTCTTATCGTGTGGACCAGCAAGCCTCACTTGCCGACATGTTCTTGACATCACTGCCTGAGGCGTGTGCCACAAATGCCCATGGCTTGCTCTGGAACTCGGATCACTTTGTGGTAATGATTGATATCAGCCTAGAATCTCGTCGCAAACCCGTTGCTACAAACGACGAGTTACTAGAAAGCGGACTAATTGAAAATCCATCAAAGATAACATCATAGACGCCCACTGAAATTAAGCACTTTCCTTTGCTGATCAGTGCGCAAATGAGTGAACTGAAAAGGTCAAAGCAGGCATTGAAGCACATGTCCCCATACGAAAATTCTACAGCAAGCCCCACTCTCCACCATGATTCACCTCGAACGGTGCAACTGAAGCAGCAAACCCTCCAACGATTCAACCGCAATTAGTCAACAACAGTAGACAGAGTCTTATAGTATCAATAAATTATTATAAGACTGTAATATATTAAGCCAGGAGAAGGCATACAGCGATGACCAGAAAACGCAGTCAGTCACAGAAACTAGGTACTCGAGATTCCTAGAAAATTTTCAATAGTATTGTGAACAATAGGCAATAAACCCCTACTATCCAACCACAATGATGTCGTTTGAACGGCAACTGATAATACTGAACTACTTACCCAGTGTCTCGCCGTAAACTCCACTTTGGACTCCGCACACAATTCCCTCCCAAATTTTCCATTGCGGACTGGAGCCACACTAGATTACCTTACCATAACCCCATCCTATGTTCAAGAACTCACAAAAAACCTTGACACCCACGCGAATTTGGAGCTGATCTTATACTAGTAATAGTAATGATAAAATGCTCCGCTGAACTGGCTCCTGCCATCTCACAACTACAACTAATGCCTTGCCGAATCTTTCTCCTTGATAGCTTCAAAATTGCCTCTGTGGTACCAGTTTTCAAGAATTCTGAGATAGAACTGTCCCTAAGAATTATCGTCCTATCAGTCTACTCCAGCACTTCGCTAAAATCTTTGAATCTTAAATCAATCTAGCGATAGTCTGCCACCTCGTTAATGCTAAACTTCTTCCTAGCAATCAGTATGAATTTAGGTAAGGACGATCTACTGCGGATATCCTAACGGTCATCTCATAACGCATATACAATACTCAAGGCATGTGAAACTAGCGCGGTAGCGCTTGATATATTTAAATCTTTTGACAATGTCTGGCATAAAAGTCTTCTAATAAAAATGAATTCATATGGTATTACTGAACGATTAGTTAATATAATTAGATCCTTCATATCCAAAAGAAAGGTCCAGGTTGTCCTCAATGACTGTTCAACCAAACAACATGACATAACTGCATGGTACAACAGGGATCCATCCTTGGACCTTTATTGTTCCTGATTTTCATAAACGACATCCTTGATTACATTGTGTCTGAGATGAGTATATTTGCTGACGACACCACGCTCTACTATCGTCAAGTGGGTAAAACTGAAGCTTACATATCTAGGGAATTGTCAGAATCCTTATAAAGTGAGCTCTAGTCTGTAGTGGATTTAGATCATAAATGGTTTGAAACTTTTATAACCGCAAAAACAAAGCTTGTTTCCTTCAATAACTAAAAGAAACCTATTCAACCACCGATTACCATGGCAAATAACACTCTACCTCAGAGTCCAACGTTCAAATTCATCGGCCTAACATTAACAGATAGCATGAATTTGAAAAAATACATAGTATACATTGCCACTATACAGTACTGTTGTAACATATGGGCTTGTAGACCATCCACTGTGCTTGTTTTAGACGTACTTCAATGGAATGTGCTCCAAATAACTTGCTGCTTTGGCCCCCTTTCGATGCAAATACACTCGACCAATCCGACAATCAGCTAAATCCCATCCATTACTGTGGAAGTTACCAAATGCCGGAGAGCCTTCTACTTTAATAGCTTTTCCTGAAGCTGCCGGCCTTTGGAAATCCATTATTGCTTCCTGTTTTCCTGACTGTGCCGACATGCAGAAATTTAAAACTGATGTGGACAAGCATCTCGCTGCACAGCTCCCAATTTAGGATGACCCCTAAAAATAAACACCATAATTCTCAGTAACCCCTTACGTCTGCAGTGGCAACTTGCCTTGTTTGAGGTGAACTAAGTTAAAGAAAAACGGTATAACAAATAACCAGTATTATTACATCTACTTGAAACAATATTTTTATGGCCCCAATATATTTTGTACTTCATCTTATGGTTTCATTTTCGGAATAATTTTCCTCCCCATCTCTAATTTTTGATATTTTTCTGTCCATTCTTCTTGTTATCTGTCTCTATTTCCTCTTTATTCTTTTTGTCTCTATAATTTACTTTAAGTTTGAGTAATTAAATTCAGTGTTTGTTACTCTCATTGATAAATATAATCGAATGTATTCACGCTCTTGGTCTCTCCTTTTTCATTTCCCATATATATATATATATATATATATATATATATATATATATATATATATATATATATATATATATATATATATATATATATATTGTTAAAATATTTTTGTTTATTTAACATAGTAACAATGTGCTTAAATAGCTTTCGCACCTACATACTGACTATTCCGCCATTGCCTCAAGCCGGGATCGAAACTAAACCACCGAACTTACAGTCGGTGATTTTACTCCTTACGCTATCATACGACACCGGCTAAATTTAAGTGAAATCTGAATGTAAACATTGTCAAGTGGTTTTACCCAATGAGCTATGCCTTTAAAAAGTAGCAGTCGACGATGTTCTTACAAAAAGCTGTACCCAAGAAAAGAAAGCTCATATAGTAATCTAAATACAGTCTGTTTCGCTGTATCACAGCTATCTAGTGCGGCTAGACAGGCAAGTGCCTCAAGCCTGGATCTAAACTCAACCGTCGAGCTATGAGTCGGTGCTTTTAGACGTACCCTATCATGCGACACCGGCTGAATGTACGCATGTATAGTTACGTTTATGTTTATATAAGCACTTTCAGTTGCCGAACAGTGCTCCCTTGGGTTTTACAAAAGAGCTTTGCATTTCCGCTAATCGTAGTTGGCGATTTCAATTACGTCACTGCTCAATGAAAAAGTGGTGGGGGCGTATGTAATTACTTACAGACAGACTGTTTCGCTGTATCACAGCTTCTCAGTGATATATATATATATATATATATATATACTACTTCATGTATTCACATACATTTTATAAGGATATATAATTTTTTATGTATCAATTTTCAGTATTTACTTCAACAGTGCTCGATACGTAAGTAGAGCAAGGTAGTAAGCTATGCAAATATATTTATGGCAATTAAGCTACACAGAGGCATTTTAGCCTGAAGGTACCCCCGGGGATGAAACACGGGAGTCTCTGTGCAGCTTAATTGCCATAAATATATTTCCATAGCTTACTATATATACATATATATATATATATATATATATATATATATATACTTAGCTACGTAAAACAAACATACAAGCAGCCAGTCTTTTATCAAAAAAGCTTTTGTTTTTATGCGTAATTTGTAATCGCTAATTACCTGTTTAACGGAAGTGTAGGTGTTATTGGTAAATGTTGAACCATGTCTACGTGGGTGGGTATGAGATTAGCTTACGCACATTTGTCGTTTACGTACCATTATGTTGGTTCGTACATCAGCGATTGGCAACCTAATCGCTCACTCACACGTATGTATTCCTGCGTGTGCATTTGTCATAATGACTGTAGTTTATTTTTTGTATGTGTCTACCTGTGAGCGGGGGAGCGGAGAGGCGTTCACGCATGCGCTGTCGCTTCTCCTCTTTTTCACTGCGTCGCACGGCAAACACGTCCACATGCATCGACTTTGCGTGCGCTGCTTTTGTCGTCGCTGTTGCTGACTGGCGTGCACCAGGAAATGCAGATATCCGTCAGTTATTCAGTTCTTTGTTGTGTTTCTGGTTTTGAGCTTGTTTGTTTGTTATTCAGCTCACGCAGCTCACTCAGCTTTGATAAAAATGAATAGGGTAGGAAATCATTTGGGCGGTGAAATCTAATCTAATTCATGCAGCCAAAAGAACTCACCCAACCAGTGGCCAAATACTAGACTGATGTATACGAAAGAAAATGAGATTAACCTTTAAAACATATTCAAGCAGATAAAAGTCGCAGAGTGAAAGAGCGAGTAGCCAACGGGTTTAAGAGTCTTCTTATGAAATTTTAATTATTAAGGGATATGCTTAAAACATAAGAAACTCTCTCTTTTATCCTCCTTATTTGACTTTCAGCTACGAAAATATTGAAATCTGGACCAGAACACAGTAGTCCCTTATGTTTCAGTTGTAATATGCATTGTTTGGGGCGAAGTAAAGTAGAAAACAACTTTTTGACATTTAAAAAATATTTACAAACTTTGTAGATATTTCTTTCATAGCCGCTAATTAGAGAATCATTCGACCAATAATAAGTTAAATTGAATGTTAAATATTTTTACGAACAGAGAGAACAGTGGAAAAAACAGCAACTTTTTCTCTACTCGAAACGTTATAGTTAACAATACATAAAAATGCTTTACATAATCGAATATTTTTGCTCGTATATATAATGTAAGTGTTGAGTGTTTTAGTGAACACCCAATTTTCACAATTTCTTGTTGATGTATGCTACCCCCATCTCCTCTAAAAGAAACGTGAATGCCTGGGAGGATGGTCTCATGACAATAAAACAGATACTACACTACCCTCAAAGGAGAGGGTAATGCCTGGAATTATAATGTCATGACAACAATACAGACACTACAGTACTCCTAAAGGAGGATGTACTACCTGGAAGGATGATCTCATGATAGCAGAACAGGATGTACTCTACCCCCAAAAGGATGAGGTAATGATTTGGGGTACGGTATCATGACCACAGAACATATATTACACGAGTCGCTTCCCCAAAACAATGAGGGAATTACTTGAAAGATGGCCTCGTGACAACAGAACATATACTACGCTATGACCTCAATTGATCATTGGAAGATAGTAAACTCGTACATTGATAGAAGTAATGGTTCATGCCGACATATACCAAATCTCCATTAGTAACATATGTCATAAGATAGATTGTTAGTATGTTATTAGGTTTAGGAAACGGTTGTTTTAAATAAATGATTTATCATACAACAATTCATCAAACACAACAACTATTGTTCAAAATGAAAACCATCACTGAGCAACAAGATACACGCGGTGACTGTAGAAATAAGATTCGGAACGGTATTCCCCACATTAGGCTAGAGTAATCAGAAAAGCAGAAAATTCCATTAGAAGTTAAAAAAATTGTGCAACTTGTCATTATATGACGTAGCGAACAAATATCGGATGTGAGATGTGAAGTAGAAAATAGCAAAGTATTTCCCCATTGCCGGTGAGCTGAATGGGTTCACATTTTATTTTCAAATCTGTCTTCATTTGTCGGGGATCAGGCGAGGAGAAGCTCACATGATGTGTAAACGACTATTACATCAAATAGCATGAGGTCATGAAGCCAAAAATGTTGTTGAATTTTTCTTTTATTTCTTACATAATTCAATCCATTTAGAGAACTAAGAAGAACAGATCTACATCTCTACAACTGCCAGCACATCGATAAAGCTGTCTGCATACAACGTGTACACGAGCCACTAAGCTGTTTTCTGGCACTGAAACGATGACCGTCATCTGGTTGGGACCAAAGACTTTACCACGAAATGTAACAATTATCAACGGCGTTCTGTCAACAATTTTCAAGCTTTCGGATTTGTTGAAAGTCAAATCATTGTCAATCTTTTTTACCTCCATGAAATGCGTCAAATTGCAGACCGTTTATAAAATGATGCATCCATCAAAATAGGCGGTAGTCACATGGTGCAACGTTTACACAATAGGCTGGTTTTTTAACGCCTACCCTCAATAGATGTATGTGACACAAGGTCGGAAAGTGGGATTTGAAAAGCCAGCGCCTGAGAAGGTGAGCGCTCTGGCCATTAAAATTGCCTGCTTAGCCCCGTCGGCATTCCCCGGTAGGGGCGCCTCAGGCAGTAAGCTATAAAATTACTACTCCCCAAAGAGGGGAGGCAAAGCCTGGGAGGGTGGACCTCCTAGAACTGCACATAACGAACCCATAGACCGGCGTCATCAAGTACCGAAGGCCAAGACAATACCAGTCTATGGGTTGTAGTACCCATCGGAACAGATACTACACTTTGATCCTGACCAAAAGGCCAAGAAGCCGTTTTTATTATTATTATTTTTATTATTTATCTACCTCCCACAAGGTAAGATGTGACACAAGGTCGGGAAAGTGGGATTAGATAAGCCAGCGATCGAGAGGTGAGCACTCTGGCATTTAAAATTGCCTGGTTAGCCCCGTCGGCATTCCCCGGTAGAAAGGCCTCAGACAGTAAGCAATAAACTTACTCCTCTTCAAAAAGGGGAGGCAAAGCCTGGGAGGGTGGACCTCCTAGAACTGCACAGGACAGACCCATAGACCGGCGTAAATCAAGCCCCGAAGGCCAAGACAATACCAGTCTATGGGGTGCAGTATTTATGGGAACAGATACTACGCTTTGATCTTAGCCAAGAAGCCGTTTTGCGGCAAAACTTCCACAAAGTCTAATATTTTTATCTTGTGGTTAGTTGTTGTTTTGGTTGTTGAGTGATTCGAATTTCGGCATAAAGCTCACAACGATTTTTTATTGTCTGGTCTACATGAAGTCCTCTTCGTTGACCGCAGCTATTCGTTAGACCTGTACGATTGCAGGTTCTAATCCCTGACATCGAGAATAGCCACGCATAGTAGCTTCATACGAAATCTAAGTAGATTTGGCCCAGAACACTCAACGCAATGGCGAAGAAACAAAGTTATTGCGCTCACTCCATTGATTTGCGATTCTACGCTTAACAGGTCTTTGCGTTTTACACGGAGAGGCAGGGAGCCTGTTAAACGGCTTACAGCCGCCCTAAGACCGGTTGGTATCAAATCCATTAGCCATGGCTATTCCTGCCAGGAACATCTGTTCCAAACGGCATAGCTTTAATACTACCACATTGATACATTCTTTACCTGGTTGAAGAAAAGTTGGACTCTTTTTAGAGTTAATGTTATGCCATACGACTCTTGATGAAACTAAGCAAGATTTCGAGGAATAAGATTTGTGTATTTTTCAACAAGTCAATCGTAGACCTGATCAAGTTGCTAGCAACATTGATGACACGACCATTCAGCAAAAGTTTCAAATCTATGTTTCACAAAAACGGAAATCATGATCGTCTTTCCAATTTATTTTAACATTTTATGAATACGTCATTCGTAGAAAAGATACGATAATATCCGTAATGTTAGGGGATAATTCTCGCAATTCTACCCATCATTACACACAATCTGAAGGAATACGCCCATTGACTGTTATCTACGCGCCCTGACTTGTGTGGGGAACCGCGTGAACAACGTGAGGGTATTTCATATGTATGTTGTATCAGCCATGAACTCTTAAGTATATCAACTAGAATATATTGCTGAGATATATGTTAGAAAACAGGTCTGAAAATAGGTGTCAGATAGAGGTCAGGACAGGAGTCAAGGAGTTGAAACTATTGAGTCGTGAGAACTGTTTGTAGTTATAGTGGGCGGGCATGGTGTCACTTGTTCTCAGGCTAACGGTATTTATGAGAGAAGATATTTAGTCTTGGCGAGAGCTTGAATTTAAAAAGACGTGCTAGAAATGCTAGAAATGCTAGAAATGCTAGAAATAAACCTTAATAATTAAGCGATACGTTTACAATATAAGTATCTATTTTCTGCCCCTTTTGATTTTCAGCTACGAGACGAGGACCTGGCTGACTAAATCCTTATTCTTCCAAGAATGTGTTGTTCAAATTAATAGTATAATAATTATATGAATAAATTATGTCAAATAGCTTTGTTGGAGCAACCTATTATGTCTTCGTTTAGTGTTTTTTAAAGATGTGTTTATACGACAGTTTCCCACTTTTTACGAAGTCATTTTAATTATTGTTGTACTCTGCAAGATCTTTCACCGGTTTGTCAGTAGAGTACAGAAAAGACAGTTTTGCATCGGATGGACCCCCTTTAAACACTCACACATGATTAGGTAATTTTTTTAGCCCCATCTACTAATAGCAACTTTTGATCGCCTCATTCCCGTTCTCAAGCGGCTGAGTGTGTTCCACTGGAACAAGCGTGCCTCTGAACAGGAAGGGAGGGCATAAAAAGAGTGTGATTCCAATGTTAGTGGTTGAGAGGCATTTCCGAGCTACCTGGTCCATAACTGTAGTCTGGTATCTTCCTGAGATGTTGGTAGAAGATCAACATGGCTGAATAAACTTCTATTTGACTTCAATTATTGAACCGTTGGTTAACGTCCATTAAGGAGATGGCGTTAATCACTGCTAGCCTTAGTGATTTATACTCGACTGGCAACTTCCCGTCTCTCATCTGAAGGGGAAATACCAAGGGTTTTGATCGGATTCAACAGAAACATTGTCGTGTCCGAGCTATGACGTCTGGAACCCCACTTCCTTACAGGGTCATCTACGATGGAACGGTATGACATCCAGCGGTAGTATGGCCACAATCCGACTAACAGCTCTCAGGAAAAAATCAAGGAAGAGTAAACAACTCGATCCGTCGTCCTCTGGTTGTCTCTGCCTCTGCGTCTGTACAAACAATAAAGTGTCAGGCTTGAAAGCGCAAATGCATAGATAACAACGCTGCGTATGTGCATGTGCAACATCCATTGTTTTGTGTTACGGGCCGCACTGTCTTTAGGTTCGTGTGCAACCACTGAGCCTTGCTGCTCTGGGTCTCGTGGGTGAACATGCAATCCTTTAAGTCTAACGATGAGCTATTATTAACGGAGATTACTTTATACAGACCAGACAATCCTGAGACATGATCTTCCTGGGTTCAGTGAAGAAGTCAAATTTGTTAAACAATAGCAACAACAATAACAATATCGTTTGAGACCGTAAATCAGCCTCGCTCTACATATAAAAACACACATGCATGCATAACGACGCCAGCCAGCAACAACGGTATGGATTTTAAAGTTTGTTAAAAGAATATAAAGAACTAAATGGTTACACCATGCTATCTTGATGGCGCATCTACAACCATGTAAAACTCCCAGGTAGTGTTCGGTAATTAACTAGACACTACATTAAGCTCAACTTTGTATCAAATTCAACACTCTTTTGGAGGCAGAAAAATACATATTTCATTTAGAAAAAAAAGGAAAACGGAAATAAAACAAAAAAGGATTAAGTATCAAGTCATATAATCCCCAAACGTTACTACATTAAACAACTTCAAAGTAAAAATAACACGCTTATGTCTACATGAAGACGTTTTATAACGATATAGATTTATTCCAAAAACATTTGATGTAATGAAGAGTTACTTTCATACATTGCTAGACAACCCGCTAGGTCAACGTTGGTACATTGCACAAAAACATAAGATACGTGAATAGACACACCACAAAAATAATGCATGCATGTTTAAATTCATATATCATTATCTTCTTTTTGCTTCCTTCGTCGACAGCAAAGTGTCGGAGCCGTACAACGCAGCAGAACAGTAAAAGCTTGCAACATCGCTATTTTATACTAATTAACAGTTTTGGTGGGTGTATATCTATGATATATCACCATTTAAATATGACTGAATTCTCAGTTTTAGAGATGACATATTATAAGTTAATATTAAGGTAGATTTAATCAGCGTCAAATCGCCGCAAACCTCGAGATTGCTTTTTCACTGTTAACTAAGTGATTTTTTAATTCAGCAGTCTTCATTAATAATGATAATAACATGTATATTTATTTCTTTATGTCTGTGTATATAAGTGTTTATATTTGTGCCCTTAACAGAATATAAAAGTGAATAGGTAGATATTTTAACAGTACATCCGGAGAGTTAGAGAATAAAGTTACTGTGTGCTTTCAATTTAATAGCAATTTCTGTTTCAGATTTCAGTTACGATAATGAAAATAAACATAGGTTGTTACCGTCTCTAACGGCGTTACTCTTATTTTTCTTTAGTAAATTAGACTTCTCCACAGAGCCAACAAAGTTCGTGCCTCAGGGTTGTCTCATTTCCATGGAGTCATTTTTGTTTGGTAAGATTATAGGTTCACTCCCGACACAGCGAGAAGCAATGATCAGCAATTGCATACGAAGCTGGGGATGGTTTTGTCCAGAAGACACACTGCAACGGCTGTGGCACATCTGCAGAAGCAACACTCTTATCCACTAAATTCAAAGCTTCACACATTCTAGCTTGCTACGGAAGCAGATGAAGACCCAAAAGAGGACGGTGCATCCTGATGTTCTATTCCTTCATTTTTACAGGTGCCCAGTTTGCGGGATTGCGGCCCTGATACCGCTGGGTGCAAACCTCTACGCAATGGATGGCTTTGCCAACATCTTGAGTTACAGACGACATTGTCCTGGAAATACTTTTACATCATCCCTACAACTGTGAGAAAAAAGGAGACATTAGAAGGATGCGGCCTTGCTGCTTAATAAAACCATATTTACAGCATCCAACCAAAACCCTTGTTGCCATGGCGACTAACCAGACATAATATATTATTTACGTAATTTATTTAGGTAATTCTTTTACTCTCTTTTATTCGCCCTTTCTCTCACTATATCATACAGTCAATGCACAAACAAGCAAGCAATGACGATAATCATAGTTTTTCTATTACACAGATACTGAACAAATGCAATTAACATAATATTCTTTTGTACTGTTTTTACTGTTCATATATTGCTTACATCTATAATTCCAAAATATATATTGTTCATTATGTTTCAGAATTTTTTAGATGAGAGTTGATAATTTGTAGAATTTGGTATTATCGAACTACTGTTCTCATCTTGAAGACGGTCGGAGGTTACATCGGCCGAAACGTTGTTATAAAAATACCATAATGAGAACAGTACTCCGATTATACCAAATTCTACATATATTGTCCGATTGACAAAAGACAATGTTGACAGTTTTGTTTGATTGCAATGGATAAGAATAATAAATAATTCTTTCAAAAAATTAATCCTTACTTACCTCGCACGAAATCATTTCTATTTTGTCTTTAAGTGGATTTTGGGCCTTGATTTACGGTAAATAATTAATAAAAAACAAGAAAATTATCATAGTCTCAGTGTTACAAAACACAATCTTCTTTTAAAACGAGTTTCGTGTCTGGCTGTTTCTTTATCGCTTTTATTATCACTTCAAAAAGATTTATTGTCCGATTTTAAATAGTTCCTATCCCAAAGAAGAAGAAAGCTAACAAAACAGTTTTGTTTCATTGCAAGGCACTGTAATTACTTTTTGGCGAATTAAATAATTATTTCACGAAATTAATCATTAAAACAAAAGCGACAGTTTGAAAACAATCTTTGCTAACATTTATAATGAAAACACTGGTTTAGTTTACTTTTGACGTATATTGGATAAGTTTTCTTTTGTATCGATGCAGTGTTATTATTTCCGTCTTTCTATTTTCCAGGGAAAACAATCTTTATGTTTTTAACAATTATTTTCCATTGCAAAAAACAAAGACCACCATTTTACACATCAACTGATCGAATCTATCTATCTATCTATCTATCTATCTATCTATCTATCTATATATATATATATATATATATATATATATATATATATATATATGCAAGGCCTGTCTAAAAAAGTATCCGACCTTAGGCTATAAAAATATTTCAAATACCTGACAAGGTTAGTGTCCTAATCCCCTTCAAGTAGGCCCTTTGTGCTTGTACACACTAAGCCCACTGATCCATCCACTGCCGGAAACACCTCTGGAAGTCTTCTTTCGGAATGGTGTTCATCTCTGCCGTCGCGTTTCGCATTATATCTTCTCTGGTCACAAAACGGAAACCTTTCAGTGGCGTCTTTAATTTTCGAAAAAAAACAGGAGTCGAAAGAAGCCATGTCTAAAGGTTGGCGAACGACTGGAATACCATGTTTGTCCAGAAAATGTTTGATCAATTGGGATAAATGTGCGGGGCAATGTTGTGATGCAGTTGCCAGTTTTTAGTCGTCGACATGTCTCGTCTTTTGCCCCGAACTGCGTCACGGAGACGCCGACCAACATCGTGATAGTATTCCTTTGTCACTGTTAGCCCTACCGGGGCATATTCATGATGCACAATTCCACGAATATCAAAGAAGACAGTCAGTATAACCTTGATTTTGCTTCCATTGCGACGACTGTCTTTTTGTGTCTGGGTTGTACCCGTACACCCATGACTCGTCTCCAGTTATCACGGTGTTCAGAAACCCAGGAGCAGTATTGGCGGTTTCCATAAGGCTTTGTGCAACTTGAAACGGATGTCCTTTTGTTCCTACGATAACAACTTGGCCACAAGTTTCGCATCCATTCTTTGCATGTTCAAATCATCACGCAAAATTGCATGTGCGAAATCTTTACTCCTCCGACTTCTTGGGTGATCTCCAATACGATTGAACGACGATCTTCCATCACGAAATTTCGCACTTTCTCAACAACAACTGCACCCCGAGCAGTTTGGGGCCTGCCAAAACGCTGGTCACTCTCCGCTGATGTGCGGCCATTTTTTAATCGTTTGAACCACTCTTTAATTTGTGTTACACCCATCGCATCTTCTCCAAACACCTGCTGAATCTTACGAATTGTTTTGCTTTGAGAATCACGAAGCTTTTGACAAAAGTTGATGCAGTACCTTCGCTATACACGTTCAGTCATCTTGAGAGAATCGGTAATTCGACGAACACGACGAAATGTCTATAGTCTGATCTTTTACCATTGCTGGTAAAAGACCAGACTATGGAAATTTACATCGATGGTTGGATCCCTGCTCATGTTAGCCACGCTGATGACGGCTAATAGCCAGAAACACGTGTCCATGGATTTCTTTTATGTACGGAAAAAAATAATTTATAAAATCTAATTAATAAATATATATGAAAAATAAAAATTGATGACACGTTCGATTTAGGGTGACTGTATGCAGTACTCTGCATATTGTTAACCGCTTAAGGAGCGGATAAATACTAGTGTTCTATCGCCAGTAAAAATAATAACAAAATATCGTGTATATATATATATATATATATATATATATATATATATATATATATATATATATATATATATATATATATAGAGAGAGAGAGAGAGAGAGAGAGAGATAGATAGATAGATAGATAGATAGATAGATAGATAGATCTTGTGTGTATTTAGGTTACATATTCTATTTACGACAAACGTTATGGAACAAGAACGAAACGCTTCTGCTTACTAGGTCTTTTTAACATTTTTTTCGATATTTCGTATGGTCCATCGATTAACTTTGTCAAATTGTTGTATGTAGGCTCCGTAGGTTTTATGTTCCATTATTTGCGAGTACTTTCGATTGATTTATTCAATCGTCTCCAGGTGGTGTATTAGTCTGGTTTGTTTATATCTGCTGTGTTTGTAAAGCGGTGCGACAATTTATGGCCTTTTTAATGTACGCACGGGTGATGAGACGCCGAATGCCGTGCGTCATCGCGCGATTAATAATAATAAAAAAAAATTAAATGCAGAAAATTAAAAAATTAAAAGTACTTTTTCTTTTTGTCAGCTAAACATGTGTTGAAGTTAATTACTAAGCCAGTCATTTTAACAGATTGTGGCTAGACTCGTAATGTATATTGTGATGTTAGAGTTCTTCATTCCCCTAGATGTCTGCCTTAAATGAAGACTGAAAGGAAGACCCCTACGGAGGTTATATCGTGCCCACCGACACTAACCTGATAATTTCTATTTCACGGAACGCATCGATCTATTTACAAACGTACGAACACATCGATCTATTTACAAACGTACGAACACATCGATCTATTTACAAACGTACGAACACATCGATCTATTTACAAACGTACGAACATATCTATCTATCATTATCTCATCGTTCCTTTTAATAAACATATTTATTTATATATACTAGTCGTTTCTTATCTGTCTATATCAATTTAACTCTATAAGTAATGTTGTATATCTGCCTCTCTCTCTCTCTCTCTCTATCTCTCTTTCCATTTTAATATATGTGTGCGTGTGGTCGAATTAATCTGTTTGTCCGTCTATATTTCTACGCGTATAATTCCCTTCCTATTCCTTTCTATATATGTTAATAGCAATGTTTAAGTCTAACATCCTGTCCGTCCATTTCTCTCTTTCTTTCGCTCTCTTTATATATATATATATATATATATATATATATATATATATATATATATATATATATATATATATATGTTAGTATAGAAAAATTAGTACAACATTCTATATATATAGTCTATTATTTTTATCCGTCTGTCTCTTTATCTATTTGGTAGTTCTGTCTATTCATATCTATATCAAGTTATTCCAATGTATAATTCTATATACCTATATCAGTTTATACCGATTTATTTATTTCAGTCTCTATATTTTTACCCTTATCCTTGAATGGCTTTTAGACCTTGATAAGTTGAAACTTATTAAGTAAATATATATATCATTTATATATATGCATATAGCTATCTCAGTATGCCTCTATCAGTATATTCCTACCTATGTATATATACATATCTGAAGCGTCTAAACAAATTGACAAGAACATATCACAGACATTTACAAGCATACACACACACGCATATATATATGTTACTTTTCACCCGCGCCCCTTTTTTTTCAAACCTTATTAAACCTACCTTACAATAGATTTGAACAAACATATATAACATTCTAAGCACATAACGCGTCCAAACGAGAGTGAGACGTGACTTCACATTTCCGAAACAGATGACAACATAAGCTGAAGAGAGCCGGATGGCTAAGTTCTTCTGTGCTTGAAACCGACGGTAGAATGTTGTACTAATTTTTCTATACTAACATATATATATATATATATATATATATATATATATATATATATATATATATATATAGAGAGAGAGAGAGAGAGAGAGATAGAGAGAGAGAGAGAGAGAGAGAGAGAGTGTAAGAGAGAGAGACAGAGCGAGAGAGAGAGGGAGAGAGATAATGTTACATTTATTTTTATAAAGATATGTGTATTACCTTGGCCTTTTGTCTTAAATCAAAGTGTAGTATATGTTCCGATGGATACTGCACCCCATAGACTGGTATTTTCTTAGCCTTCGGGGCTTGATTTACGCCGGTCTATGGGTCTGTCCTGTGCAGTTCTAGGAGGTCCACCTTCCCTAGCTTCGCCCCCCCCCTCTTTGGGGAGGAGTAATTTTATAGCTTACTGCCTGAGGCGCCCCAACCGGGGAATGCCGACGGGGCTGCCCAGGCAATTTTTAAACCCCACTTTCCCGACCCGACCTTGTGTCACATCTTACTTGTGGGAGTAAGATAAAAACTGGCCTTGTGCCTAACTCCTGGAGTGGAGTAAATCAATACTTCATATAAAATGAGATAAAGTGTCTGGAAACATCCAATCTGACAATGGTAAAGAACGGGGAGAATAAATTCCTGAAAATACACCAACATTTATTTCTTCGAGTTAAGACTTCTATCAAGTTTGGTAGAAATCTGTTCAATAAATCTTATGTAGTCTAGTTTATAAACGACCAACAAAGAAACAGACATAAGTAGACACATTAACTCATATTTAGTAAAATTAATTAGGAAAACAAAAGTCAGAATGTTTACGTGTTGACAGGTAAGGTTATCCTATTTAATGGATGAACTGTTTTTATTTTCTTATAGAAATCGCTCCAGACACGGCATGAAGTCACTTGATGTAAGGAGCTAAAGAAAATACTACATCAAGGTTAAAAACTAACGAACAATAAGTGTTAGATTGATAGATTCCGACTCAGAAAATAGCAATCCTTCCCCCTTTGACAGAACCATCGCTCACGGAATGTTAGGCCTAAAGAACAAAATAAGGGAAACGAGAGTTCCAAGGCGGCTAAAAGTAAATCCAAGGTTGACCTTCTACTCTCGATATTAAGTGTGACAAAGGTGACAAGAGTGACAGGGGTTACAAGGGTGAGGTGCTAACTCGGGTTATGGAATACGTTCGCCCTAATTAAAAACAAATGAAATGAGTTCTTGGAAGTAATGTGCAGAAAAGTGTATTTGTTTTATCGGCGTCCAATGATATGCCGGGGCACATTTGTGAACGGATCATCAGTAGGAAGTATGACACTAATTGGGCTTCACACTAAGACTACTAAGTTTTGGCTCAAAGGTAATCTGTATAAAAACAACCCCAAACTATTCATGAACTGAAGAGGGACATCGCAGACAAAATCAGAACAGTGTGTTAGAATTATTGAAAGTTTGTACGTCCTATTCAGGTGTGATTATCATTGAAGAGCGATAAAACAAAGACTGTTCGAGCGTTATTGTTTAAACCTGGTGAACAAGTCAGGCATATACTGAAGTCTATCTGTACTAAATACGGTTTGATTTCAGAAAAGATTGTGAATTTTATAAATGATTCCATGAGTGGCATTTCTGATTTTTTGTTGGGGGGGATGCATCCCTTTATACATCCAGTCCGATCCATACATGTATGTGATTGAATTTATTCTGATCGCATACACACCCATGAACTGAAGGTGATGTAAACTAGGCTTATAATGTTGGTGTGATCATGTTCACAAAACAAGCAATATTTAAAAGCGAAGACACATGACTTAAACGCAAGTGCGACTTGTATAAGTTAGCATTTGACAATATTTTGACTTGCATGCTTCTGTTTTGTTTTGCTTTTACTAATGAATCAAGGCGAAAAGCTAGTCGAGGTTAAAGGTCAATAAGATCGAATGCTTGTTAGGTGAGAGATGAAGAACATTATGGGAGGATTGAGAATGGTTTATTGGATGGGCCAGATTCGAATACTTGTGATGATTGTACATGACTAAACCTGTTGACATTTGATTTAAAGACGACCATGTTGTAATATGAATGTAAGGTGTTGCAGTGACGGAGAGCCCTCGCGAAGAAGCGCTGTTTGTGGAAATGTAATCTTATGATAACAACACGGTAGAAGGAAGGACAGTTCTATTTTTCATTGTAGTAAACCGTGTTGTTACTGTGAATGTCTTACGATGAGGAACCAGAGATTTAAGTTTAAGAGAGACTTGTAACGTCGTCTCGTTGTGTGAGAGATAGATAGAGAGAGATAGAGAGAGACAGAGATAGAGAGATAGAGAGATAGAGAGGGATAGAGAGAGAGAGACGGTCTGTAAGAAACAGAATGGATCACCTGTAATATATTTTCCGAGGTCGATTTTGAACTGTGTCTAGGCAACGAAGCGTGCCCTGAGCGGTGCCATATAGAATTGGATTCATCAATAAAATTACATACTCGCAAGAAGGATCATGTATAGCTTGCTAACATTCTGAGTGAACATGGTGCGATTGATGCGAAGGGACTTGGACGTAGACACGTTGAGACATCATTTCGCGTCGGTATCAATTTTACACCTTCCATTTCCCTCACACATGTGGGAAACATGAATAATTCCTCGCCATACGTTGGTCGTTGTAATGAAAAACAGACTAATACAGGTCGACCGCCCATCATATCTATGATATGCATACACAAAGAAATGTATCATTGTCATCAAATACTTGTTCGGCAACCATTGTTTAGACTAAGAGTCGATGATTGTCACAGCAGCAAGCATGTCAGTCACACAATCGTTTGCTTACGGGTTCCCGTGTTTTTAAATTCTCATGGGTGTTAGGTCCGCATTAGATCGGAAAAGCGTGAAAAACAAAAAGACAGACATACAGTTTTTGTTTCTTACAAATATATATATATAGAAAAATAATTGAGTTTGTTGACTCCAGTTTATCAGTAGACAACCTTTTCCAATAGAGGTTCGTTTATGTCGGATAGTTTATTATAGATAACACTTTTCATTATAAACGCATTTAACTGCATTCGAACTCATATACGATGTTCGTTCTATGTAAAACTCTGGTCCAGGTGGCAGAATTATTACTAATAATAAGGTTAGAGGTTTTTAATTTACTGTAGTAAATGATGAGTTTTATTTTTTGATTTGCGTCAGTAGGAAGTAGGTTTGCTAATTGGGAGACTGTGTCTTCGACAGCGAAAAAAATCATATACGTTGGCTTGATTACTACAAATTTGACGAGGGGGCTAACAATGCATTTATCCTCTACCAACGCCATAGCTCGACACCTTACGAATCAGCATTCTTACCCCAGTTCCCAATTTCGAAAACTTATAGTAGAAAACATCACAATAGTAGAACATATCAATAATAAATAACAACTCTATATATTAGAAGCCTTTTACATCTAAACCAAAAAAATATCCATTCATAGAATTAACCTTAACACTAATGATCTAATTCTAAAATAGTTATAGTTTGAACTTTATTCCGTATTAAAAAGACAACTCCCGCTAAACTACCTATTAACATTTACATTAACACCATAGTCTTTACCTGATTCCCCTGAAAATGGACCCGGATCGGCCTGAATGTACAAGAGGCACCTACAGTTATGGCAGATTCAGCGGCCAATTTCTCATCGAAACAAAGACCCTGATTCGGCAAATGGAAAGGATACACACAAGGATATCCAGAAATAAATTGTCTGTTATATTCAACAGCATCTGTATTACAGAAAAAATGCTGCCTAAATACACACACACACACACACACACACACACACACATATATATATATATATATATATATATATATATATATATATATATATATATATATATATATATATATATAGTCTTCCACACACAGCTGTTTCGTCGTATGTGACGCATCACTGGTTAGACGTAGCAAAAATAATTCACGCCGAGATTCAAAACCCAAACGGGCGATCAAATGCATACACACACACACACACACACACACACATATATATATATATATATATATATGTGTGTGCAGTAATACGCTTATAGCTTTTTGATCATAAATGACTTATCACTTGGGCTAGACGTATCACGTGTATTCATGTCAAGTCCACATACCGCAAGAGGTCCTGCATATAAGCTTAAAGTCCATCCGGTTGTGAGGGTCCAATTTGAGATCCTTGCGTTATGTGAAATCAGCCCCTTGTTAGCCGTAATCTCAGGTTCACTCTGACCCAGAGTTGTAATGCCTGGCAGGGCACCATAAATGAGTTACACAGAAACTATCATTTACAGACTATTTGTTTACGAAAAATACGCCTACAAAACAAATTAATCCAAAAACCATTCGTATCAGTGGCGGCATAAAACGAGCCAACGATGGCTGACATGCCGTAAAACCAACAACCAGCCGACGTACAGAAAAAAAAGACGGGCAAATGCATCGGTTTAGAAGGGCTGGGAGACCACACTATCACTTATATGCACTCAGCACCATGAATGCGATATAGTTATTAAAATTGAGGAAAGATAATGATAAAAGTTGGGAGGGAGATAATAGTCTATTTGCGTCTTAAATCACTCTCACTCACTCTCACTCTCTCTTTCTCTCTCTCTCTCTCTCTCTCTCACCTTCTCTCCTTTTCTCTGTGTGTGTCTCTCTCTTTCACTTTCTTTCTCTCTTACTATCCATGTTACCATTTTTATTTTGTTCATCTCATTGGTGTGACTTGCAGTATAATTTTGCAAGACAGAATTACGTAATAAATGTTCATATCAAATAGTAATTGATGTTTTGCAATGTCCATCTCAATTAATACGTTTATATAAATATAATTCTCGCGTTTTTCTCTCTTATTAATAGATTACGAAATTACACAACACATATGTTACGCAATAAACTATTGGATATAGATTCACAGCAAGCTAAAACGTACATTTCAACATTTAGAACAACAAACACTTACACAAGATATATAGCTATCGCTCTATCCCCACGGCCACCGGTGATTTCCACGTGCTTAAGGGGAAATAAAGTTCTCTTTGTGTCTTGAGAAGGAAGGCAGCAGACAGTAGACAATCAAGAGGGTTCAACGAACGTTTTTTGAACTTTGCATAAAGTTAGGTGAAAGTCTATTTTTAATATCCTCAGTGTTCAACTTTTATTGTTTAAAAAGGTTTTATGATAATATTTATGAATAAATATTTAATTATTACCTGCAGACGCCGGCGTTTCAAGTCTCATGCTATCATCAGTGTATGAAGTCATTATTTCAGACGGTCGTGGGGCTCGAACCCAGTTCACAGAATCATCCAAGAATCCACAAGCTGTCGCTCTATCCTCACGGCCACCGGGAATTACCACGTTATTAAAAGGAAATAAAGTGCTATTGCTGTTTTGTAGACAATCGAGAGGGTTCAACGAATATATATATATATATATATATTAGCTGTACTTACTCGGCAGCAATCTAGTTCTCGTATCATATTTTAAAATTATTCCGCTTTATTTTTCTAAATTTCATATTTTTGCTCCAACGAGGGAAAAGTAAGTAAGTTACGTATTTTTTATTCGAAAACATTATTTTTCGCTTTGAAACAAAGGGAAGTAAGTCTGCATTTCAGGAATACAAATATGCCTCTCTTTTTAAAATGACGCCTATAAGAAAACACACCCGAGCAGATAGATTCGTTTCTGGAGGTAATTAACTTATTTTTTTAACTACACGGGCCAATGTTTGACAAAATAAAATGGCTTTTCAGAATAAAATATTGATTTTGTAAGAGGGAAGCTATATATGAGAAAAGTAGAGAATCCGACTTAAATTTATATATATATATATATATATATATATATATATATATATATATATATATATATATATATATATATATATATATATAATACTACTATTACTACTACTACTAATATTAATATTTATAAATAAATATTAATTATTTATTACCTACAGACATCGATGTGTCATGCTTACGCAATCTTCAGTGCAGGAAGTTTATTTCCGACGGTTGGCGCGAACTCCGATCACAAATCGCCGATGATAGGCAGTCAAGAGCGTTTCCTGTTGGCAACCATAAATGTGTGTGTGTGTGTGTATTTCAGACACTCTAACCGGTAGATCTTTTTAGGATTCTAACCGCCCCATTAAGTGCAATTGTTTGTATCAGTCTTTCACTAGGCTCAGCGGGTATATTCGCCAGGTACTTTTTGAAATCTTTTTCATGAATACGATTGTTGCTATAATTACGGAATGATCGGGATTTTCTTAAGTTTCCAGTTTCTTTTGTATGTCGTACATAAGACATTAGTATTTCGTCATATTTTCTCTCTCAGCCTTGTTTAAGCCAATGTAACAAGTGTAATTTTTTGTATCTCTCTTACACTTGATTCACCGGGTATATTCGCCAGGTAGTTTTTGAAATTCTTTTTCATTAGTGCGGTTTCTTCTATAATTACTGGGATTTTCTAACATTATAGTTTCTTTTCATGTCGTACACAAGACCTTGTATTCCGTAATCTTTTCCCTTTTCTGCTCTATTTAAGCCAGCATCAGTCGGGACACTGACTTCAACTTGGGTTGCTACTTCCTCCCTTTCGCCCCATATTACTATGTCAGGTTTAACAGCCCCGTTTTATAGATATGAAGCTGTAGTTATTGCATAGTAATAGTGGATGGTGTATGACTTATTTCCAACTGTTCTTTCTGGTATATGTTCCCAGGACTTGCTGCTACACTGGATATACAACTTTTACATATGGTATATTTAAGATATTTACACGTTCCGCTGTTTCGCATTTTATAGTAGCCATCCCTTAGCAGAACTGTACAATTGAATGTCAGGTGGCTCACACTCTCCGATTTTGTGTGGCATAACCTGTGCTAACAGTTGTTACTGAGACGACTCATCTTTTTAAAGGCATTGGTCATCAAGCCTTGATCTTGGGCAGTCATTATCATTCTCTCCTGATCATAGTGGAGCAATCCTCGTTTAAGCCCGTCTACAGAGCTTTCCTTATGTCATCCAGAAAATATTTGGCACGGTGTTGGTTTTCCCATCTTTTCAGTTTTCCTCAATTGACGGTCTTGGTGTATTTTTGGCGGCTTGTTCCGGGCTATATCTGTGGCAGACTTGTTTTCCGTTTCTGCCTTATTTGTAAGACAGTCCCGTCCCAAATCCTTGTTCAGTTTTTTGATATAGTTTGTTCTACTGGTTCTGGTTTCTTGGTGTTGACGTACCATCATAAGTTTTGGATTCTGGGAGCTTATCAGATATTGGTCTGTGCTCATAACAGTGGTTTGATGTTGATGGTCGATTTCCTAGAGAGCCATACCCTCTGCTCCTATGAGTAGATACAGCTTTGATACACAGTGTCGACATTGGCCTTGTTTTATTGTCTAGTCTATTAATTTCATTTTGTGGCAAGTTAATAATGACAACGCCGTATGCTATGACTGGCATATCAAGTTAGTTAATGGCAATATTTTGTTTTTGGTTTTAAGCTGTTTTTGGCAGATTTTTCTTACACAGCGTACATATTCTCTGCCAATTTTTCTCTCATTTTCTCGTGCTGAATTGAATCAGTTTCTTTCAATGCCAAGTTATTTGTATTGTTCCCGCTCTTCTAGGTCTTTGAGGTAAGTCTGTTCATTTAGCTTTATTTTTCCGTGTGGATCTTCTTTCCAGCTCTGAGGGAGCACTTGGTACATTTGTCCAGACCAAATTTATTCTAATATCTTTGAAGAAGGTATATACAACCTGCAAGAGTTGACTAAAGTCAGTGTCTGAGCTGGCATACAATTTGAGGTAAGCCATAAAGAGCAGGTTGACTCTTTTGTTTGTGTCTTGTTGACGGCCCCTGCTCAGGTTGAAGGAACTATCGTTTTTGTTCAGTAATTTACTTAGCGGATCTATCGTCACGCAGAAGAGTAAACGAGATAAGCTATCTCCTTGGAAGATTCCTTTTCTGATCTTGACGTCAGGGATTATTATTGTTCTATAAGTGTGGCTTAATGCCACGGTTGTTTGCCACATATTCATATGTGCAGTCATGTTTTTTGATGAGCGGATGGATCTTATATAATTCAAGGCACTGCAAAAGGCATGTGTTAGCACACTATCATATGCCTTTTAGTAATCGATACAAGCCATGCTTAGGTTTTCTGCCTCTTTCTACAGTCTTAAACTTCCTCCTGCATCCTGCTTGTTCTTTTCTCAGGTACGCTCCAGAAAAGGTGAGTTCGTAGATGCTGTTTGTAACCAGACCAGTGAAGAGTTTATAGGTTGTAGTGAGACAACAGATGTGTCTGTATATAGTAGGGCGTTGTGTCTGACTCGATTTAGGTATGAGGCTTGCATCACCTTTTACTAACAATGCCGGTGTGGCCTTCTCACCCCTCAACAGTATAGCAACTACTATAATGACTATCAATATGTGTGGGTGTGTGGGTGTGTGTGTGTGCTACGCAAAATCACGTTGATACATTAGTCCTTGTTGGATCCTCGTAGTGAAGTAACGCTGAGTCTCGTTAATAGTTTGATAGCTAACTGATCGCAAAGAGAAGGTGTTTTAAACAAACACTCCAGCCAGGTATCTGAGTGCCTTTACTGGCGTTTGTCTTCCAAATCAAACACACACATGGGATGGCTCTATGAAGCGCGAGTCGTATAAGCATTTGACAATATTTTGACTTGCATGCTTTTCTTTTGTTTTGTTTTTACTAATGATTATCAAAGCGAAAAGCTAGTTGAGATTGAAGGTCATAAGATCGAATGCTTTGCTCCGGACGTGCTGGAGAATGGTTGACCTTGTGAATACGTCGAGTTCCGAGAGAGAGAAAATGAAAACGAAAGAGGAAAAGAAAAGGAAAGCTGATTTTTCACTCGACGTTTGATCGTTTACATGCGTGTTTTAAAAAAAAATGTTTTTAACGAAGTTCACTTCAAACAAGGCAGGCTGCCACTGTAGACGTAAGGGGCTACTGAGAAAAAAGGGAGAAGGTTGGGGGGGGGTCAACCTAAATTGGGAGTTGCACAGCGAGATGTCTGTTTACATTAGTTTTACATTTCTGCATGTCAGTACCGTCGGTGAAACAGGGGGCAGGGAGGGAGTTCCAGAGTTTAGCAGCATGAGGAAAGAAGCTTTTGGAGTACAAAACTCTTCGGCATCTGGGGACCGCCACAGTGAATGGATGGGATTTAGCTGATTGTCGAGTTGGTCTAGTAAATATATGTCGAGGGGGCACCAGAGTAGTCAGTTCATCAGAGCATAATCCATTAATGTATTTGTAAAACAAGCACAAGGATGCTATATTGCGGCGATGGGACAGGGACTGGAGCTTGGTTGACAGTGAGGCAGCAATTAGGTTGGCGACTCTTTTTTGGGCCTTGTCAAGGAGGGAGAGACTAGTAGATGATGCACCAGACCAGATGGATATTCAAATACTCCGCTGTGTTGAATTTAAGACCCGCTTCGATGAAATGAGGAGGCATCACCTTTCCATCACTTGCTACGGCTGCAAAAACCATCACAGAAGCTGGATGTTTGCTCTGCATCACGGGAGGAACTTCCGAAGAGTCACAGGCAATAACTCGAGTGTTCTGGCGATTTGGAACCTCATCCACGATGAACTCTTTCTCATCAACAAAAATGCGCACATGTTCTCCTTTGTGTGTTCAGATGGTTGATAAGCTTGGGGCATCTTTTAACTCTGATAGCTTTTGAACGGGCAGTTAGGAGATTACGGCGTCTCCTAACGTAGGACATCATCCCAAGGTGTTCGTTGATTGCTCTGCTGATAGTTCTGCGACTCATATTGCGCTTTTTTGCCAGTTTCGACATCGACTGACTTGGGTCTGCCTTTATCGACCTTTTTAGTCCCACAAGGAAAGTTTTTGTGCGCTTTCGATCACTACAAATACTGTTCCGACTTCTCTCAACGTTACACTCGGCATCGAAATTAGCCACAACCCGATAGACAGTCGTTTTTGCATAGCCAGTGCTCTAAACAATGTCCGAAGGAGAACTCCCGGCGCGTCTCATTTCGCATATAGTTATTCTTCGTGCTAATTCCGCCATATTAAAACAAATTTGAGTAAATATGATTATGCGATTTTGCAATAAAGTGTTTAAGGATCCTTAGTAAAAAAAAACGTAATCATATGATCAAAAATAAAAAAAAGATATTAGCATTTTAAATTAGTCCCCAATTTATCTGCCCGACCCTATACATACTCATACGAAACACACAAGCACGCGCTCACAAACATATATATGTATATAAAACATAGATCTTGTGTAAACTTTATAACATGTTACTTTATTTGTGCTCCAAGAATTCAACATAAACAGTGCATATCCCACACTACCCACCCCCAGATAAAAAGAGAAGGTAATCCTGGGAGGATAGTGTAATGGTGAACGGATATATACTATACTGCATCTCCCCAAAGAAGATGGAATGCCTGAGAGGTATGTATAATGAGGAATGAAAATATACTACACTACCCACAAAATAGAATATAAAGCCTGAGATGACATGAGGGTGGTAATCCTTGGGAGGATGGTATCATGATGAACGAACAGACATATACTACAATGCGCCAAAAAAAAGGCTGCCATGTATGATAGTATTGTATCATGACAATAGAACAGATACTTTACTTACCCCAAAACTGGGAGTAATAAATTGGAATATCCTCCATATAAGGTAAAGATAATGGCTTCAAATATTGTATCATGACAAACGAACAGATACTACACCACTCCTTTCCCCACAGCAGGATGTACTACCTGGGAGGAGCTTTTTAGTTCTCTTAAATAGGAGGATGTAATTCCTGAGAGGACTGTGTTATGAAAAAAGAACCCATACTACACTGTAGCACAATCGTGTCCATGGTGTGTATCTTAGTACGGTACCACCAGCTCCTGGGGGATATGCGAGTCACACACTCTGTTTGAACAGCGGTTAACCATTGTTTCTAATCTCTGAGCATATTCTGTCTATGTTTCTCAAACGAAATTGCCGGGTCGTTGTATGGCGTCATTCATTGTCTGAGCTTGTGAACGTAACCATAACCGCTTCAAAGTAAACACTGTGCAGAGAATTCGGACAAAGCATTTTATACAAAAAATATAGAATTTATTTATTCTTTACGGCTTCAGAACACGTAAAAATCTTATGTCGGCCAGCTGGTTTTGTATCCGCCCTGCGAGAAGACAATTTCACCAGCTACCCTCTCTCTCTAGGAGAGAGTGGACGTTCAGCAAAAACAAAGACGAACCAGAAACTCAACAAAAGAAAGATATATAGAAGGAGAAGGAAAAAGAGTTACTCGTTGTCAACTTCACCGGATCAACAATCAAATTTCGACTTATGACCTTTCGAAGTTAAGCGTCAATTACATATATTTTGATTCTTAATCACTCGAAACACCTGACAACACACGGTATTATGAACAACCAGGCTTGAACATAGCTTCCAATAGGAAGTTGGTTAACGACGCATTGTGGCTAATGCGAAGAAAATTATGGTCTCTATATATTGTCCTCTCCCCGAGGCACAAGGTCAGCTTTCAATGCAGGGTAATACATCTCCGAAGAAAGGGGAGCCTATCCTTATGTTATAACACTACTCACCGCATTTAGAGATAGTCCAATAAATTTCCCCACAAATCAGTTGTTTTCTATTAATTTAAAATGCCTCGTCAAAAAAACATTATTTTTTAAATGTTACGTAACCTTTTTTCCAAGATAAATGGGTAGTATCTGTTCTCAGCACCCCATCCACATCAGACTTCTTACTAATGCTATAAACCGGAAGTTTTCATGTAAAGTATCCTCCTCGAAAAAGAATGGAACTGAAATTCGAAGGAAGTTTTTAAAATGTTTTTTTTTATTGAATCGCTCTAATTAGTATTAATGAATAATTATATCTTGTAATAATATAATATTATGATTAATTATGATAATATTACTACTGAAAAAACTATTACGTATATATAAAGAAAATATAATAATACAAATTCGAAATGTATATTACAAAAAAAAATAATTTATTAAAAACGGATTATAAAATAAATATGCAAATCAAGAATACTAATCGTTGTTTATAGGTGTCGGAAGATTACTATATATACGGAATTTCGAAGTATGATGTCGTACCATAAAATGAAATAAGCGGCGACAATTTTTATGTTTATATAATATGGATACGTGAAGAAAACTTTTGCATTCATATATATATATATATATATATATATATATATATATATATATATATATAAGGGCAATTATGAAGAGAAGACATGTTTTATATTTCATGATTAAAATATACAAAAGAAAAAAAAGGGAAAGTAACGAGCGCTGTATCATGGGATTTAAAAATGCGTAATGTAACGAACAATACACGCAAAGTATATATTTAAAACAAAGAGAGCGTCATGTCATTTACAATGGGGGATGTGTCTTAGAGACTAATCAAATTCAACGCCAATATACACTTCTTCTGTTTACAGACGAAGTGCCGTTTGAGACGTACGTGGATAGTCTTCTTGATTTTAAGGTGGAAAATGGAGTGAGCATGACTCAAGTTGGTAAATAAGTCAATGCTTAAGTTCGTTGCACAATACGGGGTTTTAATTGAATATATAGAAGACCCGTATGTATTTTCAGAACGCCTATTGACCGAAAGGTTCAATTGCTAATTTTACTAGACATGTGTTGCTGTACTCTGGTGTCTGATCGTGCGCAACGAACCTCAGTATTTACTCATTTACTATCTTGAGTCGTGCTCACTCAATTTTTCACCTTAAAAATCTCGTCCACGTATTTCTGAGACAAAAGTAGGAGACCTTAAGGCTAAATGTAATGACCTTGCTCACAGCTATGTGAGTACACCGGTATAACATTCAGAGTTTAAATGTCAGAAGCGAACACTTTTCTGTCATCAAATTTCTACGATAAAATAGGTGCCTGGTAATAACCAGACTGGACAAAGATTCAGGCGTGGTTGTGTTAAACCATCAAGATTACATCAACAAGATGGTTATCTCTAATCGTCAAGTTTGGCCCTGTCAGCAGCTATGACGACACAGCTTCCTTAGAAGCCAAGTTTCTAACAAAATTGGTTAAATAGATGAAAAGCGGTGGACTCTATTCTTGTATAGCTAGTGAGATTAGACCCTCCATCCACGTTTACTAAAAACGCACAAGGCAGATATCCCATTAATGCTTATTATTTCTATGGTATGTTCATCACAACACAAGGTAGCAAAATGGATCTCTGGAATTTTACAACCAGTATTAGAGCACTATAGTTAATGCTGTTTTAAAGATTAATTTTATTTTGAAAATTACATTCAACAGTTTAAGGTTACAAATGAATGTATGTGTTCTTTTATGATATAAGTAACGTATTTACTTGTGCCATTATTTTGGAAACAATACATATATGTGCCGATTTTTTTTTATATCGTAGCAATTTATCGCCCCTTTCTATTCCTGAGAGAATGTTCGTTGAGCTAATGAAATTTGCCACTACGTCCTTTAAATTCAGTTTCAACGATGTACTGTATAAGCAAATAGATGTTTCGAAAGGGCTAATACCTGGGAACAACGATGGCGAACATTTTTGTGAGGTAGTAAGATAAAGAATTACAATCCGGACCCATGAAACCGTTAGTCTACTTCTAATATTTAGACGAAACATTTTGTCTCTTCAATTATCA
>OY744523.1:173863270-173940770 GCA_963556195.1 Sepiola atlantica | reverse complement strand
TTTCCTTCTTTTACTTTCTATGAAAAACGTATCTGTACATAAGATGAACAAAATGACTATATTTATATAAAATGAAAATATCGTAAATTATTATCATGCGCGTGTTGTACCTCTTCAAACATCTTTTTTTTTAATTCTCTTCTAAAATCAACATTTCAAAATTTAAAAATAAACATTGCACAATACATTTACATTATCAATACAACCCATTAATATAGATATCAATTTTTGTTTAATATTTTATCCTCTACTTCTCATAAATTCTTTCTAACATTAATGATTAATATTTTACCATTAATTATGAAGTCATCTAATCATATCTTAAATTATTCTACGCTATTGTTGTTCTTAATCTGATCTGGCAACTTGTTTAAAAATATATAACTCAATAATAATGAAAAAAATCAATTGGTTAATAGATCTAATCAAGAACGAGCAAACACACACTAAAGGAATACGCCAGACGAAACAAGTTCCAGGGGCAACTAAAGGTCCCGATAGATAGCAACCAGCTAAATATAGGACACACATCAACCAATTTAAATAACATCAAAGTATTTAACTGTATTAAAATGCTCGGCATTGCCAGGATCGCACACTCGCTTCCAAATCTTAGTACTTTAAACCAATATTACTAGAACATATTCAGGAAATACACCAAAGTAATTAGAGCTTTTAATTTTCAGAATTCGGTGTTTACTTCTACTTCCAATGCTAAAAAGATTTAACTACCTACATTGCTGTGGAAAGTTGCTCAAATCAGTAGTGGAATCTCCAAGACAGTTTTCAAATCTAACACTCAATAAACACGTGATGCAACAAAACAGCTAGCTTGTGAATGAGGTTTATAATTATTTGGATATAAGTGGGCAGAATGCAATGCATGCTTTTTCCGGACAGGATCTTGATAACTGTCGATATCCCAACTTGCATTACTTTATAGATATATCTGTAAGCGAAATTACTCAGCTGAGAAAATTAAAAGTAATACAAACACTAAAATATACATACATATGTCGTATTATATATATATAGAGAGAAAGATAGATAGATAGATAGATAGATAGATAGATAGATAGATAGATATATTTTTCCATTTTAGGGGGTGTTATGTTTCTATTAGTGGTTGTTAGATGGCTTGATAGTTCTTTGTGTGTTGCGTTTCTATTGTTGATCCATTTGATCAAGACAGATTTTTCCGTTGAAGCACATTCAAAAAATGTTTTTATGATGTTTATGCAATTTATAGATGAAGAATTCTAAGTTTATCTGTGGTGCATATTAGGCATCGTTTTCATATGAGGCCGTACGTTTTTTTGTCGTTCAATAATTTTCTATTTGAAATCAATTTTTGTACTCATAGCAATTCTCAGTTTTTTAGACAGGTTAACTTTTTAACTCCTTGCTTAACTAAATAAGCGCAAATCGCTGTGTTTAATATTAGGGCTCTTCCTTCTGTTTTCTTGAAACAATTTAGTCAGTTTTTTAGTACGAAATGTTTTACGTACATATCAAACATTTGCCTGCAAATGACACATGCTTAGCACTTACCAGCTTTGCTCCACTGGTGGTTCAAGCTAAAGTTTGAAATATAATTTTCATTGTTAAACACACAAACAAAATAGACATACCTAAAAATGTGTGTTTAAAATAAATGTTCTTACTCAGTCTGCAAATAATTAAAATATAATTTCATTTCTTTTCAGTAACGGACACATAATTATCCTTCGCCAGAGTTCGCACTAACATTCATATTCACATATAACGTATCAATTAGTGAATTATCTGATTCATAAGAATGAATGAATGAGTGAACCTTAAATATACGACGGAAGAACGTCTCAAACTGGAAAGTTTTAAAAAAAGGAAAACACGTATTAATCGGTATAGAAAGCAAACAGAAAATAAACATTTCATTTTTTTTTTTAATATAGTTCACCCCAAACAAGGCAGGCCGCCACTGTAGACTTATGGGACTACTGAGAAAAAAAGGGTGATGGTTTTTTTTGGGGGGGGGGTCAACCTAATTTAGGAGCTGCGCAGCGAGATGTCTGTTTACATTAGTTTTACATTACTGAATGTCAGTAACGTCAGGAAAGCAGGGAGCAGGTAGGGAGTTCCAGAGTCCAGCTGCATGAGGAAAGAAGCTTTTGGAGTAGAAAGCTCGTCGGCATCTGGGGACCTCCACAGTGTATGGATTGGATTTGACAGATTGTCGGGTTGGTCTAGTGAATTTACGTCGTGGGGGCACCAGAGCAGCAAGCTCATCAGAGCACAATCCATTGAAGTACTTGTAAAACAGGCACAAGGAAGCAACATTGCGGCGATGGGACAGGGGTTGGAGCTTGGTGGATAGCGAAGGACTTATCAATATATTTCATATTTAAATAGATTTATTGCGGGAATTGACTGAACTATTTTTGCTTTCTAAATTCCTTAAATACTTGAAATATTTTCCTTCGCTAGTTTTCGAAACTCGCTAATATAATGAAAGAGATGAAGACGTTTTTTTCTGTTGATATGAGATCGTGCATATCTGCAAATTGTATCTCTACCAGCATCTAAATCTGTATATTACCAAAACTCTGATAAGCTTACATGCTTGGTTGTTTGCACGGAGCGAATAAGACGAGAAATGGTAGGAAGGGGAGATTAGATGAAAAGAGAAGTGACGGTAAGAGGGGAAACACGTCAATAAAAGTGTAATGAAACAAAAGTGGGTTGAGGTAGGGAACGACGCATATTAAGGGCAAATGAGAGAAGTAGTGATGGGAGCAGAGAAATGGCGTAAATGAAGAAAATATGTTTCGATTTAATAGAAATTAAATCAGGTGCAAATTCTATTTCAAACTTAAGCGTCGCAAACAAATGTACGAACTCATCTATAAATAAACGAAACAAATTAAATTGTTTAAACTAGCAAAACTATGCGACCATGGGTAGCCTTTTCTTGCTACTTATCACTACCACTCCCAAAAAGAAGGTAATCCCTGGGAGGATGGTATCATGCCCACAGAACAGATATTACACTACCAAATCGGAGTGTATCATGAGAAAAATAATTTATACTACCTCTCACCTACATGCCTGGATGGATGGTATCATAAAAAACGAACATATACTACACTATACTCCTATAGGAGGAGGTTATGCCTGAGAGGATTGTGTTATGACAACAGAACAAATACTACACCCCCTAAAAAAAAGAGCTAATATATACTATAATATCCACCTAAATTGAACATTAAAAGAGTGTAATAACATAGTTTCAGCTTCAGACAGACAAATACGAAATCATCAGTTACTCATAAGTCATTCATCAATATTTATCTATATTATATCTTGTTACATTTTGTCTTGTTATATTATATCTTGTTAAATTTTGTCTTGTTATATTATATCTTGTTACATTATGTCTTGTTATATTATATCTTGTTACATTATGTCTTGTTACATTATATCTTGTTACATGATGTCTTGTTACATTATATCTTGTTACATGATGTCTTGTTACATTATATCTTGTTACATTATGTTTTGTTACATTATATCTGGTTACATTATGCTTTGTTAAATTATATCTTGTTACATTATGTTATGTTACATTATATCTTGTTACATTATGTCTTGTTACATTATATCTTGTGACATTATGTCTTGTTATATTATATCTTGTTACATTATATCTTGTTACAGTATATCTTGTTACATTATGTTATGTTACATTATATCTTGTTACATGATGTCTTGTTACATTATATCTTGTTACATGATGTCTTGTTACATTATATCTTGTTACATTATGTTTTGTTACATTATATCTGGTTACATTATGCTTTGTTAAATTATATCTTGTTACATTATGTTATGTTACATTATATCTTGTTACATTATGTCTTGTTACATTATATCTTGTGACATTATGTCTTGTTATATTATATCTTGTTACATTATATCTTGTTACAGTATATCTTGTTACATTATGTTATGTTACATTATATCTTGTTACATTATGTCTTGTTACATTATGTCTTGTTACATTATGTCTTGTTACATTATGTCTTGTTACATTATGTCTTGTTATATTATGTCTTCTTACCTTATGTCTTCTTACATTATATCTTGTTACATTATGTCTTCTTACATTATATCTTGTTACATTATGTCTTGTTACATGATGTCTTGTTACATTATGTCTTCTTACATTATATCTTGTTACATTATGTCTTGTTACATTATATCTTGTTACATTATGTCTTGTTACATTATATCTTGTTACATTATGTCTTGTTACATTATATCTTGTTACATTATGTCTTGTTACATGATGTCTTGTTACATTATGTCTTCTTACATTATATCTTGTTACATTATGTCTTGTTACATGATGTCTTGTTACATTATATCTTGTTACATGATGTCTTGTTACATCATATCTTGTGACATTATGTTTTGTTACATTATATCTGGTTACATTATGCTTTGTTAAATTATATCTTGTTACATTATGTTATGTTACATTATATCTTGTTACATTATGTCTTGTTACATTATATCTTGTGACATTATGTCTTGTTATATTATATCTTGTTACATTATATCTTGTTACAGTATATCTTGTTACATTATGTTATGTTACATTATATCTTGTTACATGATGTCTTCTTACATTATATCTTGTTACATGATGTCTTGTTACATTATATCTTGTTACATTATGTCTTGTTACATTATATCTTGTAACATTATGTCTTGTTACATCATATCTTGTTACATTATGTCTTGTTACATTATGTCTTGTAACATTATGTTTTCTTACATTATATCTTGTTACATTATGTCTTGTTATATTATATCTTGTTACATTATATCTTGTTACATTATGTGTTGTTACATTATATCTTGTTACATGATGTCTTGTTACATTATATCTTGTTACATTATGTGTTGTTACATTATATCTGGTTACATTATGTTATGTTACATTATATCTTGTTACATTATGTCTTGTTACATTATGTCTTGTTACATTATATCTTGTGACATTATTTCTTGTTATATTATAACTTGTTACATTATATCTTGTTACAGTATATCTTGTTACATTATGTTATGTTACATTATATCTTGTTACATTATGTCTTGTTACATTATATCTTGTTACATTATGTTCTGTTACATTATGTCTTGTTACATTATGTCTTGTTACATTATATCTTGTTACATTATGTCTTGTTATATTATATCTTGCAACATTATAACTTGTTACAGTCTATCTTGTTACATTATGTCCTGTTACATTATATCTTGTTACATTATGTCTTGTTACATTATATCTTGTTACATTATGTCTTGTTATATTATATCTTGTTACATTATGTCTTGTTACATTATGTCTTGTTACATTATATCTTGTTACATGATGTCTTGTTACATTATATCTTGTTATATTATGTCTTGATATATTATATCTTTTTACATTATATCTTGTTAGATTATGTCTTGTTACATTATATCTTGTTACTTGATGTCTTTTTACATTATATCTTGTTACATTATGTCTTGTTACATTATATCTTGTTATATTATACCTTGTTACATTATATCTTGTTACATTATGTTATGTTACATTATATCTTGTTACATTATGTCTTGTTACATTATATCTTGTTACATTATGTCTTGTTACATTATGTCTTGTTACATTATGTCTATGTACATTATATCTTGTTACATTATGTCTTGTTACATTATGTCTTGTTACATTATGTCTATGTACATTATATCTTGTTAAATTATGTCTTGTTACATTATATCTTGTTACATTATGTCTTGTTACATTATGTCTTGTTACATTATATCTTGTTACATTATGTCTTGTTACATTATGTCTTGTTACATTATATTTTGTTACAGTATATCTTGTTACATTATGTCTTGTTACATTATGTCTTGTTACATTAATTCTTGTTACATTATATCTTGTTACATTATATCTTGTTACATGATGTCTTGTTACATTATATCTTGTTACATTATATCTTGTTACATTATGTCTTGTTACATTATATCTTGTCACATTAAGTCTTCTTACATTATATCTTGTTATATTACGTCTTTTTACATTATATCTTGTTACATTACGTCTTCTTACATTGTATCTTGTATCTATATTATATATCGAACAATGTTTCTGTGTTCATCAATAAATCCGTTTTCAACACGTTCCTCAGGATTTTTAAGTCATTGTTTGCATATATTGTGTTGTTTTGGTCCGGCCACACATGAGGTTTGAAAAAATTGGTATTAGAAATAAATGTTTTAAATTGCCAAAAATGTTACGATTATTTGTGTATTTAAAGGATGTATTAATTGTATAAAAAGATGTTCCTTTTAAATTGAAATTTGGACAAAATAGATATTCGACACAAATTAAACAAGCTTCTTAAATTTTAACTTTTCTTCAATGAACTCTACAACACATTAGGGGTGGGGCGCTTAAGCTTTTGGACACACACATTTTGAAAATTCAAAATATTCTGATTTGCATGACTTGCATGACATTACGATATAATGGAATATTTATTTATTATTTCTAGTAATTTAAATTATTGTGAGGGTTGACAAGAATTATATATACTAGCGGGACCCTGTGGAAATTCCACAGCGTTTTCTACATCAATCTGTATAATTTACTGTTAATAATATTATCCGGTTGCTAGAAATATGCACATATTTTACTCACCAAAATGTTGCGTGACGGGATGGATATATATATTTATTTATATTCCTAGGTGTCCGGGACAAAAACTGTCTCTTCAGCAAACACCCTCAGTCGCGACTCCCCTCTAACTCGACCACTCCCTCCCCTCTCTCTACCCCCCCCCCCGTTGTCAGGGGCAAAAGTAAATACTAAAACCTCTCAAATAGTAGTGTCAGATCGTGACACACAAAATAAATACACACACTCTATAGTATTAATATATAAATAATAATAATAATAATAATAACAATAATAATAATAATAATAATAACAATAATAATAATAATAATAATAATAATAATAATAACAATAATAATAATAATAATAATAATAATAATAATAATAATAATAATAATAATAATAATAATAATACGAAGAAGAAGAAGAAGAAGAAGAAGAAGCAGAAGCAGAAGCAGACATTTTAAATATGAAAAAAATAATAATAAATAAATATCGTAAGCCTGAACCCGCCTCATATGATAAGCGTTTCCGCTCATGGAACGGGGTACCAGAGTTCTATCCTCGGTTGAGTCATAGCAAAGACTAAAAAAAACTTTGCTAAAACTAACAGTATCATTAGGTCAGGATCAAGGACAATGAAACAATCCTGGGAAAAGAGTGGCACCCTCCCCTACATCTAATGTAAAGAGATTCTCTACTGTAATCAGACAGTTTAGCCTTTTATAAAGTGTGAAATTAGCAACCACCTCACCTAAAATAAGCGAACGCTATTTTTGATTGGCGAATTTGACAAAATAACTAAATAAATATTTGAAATAAAAAAAACTTAATTTCTCAGATGTTAACTATACAATATCATTGCCCTTGTCTTATTTTTACGTCTTTATTTGGTACTTTGTTACATTGGGACCCGGGCTAACTTTGACCCTGACCCTAACTTTAACCTTAACCCCCAATGACCCTGAACTTTTTAGCTAACCCTAACCCCCCACCGACGGGGTCAAAGTTAGCGCGGGTCCCAATGTAACAAAGCACCCTCTATTTGTTAGTAAGTTACGCTTGCATTATTATGCCCCCCCGGATAAGAGTGAAATAATTAAAAAAAATAATAATTTGCATTCAAATAACGCGTGTACGATGGACACTCTACTAAAAAGGGTTGATATACTGTAAAAAGGCAGGCTTACCGAAAGAAAACGAAACTGTACTTGTTACTTTCGTCTCTTTCGTTTTTGTTACATATTTTTTTTCACTTTTTGCGATTTATATATTTGTTTTTCTTGCGTTTTCACTTTACAATTACGTTAAGTCTCTCTCTATTTTCTCTCTCTATCCTTCTCTTACGAACACACACACCCTCTCTTTCTTTCGTACGCGCTCTCTGTGTTTCACTGAAAAAAACAAAACAAACATTGCTTAATGTTCGTCTCCTCCTCCTTCCACAATGTCCTCCTCCTTCCACAATGTCTTTCTCTTTCCACGCTGAAGCGACAGAAGTGAGCGGGGTCAGTTAATGGTTTAATTAAGTTTATTTTTTTATCTATTGTGCAACTTTATTTACTTAGTCAGTTGTAAAATCACCACTTTTAAGCTGGATGTTACGGTTTCGATTCCAAGTCTCCCCTCCGATTTATTTGTTGTTTATTTATTGAATTTCATTAGGAACGTGACACACGTACGTAACCTTAGCGTCTTAATTAATATATATATATATAAGTGAGAAAAATTGAGAGAGATATATATATAAGGGAGAAAGAGAGAGAGAGAGAGTAAAAGACTCAAGCGTAAAAGAAAGAGAGAGAGAGAGAGAGAGAGAGAGAGAGAGTCCTGCATTTATTATCATAAATACCTGGTTTAATGAAGAGCGCTCTGGATGACAAAAGTACCTGAATAGTTCATTCCGCACTTCCCATACTTCTAGATCAGAAGAGAATGATGCTGGATATTATCCCTATTTATCAACCTCCGTACGGAGGTAATTTAGACTCGGGCTAGTGTAATGAGATACACGTTGACATAGACAGTAGACATAAATGACGTGTAATAGGATCTGTTTCATATCCCCTTTAATGGGGCGAAGAAAGCAGAACCATATCCATTGGAAATGCATTTACCAATAAAAGTTACGACTTAATCCTTACCATACTTTTACATGCGGGGTTATCTTCCGCCTTGTATTTCTTTTATTAATGTGGCACCGTTTATAAGAACCCTGCGGCCCACTCGAGGATAAGGGTTACAAAGATTGTTAGTTGGATGATGATCGCCACCACTAGAGGATTGGAAACAATGGGTGGAATTAGCAGAAGATTACTTAAGATAAATTGGTTCTTTCAGAGAACGGTTCAACAAGTATTTGTTTACATTAGACTAGAAGAGAAATATGTTGCTGTCGGTTGAGAAGCAGCCACGTGGTATTTTGTTCCACAGAAATCAACTTTGTGGAAGTTCCATTTGGTAATTTGGGCACAGAGAAAGAGAGAGAGAGAGAGAGAGAGAGAGAGAGAGAGAGAGAGAGAGAGGACAGTTCTTTGCTCTGGGTGTAGATAAGATGAATTTTTGCTGTTAATTCTTTACAGGAATTACCGGGGTTTGAGATAGGAATAAAAGGTTACATTAGATTGAGGCTATCTACCTCTCTTCTGTGTGAAACGGGCATAAGGAAGAGAACACATCATGTCCAACTAGATGATGAAGTTGGCTTTTTCATCTCAAGAGAAGTAAGAATGCTTCGAGCAGAACATCCCAGGATATGACGGTAGTACTCCATATTGGACGGATCTGGTTCTTATACAGGTAGAAGATTGCGTCAGTATATATATATATATATATATATATATTCATATAAAAATGTTGTTTGGCACAAGACAAATGAAACGGACCGTAACAAATATATCTCACAGAAATGTTATGTTTTTTTAGAAATGTGAAAAAATAAAAATAATTAAATAAAAACATGGTTAGTAGAACATAATATAAACCTGACTTGTGTGTATATATATACATTTTTTTAGGTTTCATTTTACATCAGTCGAAGTTCTTAGAAATGAAGAGCCCCCTTCCTTGGACTAACACGTTGTCCCAATATGAAATACATAGATGTTCGAATATTCCATTAAAGTTCTCCTTTACCTGTCAAACTGTGAGTTCGTAGAGAAGTTAAGAACATTAATTTTCTTCTGCTCAATTGACCAGTGTGAGTATGTTATAGTATATCTTTTTAGCGGATTCCAGGAGAAGAATTCATTTAGTCTGGTGGAGTATCTAGCTTAGTGATATTACAGGAGGCAATATCACTTGGAATAGGTGCACGATTCCTTGTATAAGCCAATGTTGGTTAGCCACACAAAGGGGATCTTATTCGAGCCTCGAATACTATGTTATATTGCATATTTGGTTAGGGTTTGCTTGTAAGAGGAAGTATCCTCATGCCAGGATGTCTCTCCTACAATACTTTTAAAACTTTTTTTCATCTTTTTGTTTGTGCTACGGATGAGGCATTCTACCGGATGCCAGACATTCACCCGCTATTTCAGACACTACAGCCGAGAGATATTTTAAAGAGTCTAACCTTCCCTTTAAGTGCAATTGTTTGTATCTATCTTGCACTTGGTTCACCGGGTATATTCGCCTGGTAGTTTTTGAAATTCATTTTTCATTAGCTTGGTTGCTCCTATAATTAGTGAAATTATAGAGATCTTCCTCAGATTCCAGTTTCTTTTTATGTCGTACACAATACCTTGCCATTTTATATATTTTTTATTTTTCACATTTGTTTAAGCAATTATCATTAGGAACACTGACTTCAACTAGGGTTGCTACTTTCTCACTTTTGTCCCCTATCAATATGTCAGGTTTAACAGCTTTGTTTTTTAGATGTGTGTGTATGTGTGTGTAAATAAATAAAGGATGCTGCAGATTCACAAACAATCGTCTGATGGAATCACGCATTGAATATCCACTCGCTTCGTCAAGTAATTTCTCGTACTCGACGCAAGGTAAATTAGCTGATATTTTTCATTCGGTCCATGAGTTTGTTCTAAGATTTATTTACTTGTATCCCAAAGTGTCGTCCTTTGACCTTTAAAATATTCTCGGTAGCGTTCTGCATTGTACAAACTGATTCCTTCTAAAATGCTGATTTTATCTTGTTTAATTTCTAAACTCGCATCTGCATAAGCAAGTCTGACACAAGACCGCCGACCCTGAGCTCTCGCCTATCTCATAACATCATGCATACCCCTATGTGATCTCTCACCTTTGTTCTTTATAGACCGTTTGCCAAACATCTGAAAGAATTTGGAAACCCACTTCCAATCAATGCGAATTTGGCAACGGCAACAAAGGAACCGATCGTGGAGCCGCGGTCGATCTAATGAACGTTTTTATTGGCTTGGCACTTCGTTAATGCAATAAGCATAGATGATGAATATTCATTGGAAACTACCGAGGCGGGCGAGCGAAAGAGAGAAGAAAGAAAATGGCAGCAATAATGTGAGTGGGGCAGCAGGATGGTCAACAGAAATGGCGACTGGCTCGATATTAGCAACTGGAACGAAGCAGCTATCTGGGTTAATTTGAGGTATCTATTTAGACGCTGCGATGAACGAAGATTTTTACCGAGAATTCATTGACTGAAAAGTAGATGCCGGAGTATCTTGGCAAGACTATATTTCAAGTAATGTTATTTCCTGATTTACTGGAATTATTATTTAGTGATTATTAGTAGTAAAATATATGCGCCCTCTGGATTGAATTGATAAATAGTTGAGTGGAGCTGATACAAACAATGGATTTTTCATTGCCCCCGGTGACAATGGCCGCTCACGCCAGTCGAAGCAGCGCCGATTAATGTGCTGTGTCTGTGGTGGGATAGGGAGAGTTGATATCCTCAACAAGTGGTTGTAGATATAATCAAAGACAACTGAGTAAACCGCCTCCATTTTATGAAATGATTCGTTTTGCTGACCAGTCATTCGTATTTTGGGCTCGATATAAGCAGGCGTATTCCGCTTATTCCGTCAGTTTGGTGACTAAGCATCCGTTCAGTTCTTGTTAGTTTGTATTCTAAGCTTTCCTGCTGCTGCAATTACTGGTGTTTATTGGAGGCGGTGTTCGTTTAAGATTCTGTTTTTTGAATAGTCTGTTCGTTGAAAGACTTGTAACATATGGTCCATCGAATGTTAAATCAATTAATGGCCAATCGAATTTTGGCTTTTTGTGGGTTCCCGTAGACATGGCTGTAGAAGCAGTGTCCTAATCCAGTTTGATTTACTACAAAAAATAAGATAGTATCTTTAACGAGCTTGGATAGTTGTCATACGACGGCTTAACGATAAGACACACTGTAGGACAATTTTCAGTTATTTTATTGAATATTTTGTGCAAAGTGTCGGTTACGTGAACACTTCGAAATTATAATGAAAGCAAACAATAACCAAAACTATAAGAGAGAAGTAAAGACAAAATGCAAACAGAATGCGTAAAAAGTGATGAATATAGCAACAATAACAATAACATTAAGAACAATGATATAAGCACTAGAAATATTGATAACTGAAACTCTCATATCAATCACCTAAACAGAAATAAAACAGTTATTAATGAAGAGAAACATGTTACTCGTGCACTTTGTCTACTACAAAATAACTACTTAACAAAAGACATCGTTTTCAAGTTACACTATTTGCCAAAGAAAACCTGAATGACAAAACAATACTACGTAGATGTTAAAGCCAGATATAACAACCATACATGCACATTCAATACCGAAGGAACCACAATTCAAAACATACCTAGCGAACCATTACTGGAAACTCACAGAAAGCGAACGCTCACAATAATTGAGTGGAACATATTACGATCGGCTAGTGCATGTAGATATTTAGACGACCCGTGTAGATTATGTCTAAATGAGAAGCTTGAAATTTAAAATTTTAAATGTCCCCAACACTGACTAAACTGTAGAAAGGAAATAGCAATCAACTGTAAACATAGACGACACTTAACTTTATAATAATTAAATACGTAACAATTAAAATGAAATAAATAAATTAACCAAAGAAAATCAACATCTAAAGCAGCAACGAATAACAAAATGAATACACAATAGATTATTCAGATCACACGTGCAAAGATAAGGTCAATTATTAATTTCACACACTTACAAAAGGGATGCGCTTCACCCAAAGAAAATATAAGAAGTGTGTAAAGTAAAGTTCGACCAGGCCTTTGAGAAAAGCTCAGTCATTGGTTAATGAAAATACTCACACCTGAGAGGAAAATAACAACAAATCTGATTGGTTATTTAATTAGACAAAACACCGCAGCGATATATAAAGCCAATCAATAACACACATCTGTGCACGTAGCCTGACGATATCCTGCGGGAATGAAATATAGACGCCTCTTTTTAGCTAAATAACTATTAATATATTTTTATACTATATATATATATATATATATATATAGGGTGTCTCAAAAAAATGTACTCACTCTTAGAATGACGAGACGTTTGCGAATCCCTTGGTGCGCGTTATCAGCTTTGTTTGAACAATAATGGTCATCAGTTTGAACATTTGCGAACATGATTCTTCAATTACATCTGTCTCATGTATTCGATGCTATTTCATTTCACTCTATGTTCATAAATAAAAGTTTTTTCGTCATTCTACGAGTGAGTACATTTTTTTTTAGACACCCTGTATATATATTGCATAATATAAAATGAAATAATAAAATAAGGGGCGAATCAAATTTTATTAGAATTCAAAATTCAGGCAAAGCATCTCAACGTCCTTAACTCATGAGTTTTCAAAGATAATTCTTCTCCTCAGAGGACCATTACCGCAGTGACGTTACTGCAGGTGATAAAATTACACTTTGAAAATATATAAAAAATATATATAAAAAAATACATAAGAGTACATAATACATCAAATATATCAAGCTAAAAACATACTTATTTTTTAAAGTTATAAAATCTATCAAAGTCATACAAATTAAAACATATATATATATATATATATATATATATATATATATATATATATATTTATTAATATTAAATAAAGTGTTACAACAACATCCGGACCAAGGTTTCAGATCCGAGAAAATCGGACCTTCATCAGCGGAGTCGTATAGCTTAATGAGTGAGAACAACCGCCAGGAATTTCAAAATATTGTCCGTTGGAAAGATGGAACACTTTCAGATTTAAAATTGTCACGTGCGTGGAATATTCGTAGTCAGTTATGGAAAAGTTACAGATCAAAACAACAGCAACGCTGTACATCGAAAAAGCGAGAAATTAAATGGGAATAACGTTAACAGTTGGACAGATGGGAACCTAGCATGTTTAAATTGTCACGTGCGTGGAATTACGTGGCCGTTATGGAAAGTATTCAAATTTAACTAATAGAGACGCTATATATCTTATCGAAAGTAAATGGAGATAACGTTAAAAATAAAAATAAAAATAAAAATAAAAATAAACATAGAAATAAAATTATATTAAGTTAAAAAATATATAATTTTTAATTTTATAATTTTATAAATTTATCTGTAACTTTTCCATAACTGACTACGAATATTCCACGCACGTGACAATTTTTAATCTGAAAGTGTTTCATCTTTCCAACGGACAATATTTTGAAATTCCTGGCGGTTGTTCTCACTCATTAAGCTATACGACTCCGCTGATGAAGGTCCGATTTTCTCGGATCTGAAACCTTGGTCCGGATGTTGTTGTAACACTTTATTTAATATTAATAAATATCATGCTCTTATTAATTATTTAGTTAATTTTACTTTTGCATTAATAATTGAGCACTCTGCTGGGAAACTCTTTCAATTAAGAAATACGGTATATATATATATATATATATATATATATATATATATATATATATATATATATATATATATTGCAACTTGTTACAACTAAGAAAGATACACCAACAAAAAATGACGGCACCGTTTTATTGCACCGAAAAAGTACACGAAAGAATTTGAAAAAAAGGCGTCGACAGACATAAGAAAAGCTGGACACCAACAGGTATTGGATAGGTAGGACGTTGACGGAAACTGGAAAGGCTGGCCCTCAATAGCCACGGTGAAAAGGTACGACATCAACGGGAACCGGAAAAAAGGATAATACGTGGTTGGAACTGAGAAAAAGTCTGGACGTTAACAGGAAGGTAGATGCAAATTCGTGATCAGGAGTTGCGGGGTACATGGGCAAGAGCTGCAGTCGCATCACCTGGAGATGTAGAAACCGGAACTGGGGAAGTAGACGCGTATCAAGTGGGCATCTTAGAAAGCAGGCAGCAGCAGAGAGGGAAGGCTGTAATATGCTGAAAAGGACTGTTTGTTCACATTAAGACCAGTGGCCGATCATCAGGGACTGGCCCCTGCAATATATATATATATATATATATATATATATATATATATATATATATATATATATATATATATAAAGAAATTGACAACATTTTTGAGGCACGCATGAAAATATATTTAAGTGACATATTCATGTCAATCAACACATCGTGCAATTTAAATGAAAAAATCATTTATTTAATTATGATTTTCCTTTGTGATTCAACCCCTCGGGGTGAATACCTTCAAAATGAGAAAGAAGAAGAAAAAAAACTATAAGACAGTCTCGCCTGTCAAAGTAGTTCTACAACGAAAGGTTGCAAAAAAATTAAATAAATGATTTTTCATTTAAATTGCACGATGCGTTGATTTTCAAAAATATCTCACTTAAAAATATATATACATATATAGATATTTATATATATTATATATATTTATATATTATATATATTTATATATATTTATATATATTATATATATATATAAATATATATATGTGTATATTTATATATTACCTTCGTCCGCGAAGACCCCATGAACTGCCCCTACTAGATATCAGATGGTTTTTGTAATAGACATTGTGCCATTGCAATAAAATCACAAACCTTAATTATCTTCGGCCAATGAAAATGCTTCATAAAACTTTGTATTCGTGATATGTTTCAAAAAAGTTACTCTAAAAAAGTGAAGACAACTCTATCCTGCTGAAATGGTAGCGACACATTATAGTGATGCATTAATTTGTTTTACAACTGCAGCAATTGAGAAACGAATGTCGAGGTAAATCTCTATTAATGGTTGTCAGTTCGCAAACTTTAATGACGTAAATTGGTTAGAGAGGACCTCGTAAAAGTGTGGTCGTCGTCCAACGAAATTTATTAATGCCTTTTTATTTTTTGATGTTCTTTTTACAAACGAGTAAACTTTTATCAAGGCCACAAATGCCACTCAAGGATATTGGGTTGGACAGGTATACGGTGAGACACCGCAGGGATTTGTAAAGATGCTTTTAACTGGGCAAAAATTGATTATGTTAGACGATGTTTCAACAAGTGTTTGTTTACATTCGACTTGAAAGCGGCAATGTTATAGTCATCCGGGAAGCAGCCCCATGCTACTATGTTCAACAGACGGACAGTTCTAGGAAAGACTGAATAGCTTTACCTACTCAAATACTGCTCAAATATACCCACGTCCTTTTTGCCTGGGAAATTAGCGATCGTGCATCAGGATTTCTGGACATGATGTTCGGGATGTGTTGACTTCTATATCCATGGATCTGCTCTTTTCAGCCAGATCCACTTGGATGAAGCTAAATCATCGTTGGTAATATTCCCCTGCACACCTCCACTACTACTGGCCCCACTATTTAGAATCTTTGTTGTTGGATACTAGACTGACTGCTAGTGTAAGGACATGACTGTCTTCACTGAAAATTGAAGTTTCTTTCTGGGAGTTTTGATTGCTTTTTGGTCGATTTATCGAGTTCCGCTGCACTGGCTGTTGCGTCATTCCGTTTGGATCCGTCTGTATATATAGATGTGCATGTGGGTTGGGTATTTTTCTTTGATTTTGTCATGGTCATCTTGAAATATTATTTAGTTGTTTTTTTGTGTTTATTTAAACTTAAATCGATTTTGGGCGTTATGATTCCACAAGGTGAGATTTCGGTTATTGTAAGTTGGAGAACTTGGTTGCGGGTAAAGCTGCTTTATTAACAATATAAATTATTCTGAGACACACAGATTTGATTGCGTTATCTTTTGGTCCAAAGAAGGCCTTGTAGTCGGAGTCAAAGATATTGTTGTGTGCAGGGTTGTTGTGTTTTCTTTTATTTTATCGTACTACTTAAGAGCTAGGTTGTTTGTTCTAAGTCTTGTAGGGGTTCAAAAGCTTCGGTATATAGGTTTTCAACTGGTGTTTTTTGTTTGGCTCCCAGGGTTAGTTCTAAGCCGGTATGATAGATGTGTTTTAATGTTTTTAAATAGTTTTTTTTATATATAAAACATTGTCTAATTTTAATCGGATTAGGCATCTGTAGAATTTCATGAGAATATCTTTCTCAGCACATCAATCGTTGTGGCCTTTGACTTGTTATAATTGAGTGTAGTGCTTATAACATTTATCTAAAATGTGCTTCATATGTGGGATAAATTTCAGTTTCTTATCGAACACAACTCCTAGAAATATCTATTAATTTATAAATATTTTGTCCCCTTCAAGTTGAGGTCGTTATGTAGTTTGCTCTTCTTACAAACATTAATTCGTTTCGTTTTTGGTTTTTACATTTAACTAAGTTGATACAAGTCAAGGAGATTGTCGGTTATGCGTTGAGCGCTACCACGTAATTATTAGAAACAACCATAGGATTAGGAAAATATTACTTGAGATGAAAATGCTTATCTAAGAGGAGGGCTCAACAAGTGTTTGTTTACATTAGACTAGAAGTCAACCAACTTCGTTGTATTTTCTTTACCATATGGGACGCTCTAGGAAATAAACTTTGTCCATGGAAGTTTCGCTTGGTGTTTGGTACAGAGGGTAGAAAAAAGAAAGTTTTCTTCTGAGATTGTAGCCAGGCGGGTTCTAGCTGTGAATGTTTTACAGGGAGGGGGGGGGGCTCTGTTGAGCACCTACCATGAATATAACGATACAGTAGAAAGAGGATAGCAATATGTCTTCTGTGTGAAACGGACTTTAGAGAAGTGAATAGATCATCCTCTACTCGCTTGTGAAGTTAGTCTTTTACTCTGGCAAGGCAAGAAACAGCCCCAGCTATGGTAGCAGTACAACATTTTTAGCCGGATCTTGCTATCATACAGGTAGAGGATTGCGCCAGGAGTGAGGTTCCTTCTGGGGTAATAGAATGATCCAACCATTTTACCAGCGACCTTAGCAACAGATTTGATGTTAGTCTCCAATTTCAAGTAAGGAGTAAAAGACACTCCCAGGAGCTTATCAAAGAAGTGGGCTTCCTGATGGAGAAAGCCATTTATTAAAACCGGGGCAAAATGAGGATGCCAGAGATTTGTGAGAGAAGATTAGTTTTGGAGGCGTTAAACGTAACACGTTACTTTTTTCCCTATTGTACGATGTGCACTAAGTCTGAAATACTTATGAAGTGCGTACTAGTATCATTAACGGACGGTCATGCTTTTTATGTATCGGTTATTTATATTTAAACTTCATGTTCGACCTGTAACGTTGACATTTAATTGTTGCAAGTTTGAGATCGAATACTAATCTATACACACCTATTGGATAGATATGTACTTCCGACGATCTGCTTTTCCGTGAAGTAAAGTGTTTAAACAAATATTTTTTATTTCATACAGGATCAGCAATAAGTAACTATATATTGTTTTTTGTTTGTATCTTTTATTACATTTAAGCATTTCTTCTATTTTATATGTCATTTGAAAACAGAAATCGTATATTTAATTTGATAAACATTTTGATATTTATTTTACTTTATTTACATTTTTATTTCAGAAATATCCATTATGTCTACACAATTAACAAAATATTTTTTTAAACTGCGGTTGTGAAGTGGTTCGGAAAAGCCGAGAGCGATTTGGCTCCGGCTGGATCGTTATCAAAGACAACGTCTATTGAGCTAAGCGTCGTAGCATCATTGAACTTAAGGTAAAACCCTGCACTTCAATTGCTCAAGTACCGTTGGAACTTTGCGTCAAAGGATGCCGCTTAGTCACTTGAATATTAGCAAAGTGCATTAAGCTCTATGGAGAGCATACGGAGATTTAATAAACATCATGTTTTATGTTGCAAATAACTTAAATATTTGACCCTTTGTTGCTTCTATATTGCAGTTGCATATTTTTTCTATATTCTACTTCTTATGTTGAAATAAATGTATATAGTTTATTAATAACTATCCCATATATATATATATATATATGTATATATATATATATATATATATATATATATATATATTTATACATATATTAAAGTGAAATATTTTGAAAATCAACAATCGTGCAAATTTTAAATGAAAAAATCATTTATTTAATTTTTTTTTCGCGAATTTTCGTTGTAAAATACAAACTTGTCCAGCGAGTCTTATAGAGTTTTTTTCTTCTTTTCTTCCTCCTCATATTGGTGGGATTAACCCTGAGGGGAAGAAAACTTTTTTTTTAGTCGTAGCGATGTTGTATACGCTGACTTGGCGCTTTTTGAAGTAAGGAAAGGAAGTCAACATCTTAGAAGCACGGATTATAATGTATTAAAGTGAAATATTTTGAAAATCTACAATCGTGCAAATTTTAAATGAAAAATTCATTTATTTAATTTTATTTCGCGAATTTTCGTTGTAAAATACAACCTTGTTAAGCGAGACTGTCAAGAGACTTGTTAATACGGCGTCATTATCAGGAAAGAGAGAAAAGGGGAGAGGGAGAAAGAGAAAGGTAGATAGATGAGATTAGTTTATTTTCTCTAGTAAAACTTATCTCGCGTTTCTTTTTAAATTTTACTCGGATATTTCTTCATTTGTAAGATGTAACTTGTGTTTGTAAGATGTAACTTGTGTTTGTAAGATGTAACTTGTGTTTGTTTCACTTCGATTAGTTGTTTTCGGTTTGCACAGTGATATTTGTGTCACGTGTGTCGACAGTAGGAAATTCATTCTCATTGATAAAAATAAATTTCTATTCCCCCGGGCAATACCGGGTAGGCCTGCTAGTTAAAAATAATAAACTTATCAAACACGAAACGTTACCATTTTGGTAATTTCGAAACATTAAAATGTGACTGAAAGAAAAGAATGAAAGAAAAAAGAAATTTGCCATTTCACTGGCAATTTAGAAAAATTGAGTCGGTTGCTTTAAAGAAAGAGCAACCGACTCGATTTTTCTGAAATACTTGAATGACGTTAGGAAACGTTTGAACACTAATACTAAATATTGGTCTAGAAAAGAAAACAAAATTGCAAAACAGAGCATTTGTTATATTCAAATTAAAAAAAATATTGAATTAAAAAACAAGAACAAATAATAATTAATTAATAAATTAACTTTAACGAAACGAATATGCAAATTAGTTCACGTTACGATTCTGATATTACATCTACATAAACGGTATATAAAACAGATGATGCGTCTATTAAATAAGTTGAATTTATCGTGCATTTATTAATATATATATATGATCGGATTCTAACTCTGCCTGATGAGATCTCAGTTCATAATAACTGTTGATCGATAACATCGACATGCCAATGTCGCAGATTTGTACATGTCTGTATGAATAAAAATAATATATATATATATATATTCCATGAAAAATGCCAGTATACTGTAATCATATTCCCTTAATAGGGTTAAGATGAAAATTCATATGCACTAAATGTACAAAAGCAAGGAAATTTCCGAAAGTTTTACACTTTTATTGTCATTAAGGGTATGACGACATATCAACCAAACCATTTCATTATCACATCACTACAGTATAAATATATATGCATGAGTGGATGAAGTGTGTGAGGTGCGCTGACGAAAAATTCCTACCAGTAAAATACATAACTCTGTTGTGCTCGCATACCCTTAATGACAATACAAGTGTAATAATTTGGGAATTTCCTTGCTTTTGTACATTTAGTGTATATGAATTTTCATCTTAACCATATTAAGGGCATATTGTTTCAGTATACTGGCATTTTTCATGGAATGTCACTACTTTTGTAAAGGCTATGCCTCAATACAAGTCCTTCTCATAACTGATATAGTTGGTAGTTTTACTAGTTAAGGTATATGGTAAACTGAAATTAAAATACCATCAACTAGATACGAGAACCTCTATATTTTCCAAAAATCAGCTGAATCCATCAAATGGTCGATAAGATATAGAATAAAGTGTATTAATACTGGTCATTTTTAAGGTGTTTTGGAATTCTCTGGAAAACTAAGGTATATGGTAAACTGAAATAAAAATGCCATCAACTAGACCCTAGAACCTCTATCTCTGCCAATACTCAGCTGAATCCATCAAATAGTTGATGAGATACAGGGTGGCATATACGTACGTACGTATGTACAGATAACATGATTTCATGATTGAACTTTCTAGATCTCTGGGTTGCCTTGACTAATGATGCTGAAATTCTACACACTTATAGAACCTATCAAATAAAAATTTTGTGCAAAGTTTTAACTAATTTGGTTTATTGGTTTTTGAGTTATAATTGATCAAAAAGGAGATTTCAAGCATAGGCCATTCGTAGTGTCTATTAAGGGATAGAGCGCTCTCGTGCCCCCTTTGTATTACATATGTTGCGTATGATAGATGTTTAGTATAAATACATAAAATAAATATAGAAGTAAATCAAATATCATTAAAAACTCAATCAATGAGAAATTATATAAAAAAATCATAAAATCAATCAATACTAATAATTATATGAGGCCATGCATCCATATGTGGACAGTTAAATAAGCCCATAACTACACCCATATTATAATCCTTAGTACATCTTAGTAAACAAAATTGAATATGTATCAAAATATACTTACGACAATTTAGCTACACAGAAAGGTTTATGTTTCATTCTCGAGAGAAACTGCAGGCTAGTTGCGTGGATTTATATTTAACGGTTTCTTTTATATCTAATTTTCTCCTTGGTATGACACATATACGTTTCTGTGTAGTTTACTTGCCATAAGTATATTTCAAAACAATCTCCCCCAAGGTTCCAGTACCATCACCATCTTTCCAGTAGAGGTCTGATTGGCCCTTTTCCCCCATCGGTCTTTCCATCCTCTTTGAACTGTCACGACCATTTCGGGACTGCTGCTATGACATGCGTGTATGTATATGTGTGCATGTTTTTTTATGTTGGGAGGAGGTGGTCATATATGTGATATTTGTCATTATTATTATTTTTATTATCATTTTTATTATTATTATTATTATTATTATTATTATTATTATTATTATTATTATTATTATTATTATTATTATTATTGTTGTTGTTGTTGTTGTTGTTGTCGATGCTTTGAGGTAGAAGATAGTATTGCTCCACATTCCTCCGAAAAGAAGGTTAATAAAATTGAAGACCTTAATGATCCCTGAACGGTTTAATTAACCATCGAGCCAAAAGCCTTAAGGTGTTTATATGTGCAAAGTTGAACACATTGAAAGCTAGAAATATATATAAATCCTATTGCCAACTATGGGTCAGGTCAGGGCGGAGTTGATTCAATTTGAGACATTTTCATGAAAGCCGATCGTAAAACTAGTTCGTCTGACCTAAAAGGCGCATTTTAAATAATATGAAAATATGAATATAATATTTTAAGGTTGAACTCGAATAAAATACATGTTATTAATATTTAAAGGTTGAACTCGAGTAAAATACATGTTATTATTATTTAAAGGTTGAACTCGAGTAAAATACATGCTATTATTATTTAAAAGTTGAACTAGAGTAAAATACATGTTATTATTATTTAAAGGTTGAACTCGAGTAAAATACATGCTATTATTATTTTAAGGTTGAACTCGAGTAAAATACATGTTATTATTATTTTACAGTTGAACTCGAGTAAAATACATGTTATTATTATTTAAAGGTTGAACTCGAGTAAAATACATGTTATTATTATTTTACGGTTGAACTCGAGTAAAATACATGTTATTATTATTTTACGGTTCAACTCGAGTAAAATACATGTTATTATTATTTTAATGTTGAACTCGAGTAAAATACATGTTATTATTATTTTACGGTTGAACTCGAGTAAAATACATGTTATTATTATTTTATGGTTCAACTCGAGTAAAATACATGTTATTATTATTTTAATGTTGAACTCGAGTAAAATACATGTTATTATTATTTTAAAGTGTAGAACTCGAGTAAAATACATGTTATTATTATTTTAATGTTGAACTCGAGTAAAATACATGTTATTATTATTTTAATGTTGAACTCGAGTAAAATACATGTTATTATTATTTTAAGATTGAACTCGAGTAAAATACATGCTATTAATATTTAAAGGTTGAACTCGAGTAAAATACATGTTATTATTATTTTACGGTTGAACTCGAGTAAAATACATGTTATTATTATTTTAATGTTGAACTCGAGTAAAATACATGTTATTATTATTTTAAGGTTGAACTCGAGTAAAATACATGTTATTATTATTTTAAGGTTGAACTCGAGTAAAATACATGTTATTATTATTTTAAGGTTGAACTCGAGTAAAATACATGTTATTATTATTTTAAGGTTGAACTCGAGTAAAATACATGTTATTATTATTTTAAGGTTGAACTCGAGTAAAATACAAGTTATTATCATTTTAAGGTTGAACTCGAGTAAAATACATGTTATTATTATTTTAAGGTTGAACTCGAGTAAAATACATGTTATTATTATTTTAAGGTTGAACTCGAGTAAAATACATGTTATTATTATTTTAAGGTTGAACTCGAGTAAAATACATGTTATTATTATTTTAAGGTTGAACTCGAGTAAAATACATGTTATTATTATTTTAAGGTTGAACTCGAGTAAAATACATGTTATTATTATTTTAAGGTTGAACTCGAGTAAAATACATGTTATTATTATTTTACGGTTGAACTTGAGTAAAATACATGTTATTATTATTTTAAGGTTGAACTCGAGTAAAATACATGTTATTATTATTTTAAGGTTGAACTCGAGTAAAATACATGTTATTATCATTTTAAGGTTGAACTCGAGTAAAATACATGTTATTATTATTTTAATGTTGAACTCGAGTAAAATACATGCTATTATTATTTAAAGGTTGAACTCGAGTAAAATACATGTTATTATTATTTTACGGTTGAACTCGAGTAAAATACATGTTATTATTATTTAAAGGTTGAACTCGAGTAAAATACATGTTATTATTATTTTACGGTTGAACTCGAGTAAAATACATGTTATTATTATTTTACGGTTGAACTCGAGTAAAATACATGTTATTATTATTTTAATGTTGAACTCGAGTAAAATACATGTTATTATTATTTTAAGGTTGAACTCGAGTAAAATACATGTTATTATTATTTTAATGTTGAACTCGAGTAAAATACATGTTATTATTATTTTAATGTTGAACTCGAGTAAAATACATGTTATTATTATTTTAATGTTGAACTCGAGTAAAATACATGTTATTATTATTTTAAGGTTGAACTCGAGTAAAATACATGTTATTATTATTTTAATGTTGAACTCGAGTAAAATACATGTTATTATTATTTTAATGTTGAACTCGAGTAAAATACATGTTATTATTTTTTTAAGGTTGAACTCGAGTAAAATACATGTTATTATTATTTTAAGGTTGAACTCGAGTAAAATACATGTTATTATTATTTTAAGGTTGAACTCGAGTAAAATACAAGTTATTATCATTTTAAGGTTGAACTCGAGTAAAATACATGTTATTATTATTTTACGGTTGAACTCGAGTAAAATACATGTTATTATTATTTAAAGGTTGAACTCGAGTAAAATACATGTTAGTATTCCCTTTTTTCTGTGACTGTTTTTTGTCTCTTTGAAAAAAAAACGAATTCTACAAACAGGATTTAAAAGGCACTAATGTAGAATAAACACGCTGAAAATAATAACCTGGATGAGTTATGAAATGATGATGATAGAATGAATTTAGAATGAAATTCTGGAGGTTGTCTGATGAAATATTTAATAGAATTTCATCTTCATATTCGTATTTCTTCTGTTAAATTATAGGTAATAAGCAGGATCTGAATGTCTTTTGTATTAAAGTTTGTGTTAGAGATCTTGTATCGGGTAATTAGACACATAACAGACAAAGGTGTTTTTTTTTAAATATCATGTATCAGGTGTCTGTCAGATAGATTTTGTATCAAGTAATTTGACATAACAGAGAAAAGCATCCGTTTCGAGGCATGTTGTAGCATGTAATTGGACAAATAACGAACGCGTTTAGAGATCTTATATGAGGTAATTGGACAGATAACGGACAGTGACGTATCTTTAAAGACATATTGTGTAAGGTAATTGACAGAAAAGTGATGAAAGCACGTGTCTAGATATAATTTTAGTGACTACTACATTGAGATTATAAACATGCGCAAAGCATCATGTTCAGTGGGATACATAGTTGTAATGCATATCACGACAGACCTGCGGTGAATAACATATTTAGCTATGAAAAGAGAGATCACCCAAGAAATGGGCTGATTTTTGAAATAGTAATGTTTTCTTGGGCACGATGTTCTATGCTGTGATTATGAACCACTTGATATTTTCCAAAAGTAATGTTCATACCAGATGGCAGACCTCACGATTAGTCAGTTTGCATTTCTATAGATAAACAGTTGGTAATTCCGAGTTTTCTTTCGATGTAGTACAAGTGATCGTAGGTAATAAATAATTAATATTTATTTATAAATATTATTATAAGCCCCCTACACTAAAGGCTGGGCACTCTGAGTGAGTTTAATAACAAACAGTACAAATAGCTTCATGCAAAAATTCAATGTTGATTACTTTAACTGCTGGTGTAAATTTAGCCGCCGACTCGCTATTTACACAGTTAAATTTATTTTTAATAACTTAATTTGTATATCTATATCGTTTAAACACATTCGGTTTTATTCTTATTGCCTTTCTATATACGCAATAATTTTGTCGATAATTTAATAATAATTAATCCAATTAATTTCAAAATAAAAGAATTAGCAAAATATGTACGAACATCTCGATAAGGTTGTACGCACATACACAAAACATAAGTACACACCCAATAAATGCACCTTATGAAGCGATTAAGGGCCGCTCCAAATTATTTATTTAAACCTCGTCTTTCTCCCACAGCAATCGACAAGCAAAGCTAGTTTCAAAGTAACACTTTTATTTTAAAACTTAGTTAATTATTTTATATACGTCATTTTAAGGTGTGGTGTTTCCTAGAAAACAGATAATATATATTTTTATAACTGAACTTCATCCACTCTTCGCCTAAAAATGTGTGTTATTATATTCAACAGTTCATTTTTTAAAGTCGTTACATTTTTGGTCGTGAAAAAAAAAACTCTTGAAAAATTATCTAATTAAATGCTTATTTTTAAAGTGTAATTGAAATATTAGAAGTTTGTTGTTGGACTTAATATGTTTTTTACTATTCTCATTGACAAATAGAAACAAAAGTGTAATTGAAATGTTAGAAGTTTGTTGTTGGACTAAATATGTTTTTTACTATTCTCATTGACAAATAGAAACAAAAGTGTAATTGAAATGTTAGAGGTTTGTTGTTGGACTAAATATGTTTTTACTATTCTCATTGACAAATAGAAACAAAAGTGTAATTGAAATATTAGAAGTTTGTTGTTGGACTTAATATGTTTTTTACTATTCTCATTGACAAATAGAAACAAAAGTGTAATTGAAATGTTAGAAGTTTGTTGTTGGACTAAATATGTTTTTTACTATTCTCATTGACAAATAGAAACAAAAGTGTAATTGAAATGTTAGAAGTTTGTTGTTGGACTAAATATGTTTTTACTATTCTCATTGACAAATAGAAACAAAAGTGTAATTGAAATATTAGAAGTTTGTTGTTGGACTAAATATGTTTTTTACTATTCTGATTGACAAATAGAAACAAAAGTGTAATTGAAATATTAGAAGTTTGTTGTTGGACTAAATATGTTTTTTACTATTCTCATTGACAAATAGAAACAAAAGTTTAGTAGTTTACTCAATTGATGTGTCCAAATAACAACCAAAACAGATTCATATATTATTGCAGATTAACACCCTCCGCTACCTTCCAAATAAGATTCTACTTGGAGGGAGATTATATGTGAACATCCTGAAAAAGTTGGCGGAAATAGGAAAAGCAACACAAAGAAAAGCAACAATTATTTATAAATTTGAGTTCCTCATATACATTTAATTCAAAATGATCCTTAATTTAGGGGCAATTCTAGCGTTTCAGAGCAGTAAACAAACACAATTTTGATATTAGAGAACAATCCTGCGGGGGTAGTGGTGTTTTTCTTTAAATTATACAAATGTGAAATCAAAATAGTGTTTTTTTTTTCTGTAAAAAACGCAATTTCTCTCGGTTGAGTTTCAATCCCGGCTTGAGGAAGTAACTGGTCAAGCCGCACCGAATGCTGTGATACAGCGAAACAGTCAGCTTGTGGATGACTATATGAAGTTCAACCCCTGGGTAGAGCTTATTTGTAAGGATATTGCAAACTGCCATTAGCTTTAAGGCATAGTTCATTAGTTAAAACAAATTCGAGTTTCTGGCACTTGACAATGTTTACATTGAGATATTACTTATATTCAGTAAGTGTTGTATGATAGCGCAGGGGTAGGAGCGCCGACTGTTATCTCGACGGTTGAGTTTACATCCCGGCTTGAGGCACTAACTGGAGTAGCCGCACTGAAGAGCTGTGATACAGCGAAACAGTATGTATACGGATGATTATATATATATATATATATATATATATATATATATATATATATATATATATATATATATATATATATATATATACAAGCAAACACTACCGACCGGGCAGCAAGTAATAGAGCTTTAGTCTTCTTTACAGATAAAAAGAAAAAAATCATTACACATTTTGGTGAAAAACATCAAGTGTTATTTGATATATTCCAATGTTAAGGAAATTTACTGCGTATGAATATTATCAAATCTTATTAATTAGTAATTAAACAACAAAATGGTTATTTCATATGACTTTTACGATATTCAAAGTCGACAGAATTTAATTTTGTATTAAATAAAAATGAAGATGAATTCCCCATTAAATCTGGTTATATTTATATAATGAAATTAATAAACGAAAAAAGTGGAATGCCGATTAGTGAAATAAAACAGTTTGATATTACCGAATAATGTTATAAGATTACTTTGTGCTTTAAGCATTTATTATTAAATACTGGAACAAGACTTGATGATGATTAAAAAAATAAGAATCGTTTTATTGCAATGCAGACAGTTGTGAATAAGGGCTGTTTATTTTTCGTTTTCATAACAAATTAATAATTTGTTGTTAACAATTTGTTTAATCATTAACACAGAAAATGTTTTTATTATTAAATATATATTATATATATATTAATCTTTTTTAATTTTTTTTAATGTATCGGAAAATGTCTGAAGTTAAACTGATTTTTTTATTATTAAATATATATTATATATATATTAATCTTTCTTCAGTTTTTTTTTAATTTATCGGAAAATGTCGGAAGTTAAACTGATTTTTATTATTAAATATATATTATATATATATTAATCTTTTTTCAGTTTTTTTTAATGTATCGGAAAATGTCTGAAGTTAAACTGATTTTTTTATTATTAAATATATATTATATATATATTAATCTTTCTTCAGTTTTTTTTAAATTTATCGGAAAATGTCGGAAGTTAAACTGATTTTTATTATTAAATATATATTATATATATATTAATCTTTCTTCAGTTTTTTTTTAATTTATCGGAAAATGTCTGAAGTTAAACTGATTTTTTTACAGCAAGTAAGAGTTACTTATTAACTTTAAAAGCGGAAATAAAAGTAATGTTTTTTCTTTATTATATTCTTTGACGTTTCTTATCAATTTATATCTGAGATTTATTTGAAAACAAAAAGGGGAAACAATTACAACCGCTAAAAAGGAAGAATCAAATACGTAGATAGGAGTAGACACATTATTATAAACCATTGTTTCGTAAAGGTATAAACATTTTTTTGAAAAACCATAACAATGTAATTTGTAGAAAATAAATAAATAACATTTATTTATCTTAAACTGAGCTTTCGAATATAAAATATTCCTCGTCAGAGAGTTTTTTTCTTTTTTTTTTCTTCTTTCGTTTCATAGTCTGAATCAAATATTTTAGTATAAAATTCAAGTTTCATCATAAGTTGTTTAGTAAAAGGCTACTGAGGAAAACTTATTTTTTTACAATTATTTCATTAAACAAATCAATTGTAGTAAAACAGTTTTGCTACTAAAATTTATTTTAATAATAAAATATTGTAAAAATGTAAGACTTCATTTAAGAAAGCGTAAAACTTGGATTTAATTGTTCATTTGTACCGTGACACTCCACAGGCATTTTATGTCGTTATTTTGATGGCCGTTAGTTTTTATTTTAAAAAAATGAAATGTTATTCTCATTGGTCCCCCGATTTATAAAATCGGGGGACTTATGCTTTGAGGCATGTCCGTCCGTCCGTCCGTCCGGATTTTTCTCCGCAACCATCCATTGAATTTCTCTGAAATGTTGCATGAAGTTGTAACTTTTACTAGGTTAGAAAGTGTCATTCTCCGATTTTTAAAAAAAAATCTTGTTAGGGGGGCTCCAGGGGATCAAAAGGCCCCGAAATGGCAAAAAATGACATTTTTTGCCCCATAACTTTTAATCCATCCATTCAATTTCTCTGAAACTTGGCCAAAATGTGGAGGCAATTGTTCTTAATAGAAAAGAAGTATCGCTGACATTGGACAAAATCTGGTTCACTCCCCCAAGCAGTAAACAAAAAAAAAATGGCAAAAAATGACCCTTTTCTCCCATAACGTTTGATCCATCCACTAAATTTTTCTGAAAATTGGCCAAAATGTAGAGACAATTATTCTCGATATAAAATGAACATCCGTAACCTATGAAAACTTCTGGTTCGAGCCCCCAGGGGGTCAAAGGGGTGTCAAAAATGCCCCAAAATGCCCTAAATTGCCCAAATTTATTGCATTTTACACTCGCTACATCGAGTCACATACAGAGGGGAACCACGCACGCGCGGCTTATTTTTATATACGGATTCATGTTATTGTTTATTATTTCTGGATTGAAATCACTTTTTCTCTTTTTCTTTTTAAGTTTTATTTGACAAAGATTCGTCAAAAACCTGGGCCACTTTGTTTCTTTTTTTCACACGTGTGACTTAGTTAATTTTAACAATAGGGATTTCATGAATAAATAATGTTCTTTAAAATTTCATTTATAAGATTTATTAATGACTAGCAGGGGTGCCTAGCGTAGCTCAGGGCTCTCTCTTCCCTGGTCGCCCCATTTCACTGCCCCCTCTTTCCGTTGCAACCTTCTCCCTGTTGCCATCGCCGACACCTGTCTGTTCCCCACCACTCCTCTTCCGTTGCCCGTGCCAAATATATGACATATTTCTATTAAAAGAACCCCTTTTGTCTGCGCCTTCTATATACGCACCTATCCCCAGCACGGTGGGCACACTATATACAAACGTACATTCGCCGCGGTGCGCATACTATATATGCACCTATATCCGCCCCGGTGCGAATACTATATACGCACCTATATCCTCCATGGTGCACATACTATATACGTACGTATCACCGCCCCGTGCGCATACTATATACGTACATAGCGCCGCACCGGGGCGCATATGTACATACCTATCACCACCCTGGTGCGCATACTATATACATTCATTTCACCGCCCCCGTACACATAATATATACTTACGTATCCACGCCTCAGTGCGCATACTAGATAGTACCTATCACCGCCCCGCTGCGCATACTATATGCATATCTATCTCGGCCCCGGTGCGCATACTATATACGTATATATCTCCGCCCCAATGCGCATATAATATATGTACCAATCTCCGCCCCGATGCGCATACTATATACATACTTATGCCCGCTCCAGTGCGCATACTATATACGTACCTATTACCACCCCGGTGCGCATACTATATACGTACGTATTACCACCCCAGTGCGCATATTATATACGTACCTATCACCGCCCCGGTGCCTGACAACACACTTTTGTTCAGAAGATTAAAATATGAGCGTCTATTTATTTTCAATCTCACCACCCCCCGTATTCCCTCTGATGTTATTTCCGGTTTAATTGTAAGAATGACTTGCAAAAATGAATCAGGAAAATTACTACATATTACATGGATTGGTAAATTACTACATAACAAAGTTGAATTCACGAACACCGACGCAGTTGACCGTCAAAGACTTATTTTTTTATTTTGAAGTTTCGATATTATACGTCTGAGTTGACGGTGTTACAGAAAATAAAAATACACACAGACGTTTGCCGGAAGGGGAAAGGGACGAAGGGAGGGAGGGATGGAGGAAGAAAGAACGGAAGTAAGTAAAGAAGAAAAGAAGGAAGAAAGATAAAAAGGAAGAAAAGAAGGAAGAAAGGGAAAAAGGGAGGAAAGAAGAAAGTAAGGAAAGAAGTCTCATTTGTTTAACTTAAATGAAACGATGCCTAAAAGCACATAATAACAAACAATAATGAATACAAATCTTGGAGAAGTTCAAGAATATTAACCAGAGTAAAATAGCTACGAAACTTGGAGTCCCAAAATGAGCGTTTTCCTAAATTGTTTGGAAGTTTAAAAAAAAACTGGACTTGATCAATCAACGTGTGGTCATCTTCGAAAAGTTACAACAAAAGGCAATCGTAAACGGATTAGACTAGCCAAATATCAACAAAGGACGACTGCAAGAGAACTGTTGCATGAATGCAACATATACAATATGGGAGTATTGATTTACTCCTCTCCATGAGTTAGGCACAAGGCCAGTTTTTATCTTACTCCCACAGTAAGATTTGACCCAAGGTCGGGTCGGAAAAGTGGGGTTTAAAAATTGCCTGGGCAGCCCCGTCGACATTCCCCGGTAGAGGCGCCTCAGACAGTAAGCAATAAACTTACTCCTCCCAAAAAGGGGAGGCGAAGCCTGGGAGGGTGGACCTCCTAGAACTGCACAGGACACACCACTAGATCGGCGTAAATCAAGCCCCAAAGACCAAGACAATACCAGTCTATGGGGTGCAGTATCCATCAGAACAGACACTACACTTTGATCTTAGCCAAAAGGCCAAGCACTATATGGGAGTAGACACAACTAAATGCATTCTTCTCGAATATGGGCAATCATGCATTATAGTAAACAGACCAGAAATTGTAAAATACAACAAATCATTGTTACCAAACGCAATATAACGTTTTGAAAATGTTTAAAGTGTTTTCTTTATTTCATTATAAAATCGCATCGAAGTTGTCTTTAATATCGAGTGATTTTGAAACATGGAGGCCTGTTTCTTGTTTAATAGTTCCGTGCATTGCGGTACATTGGCGGACATTACCAAATATTTTTCTTTCTGTTTCTTTTTTTCTTTATTACATGTAATTGCATTTTGTTGCAGTTATGTTTTGTATATATATATATATATATATATATATATATATATATATATATATATATATATATATATATATAGTAGAATCCAATATGAAACAAAAGTAAACTTTTAGTGGATAGAACCTATAGTGAAACAGTTAAGCTCAATATACGAGATAGAGCAATTATAAAGATAGAAGAAATAAGAGTGATAAACATGTACGAATATCCAAATTTATTTCAAATTTCAATTGTTCAAGTTAAGGTGTATTCTGTAATAGACTAGTGTTTATTATTCTTTCCTTAAGCCAAGGCTTTTCAAAGATCGAAATCTTATCATCAGAGGAGAAGGGAAAGAATAATAAACACTAGTCTATTACAGAATACACCTTGCACTGAACAAACGAAATTTGGAATAAATTTGGACATTCGTACATGTTTATCACTCTTATTTCTTCTATCTTTATATATATATATATATATATATATATATATATATATATATATATATATATATATATATATATATATTCGACTTGTGGGGTTTTTACCGTACAGCATGTTTGCCCGAAAATGCATTAATTGGTGGCATAGCGAGCAAAGCCATAATTGAACAACAAACATTTCATGGCCAGATTAAAGTTATGAAAATACATAAAATGCGTGAAAATGTTTCTTGGGGTAAAATTGTATTAAGCAAACAAATGAAAATGGAATTCTATTCTAAAAACAGAATTTATTCCAAAAACTAAAGTAACAATAAAGTATCTACATCTAAAAAAAAAAGCGATAAAATGTATGCTTTTGGGGTTGTATCAAAAGTGATGGTTATGGAAAGTTGATGTTCACTTTAATAGTATTTTATGCATTGGGTTGCTGAAGAACTGTTTCTTTTTTTAAAAATTTAAATGGTGACAGCATTATTCATGATGGCAGTGTTCCATAGCACTAAAAAACAAGAGCATCTTGGTGTATTGATAATATGTTTACTTGCCCATAATAAGCTAGTAAAAGATCTTTGAACGACCGTTTTCTGAGGTATATATATATTTCTGTTTTATTTGAAAACCCGCATCAGACAATTATATCTATTGAGAACACACATTTGACTTGGAGAACAGTGTAGTATCTGTTCTAATCCTACATTTTATCTGTCCTCGGTCAATGAAGAACTCCTTCAACACTGAAGCAATTAAATTTTTTGTTCCACTCCAAAATTCCTCCTTTTGGGGGAGCTGGACTTTCCCCATATTAACAATCGACCTTGTGTCTAACTCTCTTCTCGTGGGGAGGCAAGTAAATAGGAACGAGGCCACCTGTACCGCGTGGAGTAATTCTTTGTTATATAAATTATTAAATGTATGTGTTAACTTTTATATCTGTTGACGATCATTTACTTTACAAGTTTTTACTTCAAAATTGATGACGTCATAAAGAATGAATGCTAGCTTCTATTTATCTTCCTCCTACAGCGGAAAGATGTGAGACAAGGTCGGGAAAGTGGGATTTGAAAAGCCAACGCCCCAGAAATTGAGCACGCTGGACTACAAAAATGCCTGGGCATCCCCGTCGGCATTCTCCGGTAGGGGCACCTCAGGAAGTAAGCGATAAACTTACTCCAACCCAAAGAGGGGAGGCAAAGCCTGGGAGGGTGGACATCCTAGAACTGCACAGAACAAACCCACAGACAGGCGGAATCAAGCCCCGAAGGCCAAGACGATACCAGTCCATGGGGTGTAGTATCCATCGGAACAGATACTACACTTTGATCTATAGGGTGTAGTATCCATCGGAAAAGATAACATCAATACTACACTTTGATCATAGCCAAAAAGGCCGAGAACGAATGCCAGCTTTACGCAACTTTTGAATTAAAAAGAAATAAATAAAAAATAAGGCTCATTTTGTGACGTCATCTATTTTCAAGTCAAATATATTTCTTGATAATAATCAATCGCGTAAACAAACCGTTCTACTCGCAAGAAAGAATCCGATTCGCGCGGGTTTTATTGATTGTTCAAGCCGACCTTCGACGGCTTTGTGGTGCTTATTACCTGGCTAACATTAATGTTCGATTTTGTGCCGCATCCGGACATTGTGGGGAGAGTTGATAGAGACAAGCAAACAATACACAATGCATACCTAAACGTATAGTGTAAAGAAGGAGATTACGATAAGCTCCGAAGATTGGAAGTTTATCGAAATTATAGGATGCAGACATTTACGTTTTGTGATATTCAGAATATATAACAAATGACTAACTTTCCCCAGGAGTGAGACCAGCCAAGTCAGTTGAGACAAAAATGACAACGTATAAGACAAACAGACACCCCCGGTTTAATGGCCACGTGCCTAATTGTATGTATGTACAAATATATATATATATATATATATATATATATATATATATATATGGTAAACAACTGATGATCCCTTAAAATAGTGTTAGAAACTAACTAATATAATAACTGTAAAATATAAATTGACTTACATGAGTGATTTTCCACTGAAAGACTTGAGACTATAAGATTTTTTATTTTTTTATTTTTTTATTTTTTTTATATAGTTTTAATGGTTGAGAAACTTCCGAGACTATATATATATATATATATATATATATATATATATATATATATATATAATTTATTATCCACCATCTTGTTCTTTCGTTTCCCTTTCCCCCCTTTTTCCTCCTACCACTCTCTTCATCTTTCCTCTTTCTGTGTAATTTTCTTTCTCCCCCAAATCTCCTCCATTTTCCTCTTTCCTCTTTCTGATTGATTTACACTATTCGCCTCCTCCCACTATTTCTCTCATCATTCAACCTTTTTTTACATTATTCGCCCTTCCTCCCACCACCTAAAACATTCATATTCAAATGAAGTGTGCACGGTGACAAGCAAGCAAACAAGGTCGTCTAATTTTAGTAGTAGGCTACACCTCCATGCGTCAAGATTGTTAAAGGATTACGTTCTCTTCCTCACTGGTTTTATAGATGACGTCATCATTTTGTGACATCATCCACTGCGCCTCTCTGCTTGAATGGATTACGTCACAGAACGATGAAGTCATACACTCTGTACAGAGACAACAAAAATAACATGATAAGAGGAAGGATCTACCGATTTAGTAAGTTTCGTTGTAAATAGATCAAACTTACTTAACTGAGACTCGTAGGAACCTTAAGGTTCTACAAAAGGCCCCTGAAGAATCCGTAGGAAAAGGTGAGATGCACTTTTGTACATTTTATTTCAACGTCTTACATGTATGAGTAAGCTTTCCCTTATTTGACAAGTATCAAGAACACCTCTGAATTGAGAATGAAATCCGTGTGTGCTTATCTCAAATTCGACCTCGAATTAAGTATCTGTGTAGCAAAAGATAGACACACGTTTCTCATGTTCTCTCTGTTTTGATGGATGATGTCATGCAACTATGACGTCATACACGCTGCACAAAGACAAACAAGAAATATCCACTGATTTTTTAGTATATACATAGATCTCGTTGTATATAAATCAGCGCTTCGCAACAGATGGTATTCGAAAACTTAAGGTTGCACAAAAGGTATAAGTGTGCTGCAAGGACAAGTGAGATAAGCGTAAACACCTTTGACATTTTATTTTTAACAAGTATGAAGAACGAAGAGAGTAAATGTCTCTTCTCAATCGGAATGTGTTTTTTCTAAAGTTTCATTTCGAATTAGATATTTGTGTAGCAAAAGAGACACAGGTTTCTCATTAGAAAAACAAGTTATTTCCAAGATTGTTATGCTTTTGTGGCTCCTTGTTTAATCTTGCAACACATATAGTGTCACGTGACGTACGGATGACCAGAAATGAAAAATAAAACGTTTTTGTTAGCATTTCTGAATAAGAAAAAATAATATTTACACTTTCAGATTTATGAAACTATTTTTAATTTTCACTTCCGTTTCCTTTCTTTTATTTCTAATTATTGATTAGCTTCTCATAAGATAGGGTTATAATTGATGTTTTTTGGAAACATCTTAGATGGGATTAGAAAACGTTATGAAGTGTAATAAACAGTAACGTTATAAAGAAAAAAAAAGAACTTTCGGTTGATAATTTGTTTGTTAAAACTAAATCAACAAAATGTTATTTTTCAATGTGAAAAAAACACTTTTGATTGATAATTTGTTTTTTAAAATTAGTTCAATAAAATGTTTCATCATTATAGAGTAACGTTATTAAGAAAAAATAAATTTCGGTTGATAATTTGTTTGTTAAAATTAATTTAATAAAATGCCATTTTTCAATGTAAAAAGAAATAACTTTCGGTTGATCATTTTTTGTTAAAATAAATTGAATAAAATGCCATTTTTCAATGTAAAGAGAAATAACTTTCGGTTGGTCATTTTTTTGTGAAAATTATTTGAATAAAATATCTTATTATTATAGCAATAATTTATTTTATTTAAAAACACTTACATGAATAATAAAATGTGGTTTTATTACTACAGTAAACTAAAATTAATTACAGAAATGTATTGTTATCATGAAACTCTTATTCGAAGGAACAAGACTAATAATAATAAAAATTCGCAGGAACAGGAAATGCTAACATAAACGTTTTATTTTTAATTTCTGGTCATCCGTACGTCACGTGACGCTGTATTTGTTGGAAGATTAAACAGGAAGCCACAAAAGCATAACAACCCTGGAAATACCCGAGAAGCATGGTTCACTTCATCAACTGACTTTGAGAGTAACATTTTATTACCTTCATTTCTCTTATGACTTTTCAAAATTGGCAGTAAAGAATAAATAAATACTAAACTGATGCAACACTTACCTGTTTTCATACTGTTTAAAGGTATATAATATTGGTTACTTATGATATTGGTTACTTATGATATTGGTTACTTATGATATTGGTTACTTATGATATTGGTTACTTAGGATATTGGTTACTTATGATATTGGTTACTTATGATATTGGTTACTTAGGATATTGGTTACTTATGATATTGGTTACTTATGATATTGGTTACTTATGATATTGGTTACTTATGATATTGGTTACTTAGGATATTGGTTACTTAGGATATTGGTTACTTATGATATTGGTTACTTATGATATTGGTTACTTATGATATTGGTTACTTAGGATATTGGTTACTTATGATATTGGTTACTTATGATATTGGTTACTTATGATATTGGTTACTTATGATATTGGTTACTTATGATATTGGTTACTTATGATATTGGTTACTTATGATATTGGTTACTTAGGATATTGGTTACTTATGATATTGGTTACTTAGGATATTGGTTACTTATGATATTGGTTACTTATGATATTGGTTACTTATAATATTGGTTACTTATGATATTGGTTACTTATAATATTGGTTACTTATGATATTGGTTACTTATGTTTACATTTTAGGTTTGACTTACGATTTCATTAGGTGTGTGTGACTAAAACCACTCTGATGAAGTATTATAGATGAACAGTATGGATTGTATTTAGCATTATCGAAAGATTTGTAAAATAAATATTAATTTAAAAATAAAGTTTTCAAAAATTTAAGTATGGATTGTATTTAGCATTATCGAAAGATTTGTGAAATAAATATTAATTTTTAAAAAAAGTATTCAAAAATATATGCCATGACATTTTTCACCTGAACCACAAAGAAAACACAACTAGAAAGATATTGTATATGAAATTGTTTTGGTGTCGAGATTTGTTGAAAAATGTAATTTATTTTAAGGGGTAAGCAAAGGTAAAAAGGAAGGGAAACGCTGATATAGATAAATAGGATAAGATGAGTGGAAAACAAATATTTATTTACATGTAAGCAATTCATTAACAATATATTGACGTTGAAAGTCGCCTAATAATTTTGCAGGGCACAGTATATTAACCTTATCATATCAACTATATAGAACCGTATATTCATGTGCAAACATAAACTGGGGTCTTTATAAAAAACACAGCAATGTACGTATGTAGAAGCGAAGTGTACACTTCGGTGCTGAAAATTAAAAGGCTTAAACTCGTTTCTGCGCACACCGCTTTGTGCACGAATCCGCCATAATGAATAAAAAAACAAATAATAGTATTTTGAACCAATCAGAGGATATTTCTGAATGTATAGAAATTGTCCTTTGTGAGTCACCTCGATCCCATACAAGGCCAGATTTTCCTTCAACCGCATGTTTAGCCCTAATCCACGAGAGAGCTAACATCGACACTTCTACAGCCCCAATCGCCACTCTCAAGGCTTTGGGAATGCTGAGAACTGCCTTTTCTATACTCACGCACACATAGCCACACTGAGACTAATACACACACAGACACAATGTATTAACTCTTTCACTGTCTTACCCACACTAAAGGCGACACACACTGTATGCATCTCCTTTCAATGTCGTCTGCATATTTAAAACACACTTATAAACTTAACCATTTTTATATTTCATACATTTCTAACTGAACTTTATAATATGAACACAAATGATGATTGACTTGATTTAATAACTTTCAATGAAATGTAATTAATGTAATTGAGTGAGGAAGATTTGATCACAATTCTTCAGAGCCGTGGACAATTCACAGCCCTTAAATTATCGACTCAGGCTTTCCCGATATCTCAACTAATGATTCGGTAAGGACACTCAAATATGAACAATTATTTTGTTTTTCTATCTTGGTAGACTTCAATTGTAAACATATATAAAATATCTCTTTTGTGAATTTATGCTTTTGAATTCATTACTTTGTTTGTTGATTATATAACATTTTTCTCGCTCTCTCACACATTTGAATATTACTTAAAACTGTTTTTCTTTAAAATGTTTCTATAAACCTCTGCTCTCCCAAAATCTCCAAAAACTGGTGAACACCCGACGTAATATAAACACACAACACTTTAAAAAGACCCCCCCCTCCAAACGTATACACACATTCGCACTCTGCAAGGCAGATGCTATTTATGATTTTATAACAAAAATAAATTCTATAAGATATTTATTACGTCGCACAATATATTTTTCAACTTTCCGAAGTAAAACTTTGTGTCATAAATAAATTAACCAAATAAAATAGCTTGTTTTTATGTGTTTATTCACCCAAAATATTTTTGGGGTGCTTAATTTGTTCCAGGTTAGATGACTCGACAAGATAAAGAAGCAAAATGTTTATAAATTGCATGTGTCCTTTTTACTTAGCCACGTCAAAGGGTATATTTTTCTGTCTGTCTCTATCTCTCTCACACACATATATTCTCTAATATATAAAATGAAGTTACTCGGATGTTCGAAGTTAGATAGTGATGGATTGTGTCCAACAAAATCAATATTAAATTCTGAATAATCAGTCAATTGAAATCTAATTCATTGATTGATTACAATATCTGACCTAATATTCTTGTCGGTAATATCATTTTCTAGTATTATCTATTTACTTTCACTGGATAACCAACATATATGATTACCCAACGAAATCACCGCGTTTGATCGAACTGGAAAATGCAAATAGCGTAAAAATATCTTGGTGATACTTATCAAAACATTTCATTTTATTTACATGGCACAGGTATACTTTAATCAACATAGTCATTAATCATTTATTTAAAACAAAAAAAATTATGCACGGGGATGCAATTAAGATTCGCAACGTCATCGACATCTGAGCAATACATTTCCGCATGACTAGACAATTAGTAAACAAACAAATTAGCACATTATTTATATCAGTTCCACGAATTCTAACCCAACAACATTTGGCGTACAATCGTTTCTAAAATGATTCGGAATATTTGATTTATTAGATGATTTCAGTTATGATAAGAAAAATAGAAATTCTTATTATGTAATCCTATACAACTCTATTAATAATATCAATATATGTATTCTAAGTGTTACACCGGCCGTTCTTACACATGAGAAACTACACCGGTTGTCACTATAAATAGTGCGAGTCACCAGAGACATGGACGACAAAGCACAGTCTTGTAACTGTCTAGCCAAAAGCTAGTCACTTTCTTACTTTGTTAATACACTTGTTAAACCAACCCTCGACTTGATTTCCTTTACTTATTATTTACTGTGAGACAACTTCACAACACTAAGTATATGATAACAATGATAACAATGATAACAATGATAATAATACTATATAGTATTTATTGTTTTAAATATGAAATAGATAATGTAGAATTAATAATAATAAAATAATCTAAACTAAAATATAACGAAAGAAAATAATAAACAATAATAATAATAATAATAATAATAATAATAATAATAATAATAATAATACTACTACTACTACTAATAATAATAATAATAATAATAATAATATAACAATAACACACATAAACTAAAGTACAGGTTAAAATAATGAAATATTAAAATAGTTTGAAGAAATATAAAATCTATAATACTGAACATATATAATCGATTATAATAAATTGAATCAAGTAATAAAGGAGGAATAGTAGTAATAATGTATTAGCAATATGATAATTAGGATAAAGATAATTTTAATAATCAAGTAAATATGATAATATTAATTATTATTAATTATAATAAAGAGAATATTTAAATAAGGCATACATTATTATAAGTAAAAAGTTAATAGATAGTTATAATATTATAATCATAATAATTAGATAAACCATATATATGTATAATTAATATAATAGGAACTTAAACGTAGTATATATAAAAAGTAAAGGCAAATTTAAAATTAATATTTATAATTAATATTTAAAATTTAATTAAAAATTTAATTTAAAATGTAAGATTTAAAATTTAAATTGTAAAATGTTTAATTTATTAATTTAAATTTTTAAATTTTAAATTTTAAATTTTAAATTTAAGATTATAAATTCAAGATTAAAATTTAAAAGATTAAAAGTTAAAATTTATGTAAAACAGAAAAAAACTTTGACATTAGATGTCTTAATTACACCTAGAAATAACATTTGTAATAAGTTAAATTAAAGTATATCTTCATCAAAGAATCTATACTAAAATTTCAGGGAATACAATGCACGAAAACATATCGAGATAAGGGAAGTTAGAGAGAAAAAAATAAAATAAGTTGAAATATTATCATAAAGTGTATCATATAAATACATTAATACACTCATACATACAGATACAAACCAACATTTGTAATTAAAAAAAAACAATTAATCAGAAAATATAAACAAATCAAAGAACATTTAATTAAAAAAACAATGAAAGATAAAACGTTGAGGCAAGTCGTTCTTAATTAAAACTTTTTTAAATTGTTCTCATCAAATATCGGATAAAACAGAAAGCATCATTGAAAGATATATCGACAAATATGAAAATATTTCAAGTAAGAGTTAATATTTAAAAATTAAAATACGTTATCATAATATGAAACTTAATAGTTCAAAGTCAAAACCAAATCAAAATGAAGTTTTCTCAGAGTATGTACAGGAGTTGTGATCCTATAATTAGTGACATGTTCTTAAATTCCATCAAAATATGGTAGAATGGAATTGTACCTGTCTCCTGTAGACGAAGTTCAAAAGCTATATGAATCAATTTTAAAATAGACTGTTTTTTATCAAGTAAGCGTGACCCTAGACCTTGCAACTAAAATTTATTATTAATGTAAATTTTGATAAATGATGAAAGGGAAATAATGCGTACTTTCAGACCGATAAAAACGTCTTAATCAAAGAATATATATTTTAAAAAATAGCTGACTCTATAGAAAAAAATATAATGCTATAATCGTAAAATCAAAAATTAATTTAATATATTATATAAACTATAGATTAAACATTTAAAATATGTATCATTGAATTTAAAATAAGGGGTTTACCTTAATCTATATGGATAACAATAATGATTACAATATTAATTATGTAATTAAAAGTGATCAGCGAAACATGTTATTAAATATGAAGATATAGATTGAATTTATGAATATAAATAAATTACTAATCTAAATCATAGTTAAATAAGAAAAATGAAGAATAGAGATAGGAGTTAGGGATTTAGAAAGATTATGTCAACGGTAAAAACGTACATATTGTAACAATAGTTGGGAAGAGCAATTATACGTGAAAAAGTAAGTATTAAGAGTTTTCTAATGTACTTTTATACATCTTAAACAGAAGATACAAAGGTATACAATGTTAAAGGATAAAATCGTAAAATCATCAAATTCAAATATTAACACAATTAATCTAAATTCTTAAACGAACTAGTTGGAAATACCCTCAGAAAAACGTTTGACGTTGATAATGTGTTGGTAGATGTTTTGTTAATTTTCTTGAATTTAATAAAATTCAACACATTAAAAATTCAAAAGTCAACATTCAAAAAATTCTAAATTCTAAATTTTAAATTCTAAATTCAAAACATCATAAAATTCAAATATTAACACAATTAATCTAAATTCTTAATCGAACTAGTTGACAATACTCCTCAGAAATACGTTTGACGTTGATAATGTGTTGGTAGGTGTTTTGTAAATTTTCTTGAATTTAGTGTTGTCATCGAGAATTTTCTGAAGTTTAGTGTGAATTTAAATAAAAAAAATGGACATTTTTATTAAATTAATTATTGCTTACCTCCTAATTTTCTCCTCTCCATAATTATTCGACTACACCAAATCAATTCAGTCATTACTTAAAAGTAAATAAATACATCAACCAATTTTTAAAAAAAAGATAAAATTCGTCTACGTCTTTCTTGGAACAAAGTAACGCATTCTTTTACGTGCGCGTCTCTCCGATGTATTTAAAAAAATGCTCTCCTTTCACCAGCTTTTTAGTCTATTTTTCAACACATGAAGATGATTCAAACAGGAATCGAAAACGTTAGTGACACATACAGATGTTTTATCGATTTATGTTATTTTAACACAAAGACAATCATTGGAAAGATTGAAAAGATTAAAAAAGGTATAACCAGACAGATTAGTTCTGTTATTCTAAATAATGTTTGCATGAATATATATATATATATATATATATATATATATATATATATATATATATACGATGTATTTCTATGTAATTATTTTTATAGGTGATGTTATTAGCTTACTTAGCTGGACTATAGACATCAATACGGAGGGTTCGATCTCTGTGTAAGTTAACCAGGCTGATGACGGCTGTGAACCAGAAACACGTGTCCATGGATTACTTTTATGTGGGTATTAAATAAAAATAAAAATTATATATATTAACGTAAAAATATGTCCTATAAGTTGAGGGCAACTAGTAGTGCAGTTTTCTGCATCTTAATCACTTAGGAAGTGAAACAATTGAAATAATAAGTAAGCTAATAACATCTAACGTTGCAATCACCTAAAAAATAATTACATAGAAATACATCGTATATTTGGGTGATAAACATCGCACGTATTGCTGCACAGAGCGTCTTGGTACAGTGGTAGTACGCTGGACTATAGACATCAACATCGAGGGTTCAATCTCTGTGTAAGTAAACCATGCTGATGACGGCTGTGAGTCAGAAACACGTGTCCGTAGATTATTTTTATGGGCGTATTGAATAAAAATTATATATATATATATATATATATATATATATATATATATTACCATATCAGCAGCAAAAACAATAAAAGTATGCTTGATCGAAAATAACACAAGAAAAGAATAATACGGTTTGTGCTTCCAATGCCCTGTTTATCGTGTCCCTCGAACTTAAAAAAAATATTTCGATTTTAAATGACGGACGAAACATGACCAATAGACAAAATCTGAATTGAGTACCTCGTACGGACGCATAAATATACAGTTTCGAAATTAAATACATTAAAAAAACATGGATAATATATGAATTTATTCAGCAAATAAATTAAACAACTCTAAAACGTGTCTATAAAAAGACTAAATGGAAACGCTTATTGTCTTTCTAATCTGAAAATTATATCTGAAAAAGACACATGTGCGATTGAATCATCAAACGAACGAAACAAATACACTCAAGCGTATGTGATTGAATAGACGATAGCGCCTTCGATCATTGGGTTATTCTCATCGGGGCGAGCATGCGACCGAAATAGACATCTTGAAATTCTATTAGTCCTAAATAAAAGTTGATTGGAGGCTTTTAGGAGATGGTCACGTCGAATATTTAAGAGGTAATTTTTATTCATTCTTCCGCCAATTTCACCGGCCGGGTTATTAGTGTCTGAGTATCACTCTGTACACCACAACTGCAAGACTACACTCTAACTATTTGACACATGTCTTTTTTCTGTATAATCTCTATCCGATAAAATGGCTGAATCCTTAGAAAATGACCCCCTGGATGTTGTGAATTGGGGTCATAAATTTTTGGTAACTTTTAATGCCGCAAAGACAAGGCCCATTTACTTCAATAACTACAAGAACCCTCTCCAACCACCGATTGTCATAGCTAATACCACCCTACTTCTCGGCCTAACCTTCACAAGTAACATGAATTGGAATAAATACATTCAAGACATTGCAGCAAAGAAGGTGGGCTCCCTCTACCGTGTTAGTAAACTCTTCACACCTGACATTATCCTGTATATCTACAAAGCCACCATCCGCCCATGCATGGAGTATTGTTGCCATATCTGGTCTGGTGTATCATCTACTAGTCTCCCCCTCCTTGACAAGGTCCAAAAAAGAGTCGCCAATAGGTCCCTCACTGTCCCTATCCTATCGCCGCAATGTAGTATCCTTGTGCTTGTTTTACAAATACTTCAATGGATTATGCTTCAATCCACTGGCTACTCTGATACCCCTTCAACGTAAACTCACTAGACCAAATCGACTATTATCTAAATCCCATACATTCACTGTGGAGGACAACTTTTTACTCCAAAAGCTTCTTTTCTCGTGCTGCTGGCCTCTTTCCCTGTCCCCTGTTTCCCCGACGGTACTGACATGCAGAAATTTAAAACTAATGTAAACAAACATCTTGCTGCACAGTTCCCAATTTAGGCTGACACTCCAAACCTTTTTTTTTTCTCAGTAGCCACTTACGTCTACAGTGGTATCCTGCCTTGTTTGGGGTGGACTATTTAAAAAAAAATATATCTTAATCAATCAGATTCGCTGAAATACCTGTAACTTATTACTTTATGTAACCTCAGCAGTGCTACTCGACGTCGCCACCAATCCTAATTTTCGTAAATTACGTAGATTAAAATAAATAATAAATAATAAATATAAAACTAATTACTCTGCTTATTATGGTAAATTTTAAAATTCTAAGTTTTTTAGGACAAAATTAGAGTAAACATTCTTACGCCCGGAGTGAGATTCGAATCACAACCTCTGCTTTTAAAAACGGCACGCTAACGGATTGATCCACGGCGACAATTACGAAATTGTGACGCTATCAAATGCATAAAGCAGACTGTTTTTCTCACCTACTGTTCCTCTCTGTCTGTAAGCTAAGAGCTAGAAAGGAAGAGAAGTAAGTAAAATGAATAATAAAAAAACCTCCTTCTCTTTTTCATCAGTGAATATCGCACAAATTGTCTGTTATTAAATTAGTTCCAGTTATTTGGGCGGCAATATTAAGATATCTAACTATGAGAGTAATAACTCCTCCGCTTTTATTCAGTTAAGAATAATACAAATTAGCGATCAGGATTAAATATCAAAATCGATTAAATTAATTGCAAATATTTTGTTTTGTTTTTTAATAACAAGGACCGATATCTGCTGTAAATAAATGACGAAACAGATTTGTTATATAGCTTATAGTAAAATAAATATTAATCACAAAATTATGGAGGGTGGGATCGATATTCGTTCATATATAAGTATATGACTATGTCTCCAATTTTATGTAGACATTTTGAGAAACTGGTGCGTTCTGGCTGGTAACAACATCACATCTTACTGTTATATTGCTTCTATAGTGCTCGTCTCCGTCGGCCTAACCAATATCTAAACTCTGCGTGATGAACCTAACTACATCTTCTCTTCTCCCTCGTCTACTTTAGACGGTATGACTTGTGATGAATGAATGAACACACACATCGTTTCATATGATTAATAATAAGTTATTTAAGTGTGACAAACCGACCGACTGACGGACAGATCCTCTGACTGACACGCCTGGACGCATCTAATATAAATGTGCACTTTTAATCTACGCGTTGAGCGATAAACATGCTATTTTAAACTGAAGTGTGACAGACCAACCGACTGAAAGAGCGATTGAGTGACGAACAAAGTATCCCACTGAGGTTCGAGCATGCGTTTCAAAAGTAATTATTTTACATCATCCGTCAAATAATGAAATTCTTGCATTACTGAAACTGCTTCTGTGACCTCCTGCATATTATCCCGACGACGGCTCTTAACATAGAGAGCTTGAGTCTTGACGAGTTCATAACACGTAGCAGAGGTTCGTCATTTCTACTCTTTGTTTCCGTTGTTGTTCTGTCGTAGTACGTGTTGATTTCTAGCAGCGGCTGTAAATAATGGCAGCACAACATCATTTGGGCGTTAACAATTCTGTCGAGTTTTTATTTTTCCTCACCAGTATACTGTATACATGCATAATATTCTCCACCTGTACCAATAGGACAATAGGGGCAGCTCTATCAACGTACGACTTTTCTCTTTCTTACCCCTCTCTCTTCCTCTCTCTGTGTCAAGAAACATGGACATATATGCTGGGCTTATCCGCCACGTGTCTCTGGCGACTTCCTGTCTGGCGCACTATCTTCACGCGTCGTACTCATCGAAGAGAGTAGGAAATGCACCTTGGGTTTACTTCTGGCAGCTTCATAACTCTCGCTTCCCTTATTTTTGGCCATTTTGGCCTCACATCCCATTAGTGATGTTTCTTAAAAATGGTGAAGAATTGCTGTTTTCTGGGTCGGAATCTATTCATCTAACACTAATCTCTGGCTAGGTATTAACCTTGAAGTAGTATTTTTTAGTTTCTTACATCAACTGGCTTTCGTGAAGCGATTTCAATTAAACAAATTCTAAACTTTTTACTTCTAGTCGAATTTTCCGCTACTCTAACCTCATTTGGAAAAGTCTGTTCGTAACATTATTTTAACACCCTCCCCTATCTAAATAGTTTTACAAAAATGTCTCATGAATTCATACTATTGAACATTTTGAATCGATGAAGTCAAATCAAATAATCAATTGTCTCTTTAAAATGTCTGTATTATGTTTTAGTGTCAAATTTAATTGCAATTGATGTATCACCAGCTGTCACATGATGTATTATTTTTCGACTTTTTATCGGGAGAAAGAGAAAGAAAAAGAGAACGAGAAAATGAACAAGAAAGAGAACGAGAAAGCGAAAGCGATGAGAAAGAGAAATAGAAAGAGAACGAGAACGAGAAAGAGAAAGAGAAAGAGAAAGAGAAAGAGAAAGAGAAAGAGAAAAAGAAAGAGAAAGAGAAAGAGAAATTGTCTGATCATTTACAATCGTATGAGCAAAAATGTCTGCGCGACGTCAATATGAAAAAACATATATCTGCTAAAAACTGTATGCCCTTCTAATTTCCCTGCCTAAATACAAAATGTACTAGATTTCCATTTTTATATGCAATAATAATTATTTAGGTACACACATAACGACTGGTAGTATAGACTTATCTAGCCACACTGATGAGTTTTATTAAGACGGAACATATATTATGTAGATAAATAAAAAAATATTTATTAGCCAAAATAATATATATTCGTTTATGTATAATACACACACACACACACACACACACACAAATATATATATATATATATATATATATATATATATATATATATATATATATATCAAAACTTAAAGAAAGAGACGAATGCCTTCCAAAACCAAGTGTTAGATGCAGATATATTTTTATTAAAATCAAAATATTTGATTTTCTTTATCTTGACCTTTTTTCTAATAATTTCGCTCGGTACAACGAGTCTCAGAGTTTTAAAAAAATACAAATTATTAACCTTATTCTTTTTTGTAAGAGTCCTTCCTGGTCTTGTTGAAGGGGAGTCCAATGTAGTGTGGACTTACGGCGTAATGTCTCTTATGAAGTTAAACTTAAATTGCGCATGGTCGCTAGAGGTATTAATTTGGCAACGTTCATTGTTTTAAGCATCGTTAAAATTTAAAATTGTAAACTCAAAGAAAGAGGCAAAATGCCTTAAAAAATTGTTAAATGCAGATATTTTTATCTTCGTAGGTGGAAGGTGTTAAGTCGTCGCTCTTGTCTGGCATATATGGTCTATGTCTCGCTGCAGTGCACACACACAAACACACACACACACACACTCATATATATATATATATATATATATATATATATATATATATATATATACCACTTCCATCTATCTGCCCTTTTAATGGAACTGTTTATTATGTCGAACAACAGTAACATAATGGTGAACTGGTCTATATCAGGTTCAATGAAGAGCTCCCGTCGTGCATCATTGAAGTACTACATAAACCTTTGTGTTAACTAAAAGAAATTTATATTATATATAATGGAATACTTTTAACTGCTTGCTGAATAGCCGCTATGTTTGCTATTTAGATGCTAATTTATTCCCCATTTCGAAACAATATGTGGTGGGAAATTGGAACGCACATCGTGTAGTGAGTCAAACATAACTTTCGTATCGCGGCTCAAACCATGAGACCGGCAGAAATTGTCGCCTACCGTACTAACGATTGCAGGTTTGCCATGAAACACATGTGTATATGGGTTTATTTTGAAAATTATATATATATATATATATATACCATTAGATGAAATGAAAGAATAAAATAAGGTGCGAATCAAATTTTATTACAATTCAGAGTTCAAGCAAAGTAATATAAAGTCCTTAACCCATGGGTTTTCAAAAAATCCTCCCGTCAGAGGATCATTACCGCAATGGAATTCAAGCGAGTAAATAAAATTTACTTTGAAAAGATAAAAATAAAAATATAAAAATATAATAATAAACAAAATTAAGAAAAAAGATAAATACATGCAACACAAATTGTACCGGCCAAAAACATATATTTAAGTTAAAATACCCCATCAAGGTACGGCTAGAAATAATATTGATTAAAGTAGAATGAGGAGTCAAAATATCTACGTCAAACATCAGATGTATTTACACAAGTTTCGTTCAGAAGTTTTTCAAAAATAAGGCAGGACAAATGGTGGAATTAGATTCCAAAGTAAGCCAAAATGTTACAATTCCATGTGTGATATTCAAGACATTAGTATTAGATGTAAGCGAAACAATGATTAAGGAATCATGTTATATGGGATAACATTCAAAATACAACTCACTAGATGCAAGCGGCGCTAAGGCCAATTCGAACAATGTTAAGCTGACCTGATGTTTTCGGCCATATATATATATATATATATATATATATATATATATATATATATATATATATATATATAAGATTTTTGAATGTGAGAGGATATATATAATTGTTTCCACAATCAGACAACGCCGCAGCCACAACCTATGAAAGAAACAAACCGGAAGTCCTAGACTCGAGTTTCGCCCTCCTTTGGGCTAAAAAGAGAGTGAAACTCGATTCTAGGACTTCCGGTTTGTTTCTTTCATAGGTTGTGGCTGCGGCGTTGTCTGATTATGGAAACAATTATATATATCATCTCACATTCAAAAATCTAATATATATATATATATATATATATATATATATATATATATATACATACATACATATTACAACAATTTAATCTTAATTATTTCCCATGATACATCCTTAGTAGATAAAGTAAACTTCCATGCCTAATATTCTGACTGTCTAAATGGAAATACGGTGCGTTTCGACACTCCATCGATTTACCAGGATTGCATAATATACACTCTAACATGTACATAATTTCATATTTTACCGAGTTATTCAACATTGGATCTACAGTTAATGTATTTGGTTATTTTTTGGAGGGGGTCTTTTTTCTCGAACATTGTTCTTGTTTATTGGGGGGGTCTTTTTTCTCGAACATTGTTCTTGTTTTTTTGGGGGGTCTTTTTTCTCGAACATTGTTCGTGTTTTTTTGGGGGGTCTTTTTTCTCGAAAATTGTTCTTGTTTTTTTGGGGCTCTTTTATCTCGAACATTGTTCTTGTTTTTTTTGGGGGTCTTTTTTCTCGAACATTGTTCTTGTTTTTTTTGGGGGTCTTTTTTCTCGAACATTGTTCTTGTTTTTTTGGGGCTCTTTTTTCTCGAACATTGTTCTTGTTTTTTTTGGGGGTCTTTTTTCTCGAACATTGTTCTTGTTTTTTTGGGGCTCTTTTTTCTCGAACATTGTTATTGTTTTTTTGGGGGGTCTTTTTTCTCGAACATTGTTATTGTTTATTGGGGGGGGTCTTTTTTCTCGAACATTGTTCTTGTTTATTGGGGGTCTTTTTTCTCGAACATTATTCCTGTATTTGGGAGAAGTCTTTTTTCTCGAACATTGTTCTTTTTCTCGAACATTGTTCTTTTTCTCGAACATTGTTCTTGTTTTGGGGGGTGTACAAACGAGAATACTCTCGAATTTAGCTCTAAAGGAAGATGCTGTTGCAAAGAAATGATGTGTAACTACAAAGAAACAACGTCTAGAAACAGCTGTAAATGATTTTGAGACTATTGTTTGTACACTTTATTTGGAATATGATTTGAAAATAACCAAAACGAATAAAATAATTCCTCGAACAGAACAGTTTAGCACCACTTTTATGTATCCTTACAAAGATTAAAATCAAGATATTATTGATCAAATTCAATGTTAATCTAAAATATTTTAATTTTTAAATTAGATGTTGTGCAATATTATGCTTCCTAAAATGTCTTTAATTACTTCAAAGAAACTGAAATTTGGGGAATATTTATTAATATATATATTTATTGTTGAAATTTAACAAAAATCGAGGGTCTATGAATTTTTGCGAACGCTTTCTGCTAACTTTGGACCGCTTTTGCATAAAACAAAATTAAACTAAATATAGCCCACATTTGGACATATTAATCTTAGCAGTTTGGTTCCAAAATTTATAATGGTCAGTTAGTTTTATAGTTAATCCTGTACATCAAAAATATATAAAGATGTTAATATATATAACTTTATACAGATACAGATATTTGTGTGTGTACATAAGTATAAATAAGGACTATTCATATATATTCCACCTACGATTGAACTAAACATCTTTCTATTGGATTTACTTCATTTTTGAACTTTTCCACGTTGCCTTCACGAAACCCCTTTTTTTCCATCTTTAAATCTCCTTTCACTGGACACCTTATCAACGGAATTTACCAATTGGACAGACCCCATATTTTTTACACGCACATTCTCACTATCCATTACTTAATATTTTTTAAAAATTTTGAATTTTGGCTTTTCCACTGCCAACTTATCTATCTATGTAATTCCTCTGATGATAAGTTTTTTATCTTTGAAAAGCCTTGGCTTAAGGAAAGAATAATACACATGTTTTTACCGAGTACACAATCGCAGTTGAAATAGATTTGTCATTCGTACATGTTTATCCCTCTTCTATCATCTATCTTTATATATACATATATATATATATATATATATATATATATATATATATATATATATATATATATATATATATATATATATATACTAGACTATCCGTGCCTATTGGGTCACAAGCTCTATCACTATTTGCTTCATTTTTTTTATTAATTATAAAATTCATAAACTGTGATATATGTTAAGAAGTTCTGTTTTGCAAAACTGAAAATAGTAATTGCACGCACACCCGCTGTTGCATGGTAATCAATTGGAACCACTATGTGCTACTGCTCTTAGCCCTGAACTTTATATTATCTTTGTTATAATGTTTTGTTTTTAATTTTCAAGTTTTCACATTTTCTTCTTTATTCACGTCTATTATTTACTTTAACCATTCCCGTACACTAGTTCTGCTATTTTGGAGTTTTCTTTTCCTTTTATTTACGTCATTGATTTACTTACATCATCATCGAACTCTTTATACCCGTTATATTCTTCCCACCATTTCTGGTCTCATTCGCCACCTCCCTTGTTCATTCAAAACATTCAATATGCAAACAAGCATGCGAGCTTGCAAGTGTTTTATTTCATATAAATTGCCGAAAATATGCAGAAACACCGTTATTTCTGCATTTAAGTTTATACATTTTATTGCTTCCGATTTGATGTTTATTTATATAGTTTGCCTCCACCAAAAAGTGACCCATCTACACGCCCATAACTTATGAAGCAGACAAAAAGACAAAGACGTTGTAGAATTATTTGCATCATTCCGTCTACTGTTCTTATCTTAGATGTTATTCTGAAAACGTTTCGGCTAATGAAACCTCCGACTTTCTTCGGGTGCGTATTGTCGAACTTGCGAATCTATGCGTCGAACTTGCGAATCTATGCGTCGAACTGGGGAATCGATGCATAATTTTCAATCTCCACAAAAGACCGTGGTGCAACAGATATAAGTGCTAAGTAATAATAACTTCTAAGTTACAGTCTTCATAATGTTTACGGTTCAATCCTCTTCACTACAGGCGATACTAAGGATGCAATTATAAATTACCTGAGAATTCAAACTGGTCATGGCTGAGGAAACGAGAGCGATTCCGTACAGATTCCCGAGTTCAACATACAGATCCATGATTTCTGCAATCTATATATATTTCAAACATACCTGTTTAATGATTAGCTTAGGGGAGGGATCAAATGGATTTGGGGCACCCCACACCAAACAACAACCAAAAGGACACATTCTGCATTAACAACGGTTTCATACTATTGAATACCACTTTTATCGCTTATAATTATTCAATGCAAGGTGTACTCGGTAAAAACATGTTTATTATTCTTTCCTTAAGCCAAGGCTTTTCAAAGTTTAAATCTTATCATCAGAGGTATTACATAGATATATAAGTTGGCAGTGGAAAATATTTTATTATATATATATATATATATATATATATATATATATATATATATATATATTTGCATTAGCAACCTCAGGTGTTTAATCTCTGCCTTTTCTATCGATCTCTCTAATAAGTGACGCTTCGAAGCTGTAACTATATTGATGCACAGCTTATCTTGAATCACGTCGAACAAAGGTAAATATTTGTAATCTAGGAAGGTCAATTTACAAGATCTTCTTAATCATTTTGCAGAATCCCTTAATCGTAGTCGATGCTTGTTCAATATGAGCTTTCCCCGTACAGGTTCACAATAAAAGACAACCGTTTCATGCATTTACATAGCAGGCGTCACTCCTTCCGCAAAGTTTATATGCTAGAGATGTCATATTACATGACTTTCTTCAGTAAGGAAGTGTGCTTAGGACACCAACTCCGTAAACCTAGATCTTAGTGTTCGCAGTCATTCTTATCTGACTACACTCTCTTTGTCAGTCAAACCTTTACCGATGCACTTATTTCATTCAGTATCAAAGAAAATGGTGGTCGACTTTTAAACTAACGTACATAAGTCATGGCCGACCTGTACATGATGCTTAGCGATAAAAATGCTGGATAAACAATCAACATTTTGATCTGTAATCTTCTAAAGGCTGATGGTCAGAGTTTCGACATGCTTCACTAAAGCGATTCTTGAACTGATTAAGATTATATATGTAAGTGAGAAGAATATCGTCAAACCATTGCGTAATTTGAAATCCCTTCATCTCTATATAAACAAATGTTCACACACACACATATATATAAATATATATATATATATATATATATATATATATATATATATATATATATATATATATTTCATTATTTATTTTGGTACAGAAAAATTAGTATATATATATTAATACATATATATATATATTTATATATATATATTATATATGTCTTATGAGATTTCAGTTTATAGTAACTGCTGATCGATAACATCGACATGCCAGTGTCGTAGATTTTGTACATGTCTGTGTAGATAAAAATTATCATATATATATATATATATATATATATATATATATATATATATATATATATATATATATATATGAAGCAATCCAACAAAAGATATAAGCGTCAACTAATATCTTATAATTAGTGAAACATCCGGATAAAAAACTGAAGCTCAATATACTGGATAGAGCATTAATATTATAATATAAAATGAAGTAATAAAATAAGGTGTCAATCACATTTTATTAGAATTCAAAGTTCATGCAAAGCATCCTTAAGTCCTTAGCTCATGAGTTTTCAAAGATAATTCTTCTCTTCAGAGGACCATTACCGCAGTTATACTACTACAGGCAATAAAATTACGCTTTGAAAATATATAAAATTATATACACAAATATATAAAAATACATAACATCAAACATATCAATCCAATTATCTTTGATAACTCATGAGCTAAGGACTTAAGGATGCTTTGCATGAACTTTGAATTCTAATAAAATGTGATTGACACCTTATTTTATTACTTCATTTTATATTATAATATATATATATATATATATATATATATATATATATATATATATATATATATATATATGGTTGCTCTTGCTTAATGTCATTGACTGTTATTGTCATTCGCACTTTTTTGCACGCCATTTCCATTTAAACTATTAATTTTTATTATCTGCATGAGACACTTATCTTCTTCCATCCTCTAAAGTTCTATAAAATTCATCCTACTTCCCCTGACATTCCGGGTTTCTAATTTACAATTAGGTTAGTCCGGTTGTAAACATTATCCAGGCCGTTAATATTGAGTTGATCTTCGATGGTTTTAATCCTGTACAGAAGTTTATTCTATACATACATTTCATAACATGTTTATTTATTCGGTTTAGTATATTTTAGTGATTTGAAGCCTTCACATTTCTAGTTTCCCGTTCAGACATTATCTACAAAGATCATTTTAGAATCTACATATCCGAGTCCACTTTCAGATATTCCATTCAACTACGGAAAACCATCCATTATCCTTTTCCCAAAATGCTATATCTCTTGTTTTTCTTGTAATTAAATGCACTGTTGTCATTAATATATTTTTTTAATCAAATGAGTTGTCACTATACAATATGCTATTTATTCTGGTTTCCGATAGCATATAATGTGACTTACTATATTACTTTTGGCTAATACATCATTTTGTAGGGGAAATTCACTCTAATTTAAGAGTTACATATTTTCCCTCGGTGTTACCTTTCTTATTCCCATTTCAATATATATATATATATATATATATATATATATATATATATATATATATATATATGATTATTTTTATTAACACTGACATGTCGATGTTATCGATCAACAGCTATTATAAACTGATATCTCACCTTTTATTATTTCTCTCTTTTTACTTTATTTTATTTTATTTTTTTATATTTTATATTTTATATTTTATATTAATATTTTATATTAATTAGTTTTTTTGACGTTATTATTTTTATTTTTTTATTTTGATTCTAAACGGTCCCAACCACGTGACTTTCCAAATTCAAATTTCAAATTTCTTTTCTTTTTTCTCCATTTCATTCTTTTCAAATATGATCTAAGGTTAAGATCGGATTTTAACTCTCCCTGATGAGATCTCAGTTTATAATAACTGTTGATGGATAACATCGACATGCCAGTGTCGCAGATTTTCTACATGTCTATTTATATAAAAATAATCATATATAAAAGCTTTATTTGATATTGAGCACTTTCTATAACCCCAGTTGAAATTCTTTGGATTACTATCCTCTTGATGTTCTATCTGAATTATTATTATTATATTTATTTATATATATGTATACACACACACCCACACACACACACACACACATATATATATATATATATATATATATATATATATATATATATATATATATATATATATACATATATATATATATATATATATATATATATATAAATTACACATGCTATTAAAAGCACATATATTTGTTACCTGAACGAATTATATTTAAGAAAGATTAGTTGTTTCCTTTTCATTTCAGTAGTTTTCTCATTTACTTCATAAACAACTCTGTTATTTATAAATATATTAATAAAGCAATGTAATTAAAAATCAATAGTACAAATACTGATCTAGTAAAACCTGTTCTTATAATAATCGTTTGAATTAGATATTCGAGTCTTTGTGTTCCGTCCACTTCTTTCTTCTGATAAATTTAGATATAATGAATCAGGTATGTTAATAAAGGTTATTAATAACACAGTTCATTTTGAATAAAGTTTCACCTTACGTCTTTGTGGGAAAATTCGAGTAGATTTGATACAACTAACTCAAAAATTTAATTGTTGTTTATGGTCTATTAGGTGTGCATACCAGGCGTAGCTCGGGAGTATTTTCACTTTCATATTTGTTTAGCTTTTCTTTGTAATATGCAGTTTGTTTTTTACGAAATTCTTTCTTGTAAAAGTAAATTATCATGGAACCGATTTGTCATTAAATTATTAATTTAACCAAATTATGTGGAACCATTCAGTAATATTGTAAAGATAATGTAACTTTAATCTATATTAATAAGGTTATCGAATGTAAATAGCTCTCAAAACTTTTAATATTTGAATAGATAAAGATTAGGTAAGTATTCTAAAGCCAGCATTTATATATTATTCGGAATTGCTTACAAAATTCGAAGAATTACGAAGTAATTGATTCTTTCAACTCCAAAGAGAATATTATTTTAGATTATAAAATGTAGCTTAATTTTACTAAATCTTCGATTAATATTGAATAAACATTTATTATTGTTATGGTGTGATGGTGAACTGCCTTATATCGTATTTATATGGACTCTTCAACACATTATGTATAGAGGAGCCGACGATGACTAAAGACTTTCCGTAACATACTATTCTGAACTCCTGTAAATACACACTCTTGTAAATATACCACCATGTTGTCTTATTTATTATCGGTTCTTCAAGGTCACAACACTTGCGACGAAAAAATGGGACTTATTGGATACAACATAACCCGGGTTTATGTCGCACACAACACTAGCAACGAGAACACGAACTTATGTCGGATCAATTACTACAACCGGCGATGTTGGATTTTCGAAAAAAGACTTAGCTGGTGTGCTTGAAAAAATTATGAATTACAAGAGTCAGAGCGAAAATTAAAAGCTATACTAGACGTTTTCTCCCTTGTATGGGCTTCTAGTATAATAAAAGTGATATATTCTGCTGACACATTGTTTTAATAGCACGGGTTGATAATTACCACCATAATAAAATGTAAAATTTTAGTATGTGTTTATTGTGCGTCTCCATGAATTTTCAATTTGTTTCATGTATTTTCAATTTGTTTTATGTATTTTCAATTTGTTTTATGTATTTTCATGTATTTTCTTCTATTAATCGTGTCGTCTTTATAAGGTTTATTTTAGTTATCGATTACTTATGGTCTATGTAAAATAGAAGATGTAAAAAAGATACAAGCAAAAAATAAACACCAGATGAATATAAACACTATTTTGCTCTTCACTGACTAGTACAGTAAACACACTTTGGTTAGTTTAAACTTACAAAAAAGTGAGACAATTGCTAGAACTCATTTGACCCCATCTCAATAAAGATAAAGCAAGTCAAAGAAAAAATCGTATTAGCTTTTTATAAAGTCTTTCTTTTTAAAATTGCATCTTATTTCTATTATTACTGTAAGTTTGTACACTTGATTTTTTTGTGTAAGTAAAGTCAAATAATTGTTACGACTCGATTCAACCATCGGAAAGACAAAATAGACAAAAAAACTGAATCAACTGTAAATCTATTAAATGTTGAACTTTATATTTTTTCTATTACTGTCAATTTGTAAAAACATTTTTATGTGTAAGTAAAGTCAAATAATTGTTACGACTCGATTGAACGCTCTCAAAGACAGTAAAGCAAAATAACTGTATCAACTGTAAATGAACTACATGTTGAACTTTATATTATTTCTATTACTGTGAATTTGTAATTTCTTTTGTTCAAGTAAAGTCAAACAATTGTAACGACTCAATTGAACCCTCGGAAATCAAAGGCAGTAAAGCTAAAAAAAACTGAATCAACTGTAAATGTATTAAATGTTGAACTTTATATTTTTTACTATTACTGTGAATTTGTAAAATTGATTTTCGTGTCAGTAAACTCTAACAATTGTTACGACTCAATTGAACCCTTGGAAATCAAAGACAGTAAAGCAAAAAAAAACTGAATCAACTGCAAATGTATTAAATGTTGAACTTTATATTTTTTCTATTACTGTGAATTTGTAAAATTGATTTTCGTGTCAATAAACTCTAACAATTGTTACGACTCAATTGAACCCTCGGAAATCAAAGACAGTAAAGCAAAAAAAAATGAATCAACTGTAAATGTATTAAATGTTGAACTTTATATTATTTCTATTACTGTGAATTTGTAACATTTATTTTTTTTTGTTCAAACAATTGTTACGACTCGAGTGAACCCTCGGAAAGACAGAAAAACAAGAAAAACTGTATCAACTGTAAATGTATTAAATATTGAACTTTATATTATTTTTTTATTGTTAATTTGTTAAAATAAATTTCTTGTGTTGAAAGAAATTCTTGAAAGTTATATCCCTTTTACCATATATGCTATTTGTATTTGCATGGCTGTTTAAATTCATTGCTGCCGAACTCATTGCTTCTCTAGCTCAGCCTACTTCCATACTGCAAAGGGGTCAACAGATTCGTGACCTTAATGACTAGACAATAACACCATCAGCTCGCAGAATCGAAGAATTAGATGAAAATTTAAAATATCCTACGGAAGATAGAAATGTGATGTCAATGAATTGAAGAAATCGCTAAAAGACATGAACAACAAAAATCAAAAGAAAAGAACAATTTGTATTGACTTTAAAGTCTTTTTACTGTATCTTATTTCGATTCATATGAATTTGTTACATTGATTTGCTCGTAAAAAAAGGGTGAAACAATTTTTACGAATCCGTTTAAACCCCTTACAAAACCATCAAAAGCAAGCCCCCTCCCTAAAGAAACAATACTTTGTATTGACTTTAACTCTATTAATTATTTTTCTGTTGAACCGTATATTATCTCTATTATTGTTAATTAATTAAATTGATTTCGTTGTATGAAAAAAAAAGATCCTGAAATTTGTATTCCTTTCTACCATAGTAAATATTAGTATTTGCATTGATGTTTAAATTGTATTTGTTTTTATTCATTTTCTTTGGATCCGTTTGTGACACTCTATAAATTGTTCTACCAACCGCACTAACCATAATGGCTACATTTATTTCAACAATTGAAATCGACACCGACCCCAATATATACTAGCAAAAACACTACTCGCCATTCGGGCATCTATTTATCTATAGTAAAACAAATAAATACTTTTCTTTTCACATTTTGGTGATTTGAAAAAAAAAACAACAAAAAGATGATTGTCATAGTGTTATTTGATATATTCCAATGTTGAGATTTGATTTTGTGTAAGAGCATAAATGAATTTCTCATAATGAAAGGAATAAACTAAAAATCGGGGCGGTTGTCAAGAATAACCAACAGAAAAATGGGCGGAAAAAGTTAATAATCTATAAATAAGTGTTACCAAAGTCAACAAAGTTCATTTCTACCTACCTGCATATTTTTTGGTGTTTTAAAGTATTGTAAAGCGTTTTTTCATTTCATTTTAGTCTTAATCCGATAGCGTAACACTAACGTTTTCAAGATGGCGTAACCAAACATCATCGAAGTTTGTTTAATGTGTATTTCATCTTTTGGGGTTAAATAAATAAATAAACAACTGTCCAAAAATCTTTCAAATGTATTTCTATCTAATGGAAAAGAGAGAAGCACAAAGAATTATCAAACTACGTAGACGGTCAGCGATCGACTTTATGTTTTTCGCTTTTATTATTAAAGTTGGGTTGGGACGTAATGGGTGAACATTTCAGATTCATGCGAGTAGTATTTTTTGTGTTCATTCATACATAAAAAACTCTAAACAATCAAACATTTTGAAAATTTTGTAAAATTCAGAAGGTGCAGACCAAAAATAGCCGTTAGGGCTCGACAGGACTCAAAATCCATCATTTTCGGTGAAAAAGTGGTTTCATGCGACATTGCAGGTCCTAAAACATCCTCAAAAGCTATGAATGGATATAGATGGTTAAATCTGATATAGTACTGTAATTTAGGACCATTTTCAGGCTGTGAAAGGGTTTTCATGAATGTAAAATAGCCAAAAGCTTTTGGCCGGCACCTTCTGAATTTTGCAAAATTTTCAAAATGTTTGATTGTTTAGTGTTATTTATGTATAAATGAACACAAAAATATACTACTCGCATGAATGTGAAATTTTCGCCCATTACGTCCCACCCCTAATTAAAGACAGAAAAATAAAAAATAAAAGTTAATGACGATTTTTAAAACTATTAATCGTCTTGTTTTGTAATTGAAAAATTTACAACAAACGTTTGTAATATTGTAGATTAACACATTCAGCTAAATTATCTACTTACTTAAAAAATTAGATTTTACTCTTTAAGGTAATTCTAACTTATTAAGTCAGTTAACTAATATATTTTAACACTAACTCTAAGTCCGACTATCAAAGTTGTACAACTACATGTAATCGCCTAAAATAGTAAACCACCCTAAAAAGAGAATGACGCACAGAATTTATCTCACACATTAGTAAAATAAGAATAGTTTCAGTTCGCTAATAAGTAAGGATTAAGTAATAGAGTGAATGCAGTATTTTGGTGAGGGTGTATACCGTAGAGTAAGTCCAAGGTAGTTTGAACAAAGGGTATAAATATCGACTCACAAAAAGAGATGTGATGTCAAAATTGTATGACCATCACCCCTCCTTCCCAAACGATTAGGGCTTTATGGCTAAGTTTAATGAAATTGATTCATAAGTGTGCTGTAAACACGGGACAAAAACGTTCGCATTTATTCATAAAACAGATAAATATTAATATTTTGGTAATTTCGATACACATATCTTTTAAATATGAAATAAATGGATAGAAAAAAGAATTCAATTCGCTTGGGCGATAATATTGGGCTCTTTAAAAACAATAAATAATAAAAAGTTGGCGTTGGCTTGATGTGGCGTGGTAGGAGAGGGGGAGAGAGTAAGGAATGAGGGGGAGGGGAGCCTACTAAAAAAACGAATTTCAAAAGAATCAGTTTGAAAATTAAACGTTGTTCATTAAATCGTTGTAATTAATATTAATACTACTACTAATATCAATGGTGGCTTCATGCCTTGTCTGGAGCGATTTCCACTTAGAACTAATTTAATTAGGGGATATCTACGGCCAAGCTTAACGTCACGGAAAAAGTCACACTTTTTGTGATAAAGTTGTTAGTGCTCATTGTAGACTTGCTACTTGGACCATATTGTAGCCAATAAAATCGTGCATCTTCTATGATCGTTGACATTGACTTTGAAATGTTCGGTCATGGTCAACATTTCCACGGAATTTCAACTTCCGATTTTTCAAAATTTAATGTATGGATCTGATGCTCTTTGATAACAGTAAACACTATGCATAGTTTAAGCTTGATCTGATAACTAGTTTTTGGATTATCAACATTTCTATAGCAGAACTTAGGGAATACTTCATAGAATATGGGGAAATTAAGTCCAGATTAGACTTTGGTCATTCGTACATTGCTAGGCAGAGGAATGCAATCTCACAACTGACTCATGGACTATGTTTTAATTCATATTTCTATGCCTCTTTGTGTTTAATCATAGTGAGTTTCCATTTGTAAGACTAAAAATAAAAGGGTACTTTTTCGGAAAGAGTAGCCAAAGATTTACAAGCGTAACGTGACGTATGTGCTACGAATATGAGCAGGAAGGGACGAGTCAGGTTGCGCCATCTCGAATGTTACCGAAGCTCCCCTCTCCACGTTAAGAATGACTTGTATGGCTCCACCTGCAAATCTATGTTTGCGTTATCCGGAACAGTACCTTGTTCTGAAAAAGTACTGTTTAGGATAACGTATATATGGGTTTGCGGACAAAGGGGGATCGGTAACATTCGAAACGGAGTAACTTGTTTCGTCTTTCTCCGTTCACATTCGTAGTACGTACGTCATACTTGTTTCGTATTTTTCCGTTCGATTTCGTATCATTCGTTGTACATGCTTCACGCCAATGAACTGTTGGTTGCCTTTTCCGAAACAGTACAAATAACAGAAAAACGTTTATTCCTGCTTCTGTTAAATAACACACTGCACTTGGACAAGTATTTCGCCTATTATATAGCACGTGTTCATGTTGTATTTATTATCTGTGTAAACTTCATAAAATATTTTGAAATGTAGTTTTAAAAAATAAACATCAGCCATGAATATATAAATTTAGTTTGCAATGTTATGTGGCACAGCATTCAGGAGGAGCCATTTTTCTTCTGGGTTGTTGGTGCGGTAGGTCTGATGATTGGAAACCAACAGTGAAACCGGTTCATCACCGATGACAGACCTGGGTGCATCTATACAGTTTATGTAGCAAATAGTTAATTTTATGGGAGTTTCTTCCAACAAATACAAAAGCATTAGCAAATAAAAATTCCGAATGAAAATTTAAATAAATAATTAACTGATTGTATGCGAGATTACAGATTTAAGATAAAAAATTAACCGCTAAAATTCGTTAATAGCTCTCAATTTGGATAATTGAAACATACTAATTAGCTTAATTTATTTGTTAACTCAAAACATTTGCTGGAGAGAAGAATGAGATGTGATATGATTGAGACTTTCAAGATAATAAATGCCATTTCTAACTATGGTGGCCATTTTTTTAGTATTTCTCTTAGATCTGGAGGGTTATTGTCAATACAGTCAAGTTTTTTTTTGCTCACAGAGTAATATGTGTTTGGAATAAGTTTCCAGATCGGATTAAGAACAGCAATAGAGTCGATCAGTTTTAGATGAGGTTGGATGAATTCAGAGAAAGTGGTAAGAGAGGGAAGTTAAGGGGGCACTTTTGGGAGTTATCAAATGTAATATTTAAAAGAATTGTATCTGGATATCGATACTGTACTACGAGTTTATTTTTAATTTTTTTAAATTTTTGTTTTAACAGTTTAATTGAGAAGATAGTTAAAGGGGAGATGTCCAAGGAGGCATAACAAACAAATACACAATAATAATAATAATAATAATAATAATAATAATAATAATAATAATAATAATAATAATAATAATTTTAGCTGACATGCTAAAGTAGAAGAATTCAGTTGAAAAACAAAGAACTTTTGTTTGTAATTTATGGCACACTATACACCCATAGTTTATATAAATTAATTCAAATAGCAAGTAAAGCAAAAAAAACTGAATTTACTAAAGATGAAAGATTTCTGTTCTAATTAATATATATATATATATATATATATATATATATATATATATATATATATATATATATATATATATTAATTAGAACAGAATATATATTATATTAGCCAAATTTATGCGAACATTGATGCACTGAATACATTGTATAATCACACGCGAATGTCTCATGATAAATATGAAATTAGTTTAACAATTGTTATGGTGCTATTTATTTTACTGAAATTTTATGGTGCTATTTATTTTACTAAAATTTATTAAAAAGGTATCTGGCTTTAAGGCTCCTGTCACGACGCAAAGGTCGTTACTTAGAATACTTGAAACAAAAACATTAATAATACAAATTTCATTCATAACTTTGTTGTAAACACGAAACAAAAAGCTGTCACATTTATTCAGATAGATAAACAATAACATTTTGGAAATTTTTATGTACTTTTTTAATCCTTTAAATATGACTGTACAGCAAGGTAAATAAAGAAGAAATCAATTTGCATCTATGTATTTGAGTAAAACATACCTTCTTTAAAAATTAAGTTAGAAACATTTGAACACAATTTTTAAATATTTATCCAGCAAATAATTCAATATTCCTAAACAGAACTATGTGTTATATTAGAATCAAAGCAATCTAACGTCTTGGCAGAAAACCGTTGGGGGAGTTTAGTCTTTAGTCTTCATCGACAGCCTTTCTAGAGCTGGAGACTCGCAACAAATATCCGGTTTGCAAACCTAACAAAAGTGTAGAGGGTCTCTGCTTGCCGCCCGGCCTTTGCGCTCCTACTTTGTCTATTAGCCAGACAATGAACCCCGTCTCTCTTTCTCTCTATCTGGCCAACGTGGGGAAACTATTAGTCACAAAGTCTCACATAACTAGTCAGAGGCGCCCTTGTTCCAACAGGTTAAGGAGACAGGTTAGACAGCTTGTCAGATTGCTGTTTCCGACTGGTAGTATAAGAGCCTTAATTCTTAGGTAGTACTAAGAGCGGCTGCCTTATAAACAGTTGTAACATATCATGGGTAAATGTACGTGGAATGTCGTGCATGGAAAGGAACCTTACAGTTATCCCCGGTAAACTTTCCCGGGGCTAAAACCTTTATTGATCAAATCTCAACTAATGGTCTGGTTGTGTAAGCTTATTGGCACCAAAAAGCACAGTTTATCGTCCTCACTGTATCTAAAACTAAAATAACACTACAAAGAAAAAGAAACAAACCTAAACCAGACACCACCAAAAATATCTTCGCCTCTGCCCTTGAGGCTAGCATTCACAAATATCCGGGGTTTGAAACTAATATCAATGACGTCGAAACCTTTCTCCTAGTAAACTCTAAAAGTATCCTAGAACTAAGTGAAACAAACCTACATTCTTCAATCTCAATATGACTGAATACATCCCACTCTACCCTAAAGACTCTGACAAACATATGAACGGGCATCATTTTGTTGGAAACACCCCTCCCTTGACTAAAGAACATAGCTAGAATTAGATGATACAGTCTACATGTGCTATATATAAACCTTATAGCACATTGTTTGTTACTTATATTTCATACACCGTTCCTTTCCGATCCAAGACTGTACTATACATAACTTTGTCTCTTTAAGCATATATACGGTACTCTCACTTAACTCGAGTGCCAAAATACATGTATTTGGAGATGTTAATGTACATCACCGTGACTGGCTTGGATTATTTATATATACAGATGCAGCTGGTAACTCCATGTAAAGTTTTTCCATAGCGCACTCCCTCTCACAGACCCGCCTACCTGATCTTGTGGACAATCAATCCTCACTTCTTGACCTGTTCTTGACCTCACTGCTTGAGGTTAGTGAGACGAATGTCAATATCGCGCTCGGGAACGCTAATCACCCTGTGATAATGATCCATATCACCCTAAATGCCGCCTACAAGCGGATGTCCGTTGCTCAAAACGACGAGATACTACAAGTAGGCTGATTGGATATCTATCAGATATCACATCAGAGACGCCTAATGGAATGAAACATTTTTTCTCTATACTTATCAGTTCGCAAATGTGGTAACCGAATGGTCCAAAGCAGGCATTGAAGCAATGTGACAATGGGAAAATTATACAGCAAGCCCCACTTACCACAATAGTTCATATCGAACTGTGTAGCTGCTATGGCTTGGCAGTAGCAAGCATCTTGACTGTTTACTCGCTATAAGTCATGCAAGTTCTACTGTATCATCTCTTTTTGCTTATTTTATTATTTTATATTAACTGCAATTGTTAATTTTAAATGATTGACAAGTTATACTGTACTATCGTTGTTGAATTGGATTTTAATATAAACTGCAATTGTTAATTTTAAATCATTGACAAGTATACTGTACTATCGCTGTTTAATTTCTTTTTAATATACACTGCAATTTTTAGTTTTAAATCATTGACAAGTTATACTGTATAATTTATATTGTTTAAATTTTATAATAACTGATATTGTTTGTTGTAAATTATAGACCAGTTATAATGTATCATCTCTCATTTCTTTTTCTATATTTTATATTAACTGCCATTGTTAGTTTAAAATTATTGACTAGCTATTCTGAATAATCTCTCATTTCTATTGTTTAAATTTTATAATGACTGATATTGTTTGTTGTAAATTATTTACCAGTTATACTGTATCATCTCTTTATTCTTTGTCTATATTTTATATTAACTGAAATTGTTAGTTCTAAATTATTTAAACATTTTTTACAAGTTTATTAAATTTCTAAATATTTATTTTATATTCACTTACATTGTTAGTTTAATATTATTTACCAATTGTACTGTATATACTTTATTTTTTTCTTATTTTTTATATTAACTGACATTTTTAGTTTAAATTATATTCACCAGTGGAACTGTATCCTCGCTTGTTTACATTTGTTATTTGATATTCACTGAAATCATTGGTGTTGAATTATTTACGAGTTATACTATATTATCTTTCTCGTATCACTTTATATTTGATATTCACTGAAATTATTGGTGTTTAATTATTTACGAGTTATACTGTATTATCTCTCTTGTATCATTTTTTATTTGATATTCACTGAAAGTATTGATGTTTAATTATTTACGAGTTATACTATATTATTTTTCTTGTATCATTTTTTATTTTATATTCTCTGAAATCATTGGTGTTGAATTATTTACGAGTTATACTATATTATCTCTCTTGTATCATTTTTTATTTGATATTCACTGAAAGTATTGATGTTTAATTATTTACGAGTTATATTATATTATTTTTCTTGTATCATTTTTTATTTTATATTCTCTGAAATCATTGGTGTTGAATTATTTACGAGTTATACTATATTATCTTTCTTGTATCACTTTTTATTTGATATTCACTGAAATTATTGGTGTTTCATTATTTACAAGTAATACTGTATTATTTCAATTTACTAGTTTTAAAAAAATTTTATATTCACAGATATTGTCAGTTTTAAATTATTTATCTGTTAAACTATATCATCTTTTTTCTGTTTTTTATTATTTTATATCGACTTACATCATTAGTTTGACATTTTTACCAGTTATGCTGTATCATTTTTTGTCTGTTTTATAATCCTATATTTTATATTAAATGGCAATGGGTTTCGTAAATTATTTACCTGTTATACTGTATCATCTTTTTTCTGTTTTTTTATAACTTTATATTAGTTTTACATTTTTACCAGTTATGCTGTATTATTTTTTGTCTGTTTTATAATCCTTTATTTTATATTAAATGGCAATGGGTTTCGTAAATTATTTACCTGTTATACTGTATCATCTTTTTTCTGTTTTTTTATAACTTTATATTAGTTTTACATTTTTACCAGTTATGCTGTATCATTTTTTGTCTGTTTTATAATCCTATATTTTATATTAAATGGCAATGGGTTTCGTAAATTATTTACCTGTTATACTGTATCATCTTTTTTCTGTTTTTTTATAACTTTATATTAGTTTTACATTTTTACCAGTTATGCTGTATCATTTTTTGTCTGTTTTATAATCCTTTATTTTATATTAAATGGCAATGGGTTTCGTAAATTATTTACCTGTTATACTGTATCATCTTTTTTCTGTTTTTTTATAACTTTATATTAGTTTTACATTTTTACCAGTTATGCTGTATCATTTTTTGTCTGTTTTATAATCCTATATTTTATATTAAATGGCAATGGGTTTCGTAAATTATTTACCTGTTATACTGTATCATCTTTTTTCTGTTTTTTTATAACTTTATATTAGTTTTACATTTTTACCAGTTATGCTGTATCATTTTTTGTCTGTTTTATAATCCTTTATTTTATATTAAATGGCAATGGGTTTCGTAAATTATTTACCTGTTATACTGTATCATCTTTTTTCTGTTTTTTTATAACTTTATATTAGTTTTACATTTTTACCAGTTATGCTGTATCATTTTTTGTCTGTTTTATAATCCTTTATTTTATATTAAATGGCAATGGGTTTCGTAAATTATTTACCTGTTATACTGTATCATCTTTTTTCTGTTTTTTTATAACTTTATATTAGTTTTACATTTTTACCAGTTATGCTGTATCATTTTTTGTCTGTTTTATAATCCTATATTTTATATTAAATGGCAATGGGTTTCGTAAATTATTTACCTGTTATACTGTATCATCTTTTTTCTGTTTTTTTATAACTTTATATTAGTTTTACATTTTTACCAGTTATGCTGTATCATTTTTTGTCTGTTTTATAATCCTTTATTTTATATTAAATGGCAATGGGTTTCGTAAATTATTTACCTGTTATACTGTATCATCTTTTTTCTGTTTTTTTATAACTTTATATTAGTTTTACATTTTTACCAGTTATGCTGTATCATTTTTTGTCTGTTTTATAATCCTTTATTTTATATTAAATGGCAATGGGTTTCGTAAATTATTTACCTGTTATACTGTATCATATTTTTTCTGTTTTTTTATAACTTTATATTAGTTTTACATTTTTACCAGTTATGCTGTATCATTTTTTGTCTGTTTTATAATCCTATATTTTATATTAAATGGCAATGGGTTTCGTAAATTATTTACCTGTTATACTGTATCATCTTTTTTCTGTTTTTTTATAACTTTATATTAGTTTTACATTTTTACCAGTTATGCTGTATCATTTTTTGTCTGTTTTATAATCCTTTATTTTATATTAAATGGCAATGGGTTTCGTAAATTATTTACCTGTTATACTGTATCATCTTTTTTCTGTTTTTTTATAACTTTATATTAGTTTTACATTTTTACCAGTTATGCTGTATCATTTTTTGTCTGTTTTATAATCCTATATTTTATATTAAATGGCAATGGGTTTCGTAAATTATTTACCTGTTATACTGTATCATCTTTTTTCTGTTTTTTTATAACTTTATATTAGTTTTACATTTTTACCAGTTATGCTGTATCATTTTTTGTCTGTTTTATAATCCTTTATTTTATATTAAATGGCAATGGGTTTCGTAAATTATTTACCTGTTATACTGTATCATCTTTTTTCTGTTTTTTTATAACTTTATATTAGTTTTAAATTTTTACCAGTTATGCTGTATCATTTTTTGTCTGTTTTATAATCCTTTATTTTATATTAAATGGCAATGGGTTTCGTAAATTATTTACCTGTTATACTGTATCATCTTTTTTCTGTTTTTTTATAACTTTATATTAGTTTTACATTTTTACCAGTTATGCTGTATCATTTTTTGTCTGTTTTATAATCCTTTATTTTATATTAAATGGCAATGGGTTTCGTAAATTATTTACCTGTTATACTGTATCATCTTTTTTCTGTTTTTTTATAACTTTATATTAGTTTTACATTTTTACCAGTTATGCTGTATCATTTTTTGTCTGTTTTATAATCCTTTATTTTATATTAAATGGCAATGGGTTTCGTAAATTATTTACCTGTTATACTGTATCATCTTTTTTCTGTTTTTTTATAACTTTATATTAGTTTTACATTTTTACCAGTTATGCTGTATCATTTTTTGTCTGTTTTATAATCCTATATTTTATATTAAATGGCAATGGGTTTCGTAAATTATTTACCTGTTATACTGTATCATCTTTTTTCTGTTTTTTTATAACTTTATATTAGTTTTACATTTTTACCAGTTATGCTGTATCATTTTTTGTCTGTTTTATAATCATTTATTTTATATTAAATGGCAATGGGTTTCGTAAATTATTTACCTGTTATACTGTATCATCTTTTTTCTGTTTTTTTATAACTTTATATTAGTTTTACATTTTTACCAGTTATGCTGTATCATTTTTTGTCTGTTTTATAATCCTTTATTTTATATTAAATGGCAATGGGTTTCGTAAATTATTTACCTGTTATACTGTATCATCTTTTTTCTGTTTTTTTATAACTTTATATTAGTTTTACATTTTTACCAGTTATGCTGTATCATTTTTTGTCTGTTTTATAATCCTTTATTTTATATTAAATGGCAATGGGTTTCGTAAATTATTTACCTGTTATACTGTATCATCTTTTTTCTGTTTTTTTATAACTTTATATTAGTTTTACATTTTTACCAGTTATGCTGTATCATTTTTTGTCTGTTTTATAATCCTTTATTTTATATTAAATGGCAATAGGTTTCGTAAATTATTTACCTGTTATACTGTATCATCTTTTTTCTGTTTTTTTATAACTTTATATTAGTTTTACATTTTTACCAGTTATGCTGTATCATTTTTTGTCTGTTTTATAATCCTTTATTTTATATTAAATGGCAATGGGTTTCGTAAATTATTTACCTGTTATACTGTATCATCTTTTTTCTGTTTTTTTATAACTTTATATTAGTTTTACATTTTTACCAGTTATGCTGTATCATCTTTTGTCTGTTTTATAATCCTTTATTTTATATTAAATGGCAAATGATTTCGTAAATTATTCACAGTTATACTGTATCATCTTCTATTTTTTTAAATTTTGTATTAAATACATTATATAAATCTGAGGGAGTAGAAATGTGACTTTCGGTTTTCTTTCGCTTCCCTTATGTTGTCCTTTAGTCGTAACATTCTATAAGCTTTGTTTCTTGGCAAAGGAGAGATAATTGCTGTTTTCTTTGTCAGAATCTATCAATCTAACACTTATCATTGGCTAGTCATTTACCTTTAAGTTGTATTTTTCCCTACTTACCTCAAGATGATGCGTACTATTTCGGATGCGATTTCCATTAAACAGTTATATTGTTATCTTAAAATTATTTACCAGTTAGGGTAAATGTGAGCGTTTTACTGCTAAAAAAGGGCCTAATCTATTCACGAAATTGAGATAACTACGAAACAAATCATTTTGTAGAGGCAAGTATGCGGGGCCGCGAACGGTGAAGAGCGAATAAAGTGAGGGCATATATATATATATATATATATATATATATATATATATATATATATATATATATATATATATATATATATATATATATATATATACATATATACATACATACACATATATATATACATATATATACATATATATATATATATATGTATATATGTATATATATATATATATATATATATATATATATATATATATACATATATATATATATATATATATATAAAGAGGCCATAGAGAGGAGGATCATCACTCGCTCTACTGATGTGAAAACATAAGATTTTCAAGGTTTTGTTGACTTTGTAAATTTAAAAAGCTCAGCTGAAAAATCCATACTATTTTCACTCAAATACAAGGTGACAGCAGCATAAACTGCTCAACAGTCCTTGTTTTATCGATGTTCAAAGATAAAGACACATGGGTGTGACGGGAACATTATCATAACTCTGATACATTCTTCTCTCGGTACTTTCCTGCTTTTGGATATTACGGAAAAATTGACGATTGTTTTGATAGACGTTATGTTGTAAATAACGCTACATGTATAATTCTAGGGAGGGTTCTAAGGTCGGTTAGTGTGAATCTTCCTACTCGTGAAATGGTAATCGAGGTGTACGCCCATATCAATGAAAGGCGATTAAACAAAGACTGTTGGACATTTATGACTGAAACATGGTGGACAAGTCAGGAATATATTGACGGTAATTTATACCAAATATAATTGGATTAAAAGAAGGTTTGTGAATTTTATTAACGATTTTATAAATAGTATATTTTTTAAAACCTATTGCTATAAGGTTTAGCAGTATTCATGGGAAAATTGTATTGAGACTGTTTTTCTTATTAAAAGATGCATGAATACCCTTGTATTTTAAAAGTTGTACCGGGGTACAAAAATTCCATATAATTCAATTTACACACCATTAATTTTAACTTATTTATAATATACTACTAAAATTTTGTGTTTTTTTTTTACTTGATTGTTTGTTATCTTTGTTTATTTTCTGTGGCCTCGTGTACATTAGTTAAACTCATCGTTTTGTGACATCATACATTAAATAGAGTTCAGGATTACCGTGCACAGTGGGTGGCGTCACTAAAGGATGGCAGCACTAATTAAACCAGAGGGATAGGGAATAACATTCACAGTGGATAACGTCACAAAATAATCATGTCATAAATAAAAACAGGAGAGAATAGACGTGCACAATTGGTGATGTCACATAATGATGAGCTCATCTCATAAAAGTAGGAGGGGAGAGAAGGAGAAGAGCTCCTTCCGATTGTAACTTGTCGTCAATTAGTACAATACCAATACTCTGATAATCTTGCCGGCCTTCTTGGTTATCTGTTTATACATTTGTTGGATAATGACCCTGTGTGGCGGACGCATGTTGAAGTGGGCGTCTGTGTGACGAATCGTTTGGTTTGGCTTGCGCGATTTAGTGCGGGTCGACCCTACAGTCGAGTGCAGAATGGGGCTGTTCTCACAGTCGGAGCTCACAAACGTGACAGGGCCACCACATTGACGAGACCTCAAGTCAAGAGTCAATGTGCACCTGCGATAGGGTCTCTGTGACGTCACGGGCTTTTGTGTGGGAAGCAGAGTTTTGCCAGTCTGGGTTTTGGAGGCGAGCCGAACAGACGTGTTTCTCTATGTAGTCCGAAATGAGAAATGGGAATTTATTTCCCTAAGAGAATACAGGCATGAGATTCCTTCTTCTCCCCCTCCTCGAATGGCTAAGGATTTAAATAGGAATTAACTACGATAAAGCAGTAATTTAGTCTCTCCCTCGACGTTAGCGAGGCATCTCCACGGCGACGATAACTGGCGCCTGAAATAAACAGAATCAAAGTAATAGATTGTTGCCTCGTTTATTTGGGTCAAAAAGGTTTTGTTGCAGACACAACGGGCGGCGAGGTTCACGGCAGAAAGAAAGAAGAAATAATTCAACCACTAGACGACATCGAGACGACGCCCCTCCGCGACGAAGAAGAGAAGGTACGAGAAATTAAAGGTATGCAACATATGCCTTTTTGGTGTTGAAAATGACCAGTTGTTTAAGCGAGAACTGCGACAGCCCATTCCGGGACAGCTATGCAACACATTACATGTTTTTTATTGTGGTAGGAACGGCGAATGAGACAAAAAGTAAGGAAGGACGAATTGTGGGGATAACGCGGGTAGTATTAGTGACAGCAGCAACGTAAGTAAAGGAAATACAAATAATGGCGTAAATAAATGACATAAATCAAGAAGAAAGGGAAAAATTACGTAGTAATACCTACAGTAGCGGCACTAAAATTATGCACTAATATACTAACTCCAAATGCGGACGTAACGGATCACTGATCGTTCATTATACTTTTTTAATCTATCAGTAAATTAAATTCATTATTTCGCTGCTGTAGTATAATTATTTATTTGAGTTCGGCCTAAATTTCGAAATCATAAGACCTTGTGCAACTTAACTATGTAGGCGCTCTTGATATATAATTTTGAAACTCTATTTTCTCCAGAAAAACTTAAACCTCATTCACTATCTTACACATTATTTGATGCCGCCATATTTATTTTATAGAGAACAAATAAAAATGTAAACCTACTTTTTCAATGTAGTCTAGACCCCTCAGAACCTAGTATCTCATAAAGCCTATGCATTGTGTAGGCCAGGGATTACCAACCGGGTCCCACATGGACCGCTGTCAGGCCACAGAAGCTTTAAGAGGGCTCCTGAAAGCCGAATACATCTACTAGTATATATTCATTGTTCAATATTGCTTTTCAATAAATCGCTCATCGGATCAATCAAAGGTTTATAGAATAAAATTATTCTGATTAAAATTCCATTCTACGCGGTACAGATTTATCGATCTATTTCATGTCTGATTATGCAATGGTTTTAATGTTCGCTTCTGCTAAGCTGTCGCAGTTATAAAATAGAAGGTTTTCAGGTACGTTCGCACAAATATTAGAAAATGTGGCCAGTGCTCAGGCGGTTGTCATGCTTCAGTTTTCAGCGGTAACCGCGCAGATTGAATTAACACATCTTATTTCATCAATCATTTCGATGTGCGCACAATGTGTCTTCTGTCTGTAACATTTCAGTTTGAAATGACCGTTTCTTCAGTCTGAGAGACTTAAGTTTAAAATAGCATTTTTGTCGGTTTGTCACACTGAGTGTGAAATTACATTTGTGTTGGCCTTTCAGACTTAAGTTTAAAATAGCATTTTTATTTGTTTGTCACACTGAGTGTGAAATGACATTTGTGTTTGCCTCTCACACGTAAGTTTAAAATACCATGTTCGTCGTTCAGTCTGGTTAAATTAAAGATTAGCTGAACGTATATCCGTTGTTTTCATTATGTAAGTGAGTAAACAAACGATTTCTCGTTTGCAAACTGGTCCAATGTCACTCGATTGTCGGGCAGCCATGCATGTACTGACGTTGCTCGATGACCTTGACAAGGGCAGCTGTGACGCCGCGCAAGTTAGAGAGGGCGACAAGAATGAGCAATGTCAACTTAACTGTCTGCTTAGTCACTTGTTATTTTTAAAAATATTTTATTTGATTTTTATTTGTAAAACTTTAAAGATATTTAGTAATTCTATATTCTGTTTACTTATTATAACAAACATAATCTAAAATAAAAAAAGCACAGAAATAGGATAAAGACCACGATGACATTAATTTCCAACTTGTTTGAGGGTGTGGGGGAATGAAAATGGCCTTTTTACCATAGATAAAATGGTATCGTTTTTTTATTTTATTTTCGTAAAGCGAACATAAATACACAAAAAATCCCTGGAAATTGTTATAATGTACACGTTAGTTTACTTAGATAAAGACAATTGATTATCTTCAGATTGGTCCATTCAAGTGTCGCGTTTAGCGATGAAAATTCTATTTAACACTTAAGCGTTGATGACTTATCAAAATCGTATATATATATATATATATATACGCAGGTACCTCCGTTTAGCTTAATTACCATACTTTTTTTTAACATAGTTCACCCCAAACAAGGCAGGACCCCACTGTAGACGTAAGGGGCTACTGAGAAAGAAAGGGAAAAGGTTTGGTATATCAACCTAAATTAGGAGCTGCGCAGCGAGATGTCTGTTTACATTAGTTTTAAATTTCTGCATGTCAGAATCGTCGGGAAAACAGGAGGCAGGGAGGGAGTTCCAGAGGCCAGCAGCACGAGGAAAAAAGCTATCGGAGTAGAAAGCTCTCCGGTATTTGGGGGACTCCACAGTGAATGGATGAGATTTAGCTGATTGTCGAGTTGGTCTAGTAAATTTACGTCGAGGGGGAACCAGTGTAGCCAATTCATCGGAGCATAATCCATTGAAGTATTTGTAAAACAAGCACAAGGACGCTACATTGCGGCGATGGAACAGGGACTAGAGCTTGGTTGATAGTGAGAGACCTATTAGGTTGGCGACTCTTTTTTTGGACGTTTTCAAGGAGGGAGAGACTAGTAGATGATGCACCAGCCCAGATGTGGCAAGAATACTCTATGCCTGGGCGGAGGGTGGCTTTGTAGAGATACAGGATAATGTTCGGTGTGAGAAGTTTACTGACACGGTAAAGAGAGACCACCTTCTTTGCTGCAGCCTTGGCAATATCTTCAATGTATTTGTTCCAATTCATGTTACCTGTGAATGTTAGGCCGAGGAGTTTGAATGATGAACTCTCAGGTAGGGTGTTATTTGCCATGACAATCGGTGGTTGAAGAGGTTTCTTGTAGTTATTGAAGGAAAGGAGATTTGTCTTTGCGGCATTAAAAGTTACCAACCATTTATGACCCCAATCCACTACAGCCATTTTCTAAGGATTCAGCCATTGCCTCGGATATGATCGCGTCTGTTTTGCCAACATGACGAGAGTTAAGCGTCGTGTCGTCAGCAAATGAACCAATCTCAGACTCTATGTCATCAGGGAGATAGTTTATGAAGATCAGGAACAATAAAGATCCAAGGATAGATCCCTGGGGTACACCAGCATTTATGTCATGTTGCTCAGATGAGCGGCCATCGAGGACAACCTGGATCTTCCTTTTGGTTAGGAAGGATCTAATTGCCCTGTAATACCGTATGAGTGTATTTTCACGAGAACCCCTTTATGCCATACCTTGTCAAAGGCCTTGGATATATCAAGCGCTACTGCCCTAACCTCACCTGCCTTGTCGAGTGTATGATACATGCGTTCAGAGATGACCGTTAGGATGTCTGCAGTAGATCGTGCTTGTACTGGGTGTCAGAAAGAAGTTTGGCATTAACTAAGTGCCGGACTATCGCTAGATTGATTAAGGATTCAAAGATTTTAGAAAAGATCGGCAGTAGACTGATTGGGCGGTAGTTCTGAGGATCGGTTCAATTCCAAGAATCTTCTACACTGGTACTACAGAGGCAATTTTCAAGCTACGTGGAAGCAAGATTCAGCTAAGCATTTATTGTAGAGTTTGGAGAAAACAGCTGGGATGGGGTGATGACCAGGTTATCAGTGTGGCTTCGGTCCGCAAAGTAAATTTGAAGAGGGGGTGGTTATCAGAGTCCAAAGTAGAGTTAGAGGCGAAACGCTGGGCAAGTAGTTCAGCCTCATCAGTTGCCCTGCAAACGATATGATTGTGGTTTGATAGTGGGTGAATCGTTGGTTGACCATTGTTCACTACACTATTGTAGATCTTCCAGAAATCACGAGTACCTAGTTTCTGTGACTGAATGCTTTTCATAGCTTACTATAGCTTACTATATATATATATATATATATATATATATATATATATATATATATATATATGAATAATATAAGTGTTACTACAGTTTTGTAAGCGTTGTTAGGAGATATATTTGAAATTTTCTGAGAAACAGACGCGTGAATTTATATCAATAAATGAACATTTATTTAAACATTCTTTTATTTTCATATTTTATAAATCCGAATTTTCGGTTTAACAAACCATAATCATGGTAAACACACATTGTATTTTTTAAATTTTTGTTCTTTTCCATGGCCGAAGATTTACGATCTCCTCCGATGTTATTGGAGAGTTTGTTTATATTTCCGGTGCTTGAGATGAATACTATAAGTGTTACTACAGTTTTGAAAGCGTCGTTAGAAGATATATTTGAAATTGTTTTAGAAACCAGTGAACAGACGCGTAAATTTACATACAAAATATATATATATATATATATATATATATATATATATATATATATATATATATATATATATATATATATTTATTTACATGTATATATATATCTTTTAGGAGTCTCAATTTAATATGATTTATTAAAACTAAATACATATATATATATATATATATATATATATATATATATATATATATATATGTGTGTGTGTGTGTGTGTGTTATCTCCGCTGCTTTTTTTTTCTTTAAAACATATTTTGTTA
>OY744523.1:173828270-173858270 GCA_963556195.1 Sepiola atlantica | reverse complement strand
TTCCCGATTTACTATACGATCGCCCCTGATTTAGGATAACTACGCCTTTTCTCTTTAAAACCTTAATCAAATATTGAACCACCCAAAACTATATATATATGTTTGTATTCAAAGCTAATGAGATGGTAAAAACGCTCATTCCTTAACAATGTTTAGTAAAAAGTATTAATTTTTCGCTATTTATGGTACATGACTAAGCATTTACACACTGATTGACTTTGGAGGGCGGTTAAATATAACTCAATCTATTATCCAACGAATAGTCTTTAATTCATCTGCAACATATTATAATTACATAGTCACCATTTAATTATATATATATACACATATATATACATATATATATATATATATATATATATATATATATATATATATATATATATATATATATATATACATACATATATATATATGAGAAAGGAAGGATGAGAATAATCCGACGTAATGCGCAATGAAAAAGGAACAACCAAGAGATATTTCTTTGTTTATATATATTCATCAACGTTTTGTCTTTATTGTAAGATTTCCTCTTGATGATAATTTTAAGAAAAATGTCATGCAAGTACATCGAAATATTAGGTTGACATGATGGGTTGATGAGGAAGAGTAGTAGTCGTGGTTACTAAGACGAGGGTCCAGGCTGCGAAAAGTCAGTCAATACTTGAATGACATTTTTCTTTAAAGTTGATGAATATATATAAAAAAATATCTCTTGGTTTTTCTTTTTTTCATTTCCCATATATATATATATATATATATATATATATATATATATATATATATATATATATATATATATATATATATATATAATGGTAATATTCAAGGTCAAAAATTTCCACAGGGTGGTAATCCAGGGAATTTTAACCGGGTTTATAAAAGATGCTCAATATCAAAATAGATCTTTATATATGATAATTTTTATTTACACAGACATGTACAAAATCTGCGACACTGACATGTCGATTTTATCGATCAACAGTTACTATAAACTGAGATCTCATCAGACAGAGTTAGAATCCGATCTCAACCTCAGATCATATTTGGGGAGAATGAAATGGGGAGAAAAAAAGAGGTCACGTGGTCTACGGCCGTTAAAAATTAAAAAAGCTTAAATCTAAAATCTAAAATCTAAAACAAACAGGAAAAATAAATAAATAAATAAATAAAATAAAATAAAATAAAATAAAGTGGAAAGAGAGATATATAATGAAGGGAGTAGGGTAAATATATATATATATAGTAAGCTATGAAAATATATTTATGGCAATAGCTTACTACCTAGCTATGATAAAAGAGCATTCATGTGTGTGTGTCTGTCACTTCATAGAGCATTCCAAAAATATAAAAGTTTCTTCATGTGCAGAATTTTCCTAGGAACATGATGATATTAGTCCTGACAACCTCAAGTGTGCTGTTTCGATCCTCCCTATGACTGCTTTTTTTAATGTAAACTAAAAATGTCGTATTTCGTTTTTTTTTAATATAAGAAAATGTAAGTGAACAACATCTTAGATTTTGTTATATTTAGTACTTAGCTTTTCTCTTGACATATACTTACATCTATATCTATATAATAATAAAGAACGTCTGTCTGTGTGTGTGTCTGTATGGTCGTTGTACCATATGTTGCCCATTGAAATTCATCTATTTTAAGTATTAACTTGAAGTATTAACATATATATGAATAGGTTAGTGATTAAGATACCAGGCTGACAACACCAAGGTTAGTGTAAATATAAACCCTTTAATATACTGTTGTGTATAATTCTATCCTTTATTCAAAGACAGAAAACGCCGGTTAACCCTGCTAGTCTCTTTCTCATCTCCTTCTCTCTCGCTCTCTCCCCATATATATATATATATATATATATATATATATATATATATATATATATATATATATTAGATTAAAATAAATAATACTAAAATATTTTTTTAATTAATTTGAAAAAATATTTTTATCAGTTTACATCGACATGTTAAAATGTAAAACTTCTATTCGAAGCCAAAATATTTTCCATAAATGGTACAGTTTACAAGAAAATACGGTATCCACTTTACTCCACTTGTTGCCTAGCATCATACCAATCACATGCATATTGTTGTCGCTCACGCTCATGCGCGCACCGATCGTTTTAAAATGTATTACTTAATATAACTAAACATGTTATGTAGAGGAAATCATGTCTATGTTATTTTTTTTGTATCTAACTTATTTTAGAAGTTTCTTGGAGAGGGTGCGAATTAATAATAATAATAATAATAATAATAATAATAATAATAATAATAATAATAATACAATGGTAAACGGCTGTTGTGATACTGTAATTTTATTTGCGGTGGCTATCGAAAAGAGGTGGAGAATACTGGACATCTGGGGAGACTTGTTGTCACTCAGACTTCAAGAAATATCACCGGTTGTCGGTGAGCACTCCTAGTTAGTACATAATAATAATAATAATAATAATAATAATAATAATAATAATAATAATAATAATAATAATGATAATAATAATAGTAATGATAATAATAATGATAAAAATATGATTGACTATAATAAAAATGATAATAATAATGATTATATTGATAATAATTATAATAATAATGATAATTATAAAAATAATAATAATACTAGTAATAATAATAATAATAATAATAATAATAATAATAATTGTAATAATAATAATAATAATAATAATAATGAAAAAACTATGATTGATCATAAAAAAATGATAATACTAATGATTATATTGATAATAATTATAATAATAATGATAATAATTTAAAAAATAACAATAATACTAGTAATAATAATTCTAGTAATAATAATAATACTAATAATAATAATAGTTATAATAACTAATAATAGTATCTATAATGAAGATACTAATAAAACTAATAGTTATACTAATGATCCTAGTAATATCAATACTGTACATAATATAAATACTAATAATATATGGAACAAATAATAATACTGATAACCAATAATAAAAACAAAACCAATAATTATAATACTATTAATTGTAAAACTACTAACAATAATAATACTAATTATAATGCTAATACAAATTATCTGTACCGTGATGATACTAATACCACTGCTGATATGAATAATAATAGTAGCAATTCATATCAAATATATGGTAATAGTACTACCACTCCTCCAGTAATAATAATAATATTTATAATAATAATATTAATAATAGTAATAATAATAGTAATAATCATAGTAATAATAATAATCATAATAGGAATAAAATAAAATAACAATGGTAATAATAATAATAATATAAATAATAATAGTTATAATAATGATAGTAGTAATAATAAAAGAGAAACTAAATAATAATGATAATGATAATAAAAATAATAAAATAGTGATAATATTATAATGTTAATGATTATAATAGTGATGATAACAGTTATAATAATAATCATATAGATAATAATAATAATAATAATAATAATAATAATAATAATAATAATAATAATCATAATAATAATAAGTATGATAACAAGCCGCGCGTGCGTGGTCCCCCTCTGTATGTGATTTGATGTGGCGAGTGTAAAATGCAATAAATTTGGGCAATTTGAGACATTTTTGACCCCCCTTTGACCCCCTGGGGGCGCGAACCAGAATTTTTCTGAGGTCACGGATGCTCATTTTATATTCAGGACAATTGCCTCTATATCTTGGCCAAGTTTCAGAAAAATTGAATGGATGGATCAAACGTTATAAGAGAAAAAGGGTAATTTTTTACGACTCAAATAATCAGCGTCCCAGTGAACGAAGACAGTACGAAAATAAGGATATATGTATATATATATATATATATATATACATATAATTTGACAGCATTCCTTCTTTTATGCATGTTGGATTAAACAATAGTGCCAACTTCTGCTTATTCAGCTTTTGATCCGTTTTTCCAGTCTTCGTACGACGGATTTGATGTTATAATCCAAGGAGTGTAAAAAATCTCCGTATTTTGTGCGAACGTTTTCGACCGACATCGGTCGTCGTCAGGCGGTTGCAAAATGAAATAAATTGGTGAATCTATCAAGAGGGCGCTCTTTTAAATTATTTCGACGGCACTTCAATACACCTTCACCCCCTCATAACGGGAATGGTTGATGTTTGGTTTATTAATGCGTATAAACAATGCCTCCATTGTTTTCGCACAAAATACGGAGATTTTTTACACTCTTTTGATTATAACATCAAATCCGTCGTACGAAAACTAGAAAAAACGGATATAAAGCTGAATAATCAGAAGTTGGCACTCCTGTTTACTCAAACATATATATATATATATATATATATATATATATATATATATATATATATATATATATAGTCATCTACATACAGACTGTTTCGCTGTATCACAGCTCTTCAGTGCGGCTAAACCAGTTAGTGCCTCAAGACGGCATAGAAACTCTACCGTCGAGCTGATGTCGGCGCTCCTACCCCTGCGCTATCATACGACACTGACTGAATGTAAGTAATATCTCAATGTAAACATTATCAAGTGTCGGAGCTCGAATTAGTTTTATCGAATTAGCTATGCCTTAAAGCTAATGGCAGTTGGTGATATCCTTACAAATAAGCTCTACCAAGAGATGGCGCTTCATATAGTCATTCACATACAGACTGTTTCGCTGTATTACATCCTTTCAGTGCGGCTAGACCAGTTAGTGCCTCAAGCCGGGATTGAAACTCAACCGTCGAGAGAGAGAGAGAGAGAGAGAGAGAGAGAGGGAGAGAGAGAGAGGGGGGAGAGAGAGAGAGACAGGGAGGGAAAGAAAGCGAGAAAGAGGGAGATATAAATAGGTAAGTGTTTGTGAAGAAAGCACTTCGGATTAATCCAGCAAAATGTTGAGTATAAATGGGAAAACTAATGTAATATACTCCAAGCAAATCATGTGTATAGCGAATATTTCGCTCTTTAAAACTGAAAGACTTGTGTGAGGGTGAGGGTAAATATCTGATATAAGTACAACTTTTAAAACAATAGACGTAAGACGGTAAATGGGGGGCAGAAGAGAACACTTGCTTTCAATTTTTTTTCTGTCTCGAGTATTGGGTAAATTTGTAGATCTAGTTAAACCAACACATAAACAAAGTTTAATTTTTCAGCTAAAATAAGATTTGGGCTAACTCTGACAATCCAACATCTCTCATACATATATATATATATATATGTAATCAATGTTAGTTTTTTGAGTGTTATAAAAATATTTTAGACATAAGACGCTAAAAGGGGGGGGGCAGGAGAGAACAATTGTTTTCAATTTTTTTTCTTTTTCGAGTATTGGGTAAACTTATAGATCTAGTTAAACCAACACAGAACCAAAGTTTAATTTGTCAGCTTAAATAAGATTTGGGCTAACTCTGATAATCCAACATCTCTCATGTATATATATATATATATATATATATATATATATATATATATATATATATATATATATATATATATATATAAAGAGGTGTACTAAAAGCGAACTTTCTTTTTGGACTTTTTACCCTTTTGGATTTTCTATTTTCGCCGTACCTGAAGTTGTGGCATCTTGGATTTTAACTTTGAATCCTCTCTCATTATTTATTGTGCCGCTAATGACCCACCTATCTACACCTTATTCTCTCCGCTGGACTTTTCGACACCGGACTTTTTAGCAATCGGACATTTGCTTGCATTCGGGCAGAGTTTTGCCCAGCGTTCTCTTTCCCTACAACTTTTATTTCTTTTTTTCAAATTTTAAATCTTGGCAATTGCCAACTTATCTATCCCAGCGACTTCCTCTGATGATAAGATTTTGATCTTTGAAAAGCCTGGCTTAAGGAAAATTTAACTTGAATAAATTGCCTTTTTGCGGAATATACCTTGCTCTGAGAAATTGAATTGAATTTTGATTTGGCTTTTGCTTCTCTAATTCCTTTCCATTCTTCTTCATATATATATATATATATATATATATATATATATATATATATATATATATGTATATGTAATCAATGTTAGTTTTTTAGTGTTATAAAAATATTAGTTTATATTTAAAATCTTTTTAATATACATATATATATACATATATATATATATATATATATATATACCTTAAAATATAATAACACGAAATTACATGATTGTCGATGCAATAATTTATTTCAACCTTGCGGTTTTATTCAAGCATCCACCTTGACAATTACATTTTTGATACTGATAGAAAACTGAATTATCCTCGGCACTTCGAACACAATCAGAGGGAGTGGTGGTAGCAGCCATTTTGAACACCCAACATAGAGCGAGTAGGAATTAACATCTTAAATTTAACTAAAGTAATCTAGGGAATCTTATGTTTTTTTTTGTTTATTTTTATTAAATAATAACGTCTGGGTTAAGCGCACATATTCTTTCTACATATCCGACCTGGTGACATACGCCTCCATACATACGCACACATATACCTATTCTTAACATCACACACACACAATTTTTGGCTAGCCCGAAATTCAGCTTTCTAGCCAAAAATTGTGTGTGTGTGATGTTAAGAATAGGTATATGTGTGCGTATGTATGGAGGCGTATGTCACCAGGTCGGATATGTAGAAAGAATATGTGCGCTTAACCCAGACGTTATTATTTAATAAAAATAAACAAAAAAACCCATAAGATTCCCTAGATTACTTTAGTTAAATTTAAGATGTTAATTCCTACTCGCTCTATGTTGGGTGTTCAAAATGGCTGCTACCACCACTCCCTCTGATTGTGTTCGAAGTGCCGAGGATAATTCAGTTTTCTATCAGTATCAAAAATGTAATTGTCAAGGTGGATGCTTGAATAAAACCGCAAGGTTGAAATAAATTATTGCATCGACAATCATGTAATTTCGTGTTATTATATTTTAAGGTATTATTGCTCTGTTTACCACATTGAGCTCTCTTACCCGGATTTCTTCCTGGAATTTTTCCATTATAACACTATATATATATATATATATATATATATATATCCTTTATCTTTCTTTCTCTCCCTTCACTCACTCCTCTTCATTCTTTTTTCTTTTCTCTACGTTTGTCCTCAGACGGCAACGCAAATCAAGGATTGGTTTTGGTATGTAGGCCACGAATGACGTCATCTGATGATTTATTGTTGCCTTGTTATAAGACCTGTTCAAATGACGTAATCTTGCAATAGACACTATTTATCTTTTGGTGGGGGTTCCCTCCTATTCCGATGACCTTCCCTTTCATACAAACGTATAATATATACAGACGTGGTTCTTTATTCTATTTTTATCTTTACTATTATCGAGTTGACACAATGAGCATTACGTCTTTCCCTTCTTTTGTATTCACATGAACCTAATACGCAAATGCTGCAGTTTTTTTTGTGTGTGAAACACTCTTCAGTATAGAAGAATCACCGGAAATATGTCTCTTCCTGTCGACTTTTTAAAAAGATGATTTATTGAATTTATTTTTTCATTAAAAACAAAAGTGCATTTTGTCTGTCTATTTCAAATGTGTGGGCTTGTTGTGTGTCACTATGTATATGCCTCTCCGCCAAATTAAGACTCAATGACGTATTTTAATGCAGAGTATACCTCACTTCCCCAAAAAGAAGAACTCGAAAATGAATTACAAAAATGCTCAATATCGTGAGTTTTATTTTTGCTTGCAGCTAGGAAGAAAGTGTAGTATTTGGTCTATCACAAGTCGAAAAATAGAAATCATTCTTGACTGGAGACATTTTTATTTTTGTATCATCCAGAGTGCCCCTTTTTTAGAGAAGCTAAGTATACCCCAAATAATAAACAACATTGTGTCCCACTATTTACCTTGTTAAGGCGCAAATAAATAGGGACATTGTCCATTTCGTCTGTCTGTTTAACATCCTGAGATTGGTCTCTGTGTAAAATCTCATCGGTTTGGTCTGTCTGCTAAACATACGTCAATGTGTCCGTCTGTTCAACCTTGCGGTTCCGTCTGTTTATCGTATGGGTTTCGTCTGTTTGTTTCAGAATGTGGGTTTCGTCTCTCTCTTTAACGTTAGGGTTTCGTCTGTTTGTTTCAGAATGTGGGTTTCGTCTCTCTCTTTAACGTTAGGGTTTCGTCTGTTTGTTTCAGAATGTGGGTTTCGTCTATGTGTTTAACGTTAGGGTTTCGTCTGTTTGTTTCAGAATGTGGGTTTCGTCTCTCTGTTTAACGTTAGGGTTTCGTCTATTTGTTTCCGAATGCAGGTTTCGTCTATCTGTTTAACGTTAAGGTCTCGTCTGTTTGTTTCAGAATGTGGGTTTCGTCTATCTGTTTAACGTTAGGGTTTCGTCTGTTTGTTTCAGAATGTGGGTTTCGTCTCTCTGTTAAACGTTGGGGTTTCGTTCATTTGTTTCAGAATCCGGGGTACGTCAAACTGTTAAACGTGTGGGTTTCGTTTGTTTGTTTCGGAATACGTTTTTCGTCTAACTGTTTGTATAGTTCACAAAGAAAATGTGCAACGTATATATATATATATATATATATATATATATATATATATATATATATATTCATTAATTTTTATACGTACATAAAATTAATAAAAATATATATAAAAAGGAAAAATACGTCCTATAAAGTTAAAGGGCGACTATTAATGTAATTTGATGCATAATAATCACTCAGGGAGTGAAACAATCGAAATAGTAAGTAAAATTAACAAACGCTGCAATCACCAATAAAAAAAACAATTGCATAATATATATATATATATATATATATATATATATATATATATATATATATATATATATATATATATATATATATATATATTTATATATATATATATATATATATATATATATATATATACGTTGCACATCTCATCCCTTTTTTCCATCTTTTAATTTCTATTCACCGGACACCTTATCAACGGACATTCACCAACTGGGCAGACTCCATATGCTTTTACACGCATACTCTAACTCTCCATTACTTTATATTAAAAAAAAATTAATTTTGGCTTTTCCACTGCAAACTTATCCATCTATGTAATTCCTCTGATGATAAAATTTTCATATTTGAAAAGCCTTGGCTTAAGGAAAGAAAAATACACATGTTTTTATTGAGTAAACTTTGCATTGAACAATCGAAGTTGAAATAGATTTGTCACTCGTACATCTTCATCTCTCTTCGTTCATTTAGCTATATATATAGCTATGCACATTTTCCTTTATATATATACACAGATATTTACTTTTCATCTCATATATATACATTTTAATGTTCATACTATATATATATATATTCAGCCTAATGTTAAAAAAAATCTATCTCGTGAGAGAGAAATACCCTTACTGATATACGAATGCAATCAGGACGGATTAATGATAATCATATCTTACATGACCCATCGTCGGGCTACAAGATTACAGTCCACCAAATCTTGGTCCGTCCAAGTTGTTACATTACTGCAGTCACTGAGGATGTGCTTCATTGTCTGTCTGAGATTTCAACAAGAGTAGTTGTTTGTTGTTGCTAGTCTCCAACTGTGGAGGTTGTTTGTTGTTGCTAGTCTCCAACTGTGGAGGTTGTTTGTTGTTGCTAGTCCCCAACTGTGGAAGTTTTTTGTTGTTGCTAGTCCCCAACTGTGGAGGTTGTTTGTTGTTGCTAGTCTCCAACTGTGGAGGTTGTTTGTTGTTGCTAGTCTCCAACTGTGGAGGTTGTTTGTTGTTGCTAGTCCCCAACTGTGGAAGTTTTTTGTTGTTGCTAGTCCCCAACTGTGGAGGTTGTTTGTTGTTGCTAGTCTCCAACTGTGGAGGTTGTTTGTTGTTGCTAGTCTCCAACTGTGGAGGTTGTTTGTTGTTGCTAGTCTCCAACTGTGGAGGTTGTTTGTTGTTGCTAGTCCCCAACTGTGGAGGTTTTTTGTTGTTGCTAGTCTCCAACTGTGGAGGTTGTTTGTTGTTGCTAGTCTCCAACTGTGGAGGTTGTTTGTTGTTGCTAGTCCCCAACTGTGGAGGTTGCTTGTTGTTGCTAGTCTCCAACTGTGGAGGTTGTTTGTTGTTGCTAGTCTCCAACTGTGGAGGTTGTTTGTTGTTGCTAGTCCCCAACTGTGGAGGTTGTTTGTTGTTGCTAGTCTCCAACTGTGGAGGTTGTTTGTTGTTGCTAGTCTCCAACTGTGGAGGTTGTTTGTTGTTGCTAGTCCGCAACTGTGGAGGTTGTTTGTTGTTGCTAGTCTCCAACTGTGGAGGTTGTTTGTTGTTGCTAGTCCCCAACTGTGGATGTTGTTTGTTTTTGCTAGTCTCCAACTGTGGAGGTTGTTTATTGTTGCTAGTCCCCAACTGTGGAGGTTGTTTGTTGTTGCTAGTCTCTAACTGTGGAGGTTGTTTGTTGTTGCTAGTCTCCAACTGTGGAGGTTGTTTGTTGTTGCTTGTCCCCAACTGTGGAGGTTGTTTGTTGTTGCTAGTCTCCAACTGTGGAGGTTGTTTGTTGTTGCTAGTCTCCAACTGTGGAGGTTGTTTGTTGTTGCTAGTCTCCAACTGTGGAGGTTGTTTGTTGTTGCTAGTCTCCAACTGTGGAGGTCGTTTGTTGTCGCTAGTCTCCAACTGTGGAGGTTGTTTGTTGTTGCTAGTCTCCAACTGTGGAGGTTGTTTGTTGTTGCTAGTCTCCAATTGTGGAGGTTGTTTGTTGTTGCTAGTCTCCAACTGTGGAGGTTGTTTGTTGTTGCTTGTCCCCAACTGTGGAGGTTGTTTGTTTTTGCTAGTCTCCAACTGTGGAGGTTGTTTGTTGTTGCTAGTCTCCAACTGTGGAGGTTGTTTGTTGTTGCTAGTCTCCAACTGTGGAGGTTGTTTGTTGTTGCTAGTCCCCAACTGTAGAGGTTGTTTGTTGTTGCTAGTCTCCAACTGTGGAGGTTGTTTGTTGTTGCTAGTCCCCAACTGTGGAGGTTGTTTGTTGTTGCTAGTCTCCAACTGTGGAGGTTGTTTGTTGTTGTTAGTCTCCAACTGTGGAGGTTGTTTGTTGTTGCTAGTCCCCAACTGTGGAGGTTGTTTGTTGTTGCAAGTCTCAAACTGTGGAGGTTGTTTGTTGTTGCTAGTCTCCAACTGTGGAGGTTGTTTGTTGTTCCTAGTCTCCAACTGTGGAGGTTGTTTGTTGTTGCTAGTCTCCAACTGTTGAGGTTGTTTGTTGTTGCTAGTCTCCAACTGTAGAGGTTGTTTGTTGTTGCTAGTCTCCAACTGTGGAGGTTGTTTGTTGTTGCTAGTCTCCAACTGTGGAGGTTGTTAGTTGTTGCTAGTCTCCAACTGTGGAGGTTGTTTGTTGTTGCTAGTCTCACAACTGTGGAGGTTGTTTCTTGTTGCTAGTCTCCAACTGTGGAGGTTGTTTGTTGTTGCTAGTCTCCAACTGTGGAGGTTGTTTGTTGTTGCTAGTCTCCAACTGTGGAGGTTGTTTGTTGTTGCTAGTCTCCAACTGTGGAGGTTGTTTGTTGTTGCTAGTCCTTAACTGTGGAGGTTGTTTGTTGTTGCTTGTCTCCAACTGTGGAGGTTGTTTGTTGTTGCAAGTCTCCGACTGTGGAGGTTGTTTGTTGTTGCTAGTCTCTAACTGTGGAGGTTGTTTGTTGTTGCTAGTCTCCAACTGTGGAGGTTGTTTGTTGTTGCTAGTCTCCAACTGTAGAGGTTGTTTGTTGTTTCAAGTCTCCAACTGTGGAGGTTGTTTGTTATTGCTAGTCTCCAACTGTGGAGGTTGTTTGTTGTTGCTAGTCTCCAACTGTGGAGGTTGTTTGTTGTTGTTAGTCTCCAACTGTGGAGGTTGTTTGTTGTTGCTAGTCTCCAACTGTGGAGGTTGTTTGTTGTTGCTAGTCTCCAACTGTGGAGGTTGTTTGTTGTTGCTAGTCTCCAACTGTGGAGGTTGTTTGTTGTTGCTAGTCTCCAACTGTGGAGGCTGTTTGTTGTTGCTAGTCCCAAACTGTGGAGGTTGTTTTTTGTTGCTAGTCTCCAACTGTGGAGGTTGTTTGTTGTGTCTAGTCTCCAACTGTGGAGGTTGTTTGTTGTTGCTAGTCTCCAACTGTGGAGGTCGTTTGTTGTTGCTAGTCCCGAACTGTGGAGGTTGTTTGTTTCTGCTAGTCCCCAACTGTAGAGGTGTTTTGTTGTTGCTAGTATCTAACTGTGGAGGTTGTTTGTTGTTGCTAGTCCCCAACTGTGGAGGTTGTTTGTTGTTGCTAGTCCCCAACTGTGGAGGTTGTTTGTTGTTGCTAGTCCCCAACTCTGGAGGTTGTTTGTTGTTGCTAGTCTCCAACTGTGGAGGTTGTTTGTTGTTGCTAGTCCCCAACTGTGAAGGTTGTTTGTTGTTGCTAGTCTCCAACTGTGGAGGTTGTTTGTTGTTGCTAGTCCCCAAGTGTGGAGGTTGTTTGTTGTTGCTAGTCTCCAACTGTGGCGGTTGTTTGTTGTTGCTAGTCCCCAACTGTGGAAGTTGTTTGTTGTTGCTAGTCCCCAACTCTGGAGGTTGTTTGTTGTTGCTAGTCTCCAACTGTGGAGGTTGTTTGTTGTTGCTAGTCCCCAACTGTGAAGGTTGTTTGTTGTTGCTAGTCTCCAACTGTGGAGGTTGTTTGTTGTTGCTAGTCCCCAAGTGTGGAGGTTGTTTGTTGTTGCTAGTCTCCAACTGTGGCGGTTGTTTGTTGTTGCTAGTCCCCAACTGTGGAAGTTGTTTGTTGTTGCTAGTCTCCAACTGTGGAGGTTGTTTGTTGTTGCTAGTCTCCAACTGTGGAGGTTGTTAGTTGTTGCTAGTCTCCAACTGTGGAGGTTGTTTGTTGTTGCTAGTCTCACAACTGTGGAGGTTGTTTCTTGTTGCTAGTCTCCAACTGTGGAGGTTGTTTGTTGTTGCTAGTCTCCAACTGTGGAGGTTGTTTGTTGTTGCTAGTCTCCAACTGTGGAGGTTGTTTGTTGTTGCTAGTCTCCAACTGTGGAGGTTGTTTGTTGTTGCTAGTCCTTAACTGTGGAGGTTGTTTGTTGTTGCTTGTCTCCAACTGTGGAGGTTGTTTGTTGTTGCAAGTCTCCGACTGTGGAGGTTGTTTGTTGTTGCTAGTCTCTAACTGTGGAGGTTGTTTGTTGTTGCTAGTCTCCAACTGTGGAGGTTGTTTGTTGTTGCTAGTCTCCAACTGTAGAGGTTGTTTGTTGTTTCAAGTCTCCAACTGTGGAGGTTGTTTGTTATTGCTAGTCTCCAACTGTGGAGGTTGTTTGTTGTTGCTAGTCTCCAACTGTGGAGGTTGTTTGTTGTTGTTAGTCTCCAACTGTGGAGGTTGTTTGTTGTTGCTAGTCTCCAACTGTGGAGGTTGTTTGTTGTTGCTAGTCTCCAACTGTGGAGGTTGTTTGTTGTTGCTAGTCTCCAACTGTGGAGGTTGTTTGTTGTTGCTAGTCTCCAACTGTGGAGGCTGTTTGTTGTTGCTAGTCCCAAACTGTGGAGGTTGTTTTTTGTTGCTAGTCTCCAACTGTGGAGGTTGTTTGTTGTGTCTAGTCTCCAACTGTGGAGGTTGTTAGTTGTTGCTAGTCTCCAACTGTGGAGGTTGTTTGTTGTTGCTAGTCTCACAACTGTGGAGGTTGTTTCTTGTTGCTAGTCTCCAACTGTGGAGGTTGTTTGTTGTTGCTAGTCTCCAACTGTGGAGGTTGTTTGTTGTTGCTAGTCTCCAACTGTGGAGGTTGTTTGTTGTTGCTAGTCTCCAACTGTGGAGGTTGTTTGTTGTTGCTAGTCCTTAACTGTGGAGGTTGTTTGTTGTTGCTTGTCTCCAACTGTGGAGGTTGTTTGTTGTTGCAAGTCTCCGACTGTGGAGGTTGTTTGTTGTTGCTAGTCTCTAACTGTGGAGGTTGTTTGTTGTTGCTAGTCTCCAACTGTGGAGGTTGTTTGTTGTTGCTAGTCTCCAACTGTAGAGGTTGTTTGTTGTTTCAAGTCTCCAACTGTGGAGGTTGTTTGTTATTGCTAGTCTCCAACTGTGGAGGTTGTTTGTTGTTGCTAGTCTCCAACTGTGGAGGTTGTTTGTTGTTGTTAGTCTCCAACTGTGGAGGTTGTTTGTTGTTGCTAGTCTCCAACTGTGGAGGTTGTTTGTTGTTGCTAGTCTCCAACTGTGGAGGTTGTTTGTTGTTGCTAGTCTCCAACTGTGGAGGTTGTTTGTTGTTGCTAGTCTCCAACTGTGGAGGCTGTTTGTTGTTGCTAGTCCCAAACTGTGGAGGTTGTTTTTTGTTGCTAGTCTCCAACTGTGGAGGTTGTTTGTTGTGTCTAGTCTCCAACTGTGGAGGTTGTTTGTTGTTGCTAGTCTCCAACTGTGGAGGTCGTTTGTTGTTGCTAGTCCCCAACTGTGGAGGTTGTTTGTTTTTGCTAGTCCCCAACTGTAGAGGTTGTTTGTTGTTGCTAGTATCTAACTGTGGAGGTTGTTTGTTGTTGCTAGTCCCCAACTGTGGAGGTTGTTTGTTGTTGCTAGTCCCCAACTGTGGAGGTTGTTTGTTGTTGCTAGTCCCCAACTCTGGAGGTTGTTTGTTGTTGCTAGTCTCCAACTGTGGAGGTTGTTTGTTGTTGCTAGTCCCCAACTGTGAAGGTTGTTTGTTGTTGCTAGTCTCCAACTGTGGAGGTTGTTTGTTGTTGCTAGTCCCCAAGTGTGGAGGTTGTTTGTTGTTGCTAGTCTCCAACTGTGGCGGTTGTTTGTTGTTGCTAGTCCCCAACTGTGGAAGTTGTTTGTTGTTGCTAGTCTCCAATTGTGGAGGTTGTTTGTTGTTGCTAGTCCCCAACTGTGGAGGTTGTTTGTTGTTGCTAGTCCCCAACTGTGGAGGTTGTTTGTTGTTGCTAGTCTCCAATTGTGGAGGTTTTTTGTTGTTGCTAGTCACCAACTGTGGAGGTTGTTTGTTGTTGCTAGTCTCCAACTGTGGAGGTTGTTTGTTGTTGCTAGTCCCCAACTGTGGAGGTTGTTTGTTGTTGCTAGTCTCCAACTGTGGAGGTTGTTTGTTGTTGCTAGTCCCCAACTGTGGAGGTTGCTTGCTGTCCTTCCAACCTTCGCTCTTGCTCGATTCAGGGTCACCCAGTCCTTCCTGTGGAGATCCGTTGTATGTTGGAGATGTTCACTGGGTTCTTGGATAGCTTAGTTGAAGTAGTCATTATAATCATTGCAATGTTGTCTTTCTATGTTAATAACCATCCGCCTTCCATTTACCACTACTGTTGGTCAGAACGCGTCGAATAAATATTAACATCGGGGGACAACGTTAAAGGAACAGTAATATTATATAAATAAGCAGTGGGCTTTTCTTTATGATTAATACATCATTACACACTAGCACAGACAACAGAAAAGGCAATTATTAATTTATATATATATACAAAAATTAGTAGCAATAAAACAGTAAACATTAACATTAAAAGAATAAAACGAATGAACGCAAGAATATAGGTGAGACAGACCTGAAATGATATATGTGAAAATTTGTTTTTGAAATGATGCATTCTTCAATTGAGGAATGGATCAATTGAAACAATACTTATGTGGACTTTCCAATTTATCACCGATTAGATGTTATTCTCTTTCATTACATTCATTTCTTTTATACTATTTAAAAAAATAAGTTTCTTCTTGTCATCTATTTCTAATCCGAGAAATCATCCTGGATCCCTGATTCAATTACAACTTTGTCATGGGTTATCTCTAATAAGCTATTATCGCCAGATACACACCAACTACTTAAGTTTGTAGAGGGGTATCTGTAGCCAAAATTGTATGTACGCCGACTTATACAAGGGGCTTTAATCTTTTTTCGCTTGCTGCTTGAATGGTCACATGACAATTCCCCCCTTCTAATTCTGCCTATAATTACTGGTGACATTTTATTTACTAGATCTTTAGACTTTTCTCCAACAACATCACATTCAATACTATACTCGGAAACAATGTGTTCACAACTGAAACTTCGTTATGTGGTATGCTTTTCTCTAACAACACAATTTTCAATACCGATCCCAATCGCTTATAATCTTAGACATTCAAGAACTAAAACGGAACTAACAATTTTCTATTCTATTGTATTTCACTGGTGACAAAGTACGCCAGTCATTCGTGGTCGATACACACAAATACTCTTGTTCCGGTATGCATTTGTTCATCCTTACATCCAGGTACTGCATGCCAAGCGGAGTTGATCCCCTTTATTGCGACCATAAGGTAAGTCAAAACTATTTCCACGACTAGATTCAGGTTCTGGATTATCTAATCCGCTACAATATCATATGATACTATACAATAATATTTCAATTGGATATTGATACCTCGTTTCAAACGTACTATCCACATCCGAATAATTACTTCTACCTGTATTTTTTAGAGCGCATTACAAGATTTTACTGCGCCTTCAAAATGACAACTGAAATGTTTGATTACATATTTATTGTGTCACACCTTATTTTTATGTTTTTATTTTTATTTCTTTTGTTTTAATTAATCATTATGTCACTTCAAATACTATTCTAGAAAGTTTATGACCTTTGGATTAGTCGCCCTTGAAAGTCAAGAGATTACTTTAAAAGAAATTATATTTCGTTTTCATGTGTTTATTTGTATCTTATAACACTATACATGAAATGGATAATAATAATGATATTTAATCATTTAGTTATTTAATTATAAATAATTTTACTCTGGACTGACCCTATCACATTTAATCTAAGTTCTAAGGAAGACATATCGAAAACTGCAGCATTTATAATTATTGATTAATTTTTAAATATATGTAATGTTGAATACTTTTACATTTTATTAGAACCCAATATCCTTTACATTGTAGTATATCTTTCGGATGCATGACTTATATATATATATATATATATATATATATATATATATATATATATATATATATATATATATATATATATATATTCTAAAGATGAAAGATGAGAATAAAAAATTGTTAAGATACAATATTCATTAGAACATCAAAAATTCAGAGCAAGGAGCCTCATATTCTTAATCCATGGATTTTCAAAGATAAACTTTTTTCATCAGAGGATAGGGAAATTATTTTGACGTGTTTTTGGACAGCGTCCACCCTGACACTTCGCTCTTATCTAAACATAAGACTCTTACATTTGGCTTTAATTTTATTTCATGTAAAAATTTCAAAGTTAAATGTTGTCGATAATAATGATAATATTTACAATTACACCGTCGGAATTTTTCTATCCTCTGATGAAAAGAGTTTATCTTTGAAAATCCATGTAATAAGGATATGAGGCTCCTTGCTCTGAACTTTTGATGTTCTAATAAATATTATATCTTTACAATTTTTATTCCCATCTTTCATCTCTAGAATTGATTGTTCTATTCAATATATTGAGCTTTATATTATCACGATAGATTATTATTAAACGATAATTCAATTACCTTTAATTTAATTCAACATATATATATATATATATATATATATATATATATATATATATATACAGAGAGGAGAGAGAGATAGATAGAGAGGGAGAGAGAGAGAGAGAGAGTAAATTACTGTACGTATGTTGAGATGAATATTTAATCGGTAGTGTTTAAATTACGGTCATGACACAGAGAAATCGGTGGTTTTACTTATGGAAACATTTTGTTTTTGTATTTTATTTAATATAGGTTTTATACAAATTTAACTGAATACCATTTTTTCCATTGTTAAAATTCTACATGCACGTAGGCGGCGAAGACACGTGATTATTTAAATAAATACAACACCAGGAACTTTAGCCAGAGGTGAATAATTTACATGCGATGGGGGCGATCATTGATTGACTGTCGGATAACGTCATTCACGCTCGGGATAAAGTGTTTGTGACCCTATTGAAGTGCTCTAGAAAAGCCCTCTGATGGTGGCATGAGCGGTCAAAGAGGGGGGAGGGCATGTAGAATGTCGGCGCACCCCATTTATTCATTGAGAATAGACAGACGCACGGAATGAAAAGTAAACATTTGCTTTCGGGGCAGCTGCTTAATAGCTCTTAATTACGTATTCCTCACCTGGTGTGATCAGTCCAGATGTGTGGAAATCTAAGACAATCTATTGTGCATAAGCTAAAGTACCTGTTTATACTGGGTAAGTTGTCATCTTGATATAATAAAGAGTTGATGTCTGTCTCTAACCGAAAGTACTTTCAATTTCGCAAAGATCTGGCGAATCTTCGGAATTGAGGCCGCAGCTTCTTTATTGGTGAGGCCACACCCTTTTAATGCAGATTATCGTTAATTCGCACAATTAGAGCAGGATTATTAAAACTATTTCGCGATTTTCATACACCGAGTAAGAGTCACTTAGTTGTTAAATCTTCACTGTGAAATGGAAACTTTCTTTATAGCTATTGTATTACATCCCTAATTTTCGAACAAACAACGATCTACATTATACATGAAAGAATTAAGTTACAACGGCTATTCTCTTATTTGTTTATTTTTATAATAAGTGTTTAGCTTATTTTTATAATAAATTATTTGTTTATTTTCATAATTAATTATTTGTTTATTTTTATAATAAATTATTCGTTTACTTTTATAATAAATTATGTGTTTATTTTTATAATAAATTATTTGTTTATTTTTATAATACATTATTTGTTTATTTTTATAATACATTGTTCAATAATTTGTATGATAAATTATTTGTTTATTTTTATAATAAATTATTTGTTTATTTTTATAATAAATAATTCGTTTATTTTTATAATAAGGTATTAGTTTATTTTTATGATAAATTATTTGCATATTTTTATAATAAATTATTTGTTTATTTTTATAATAAGTTATTTGTTTATTTTTATAGTAAATTATTTGTTTATTTTTATAATATATTATTTGTTTATTGTTATAATAAATTATTTGTTTATCTTTATAATTAATTATTTGTTTATTTTCATAATATATTTTTTTTATTTTTATAATAAATTGATTGTTTATTTTTATAATAAATTATTTGTTTATATTCATAAATTATTTGTTTATTTTTATAATGAATTATTTGTTCATTTTTATAAATTATTTATTTTTATAATAAGGTATTCGTTTATTTTTATGATAAATTATTTGTATATTTTTATAATAAATTATCTGTTTATTTTTATAATAAATTATTTGTTTATTGTTATAATAAATTATTTGTTTATTGCTATAATAAATTATTTGTTTATTTTTATAATAAATTATTTGCTAATTTTTATAATACATTATTTGCTATGTTTGTAATAAATTATTTGTTTATTTTCATAATACATTACCTAATTACTGCGAGGTAATAGTACCATTTTCCCACAAATCTAAATTATGAGAGGATAGTAAATATTCTGCAATACAGGTAAAAAATCAACCAAAAATGTCTCGGTTACCAGAATTAATGTTTCAAACGAATGTCTTCTTTTTATAGCATATAAATTATGTATAACGGACAAAAGAAGAAAAACACGTTTAAAAACGTGTTTTTCTTCTTTTGTCCGTTATACATAATTTATAGATTGAGTCTTTATTTATTCATAATTTTCCCTCGTGGTTGGGATGCCATACGTTGGGAAATTCTGTTGCAATAATCAAAGCAAATGTGTTTTCATCTTATTCTTTTTTGCATTTCACGTTATTCTTTCAGTTTTAGTTTGAATAAAAGAACATCAAATATTATTACAATTCTATTGTGAAACGCTTTTGATATTTTCCCAACAATGGCGGCTTTTCAATTTTTCTCTATAAATTTTCACCATTGAATCTAATGTGTATTATGTCACGACCAACTCACGTCAATCATACGGTTTATCTTGCTTTTAGTTATATATTCTTTAAATATGTGTTCATGTGTTTTACTTATCTTCTTTAATACAAACAATCGTGTTGATGTTCGAGGTTATTATTTTACTGAATAGAACAACCATAACATCTAAATATTGAAGTTTTAAAAGCAGACATTTTGAGAGCAGATAAATCACTATTCCGTTTATGTAACTTACAAACTTATGTAACTTACAAGCAAATTCTGACAATGTGAAGGTAGTATTATTTTAATAATCATTGACATCTAATAAATTTAACCTCTGACTCACCAGATCGCGAGTCTGTGCAAGGAACATGAATATCTTCAGTTCTCTAGTTAATTGAATCCTCCCTAAACGTTGCTGATAATGTAAGAATAATGGTCAGCACTATATTCTGGCACAAGTTTGGTTGAATGAACATGTATGCCATTCCACCGCCTAAGTAAATCAACAATTTTTGATGTTATTTGGAAGTTAACATTTTTTAGACTAGTTTATCTACTCGGACATCTAAGAAGTTAATAGACAACCTTTATTATCATTAATTATGAAGACTATTCTCAGAGGGTCTTGATCAACGTAGACCATATATTTTTGATTATGTTACCGTTCTGAGAAATTGGACAAACATTAGGTTTATGTTAGAAGTCCGAATCCCGAGGTTTTCGGCGAGTAAATGCCGATTAATTTCACTTCAGATTAACCTATGATATGAAACTCTAATAATTCTCATGCTTCTTTGTCCTGTGCCAAACTTGAATCGTGATATATATGAACATCTGAAACTTAAAACATCTTAGTTAGTGCAAAATACCGATGTTTCAAACTTTTACTGCTGCTTTGTTCAGCTCCAAGTGTTGGCCGTCGGCAAAAGAAGCCACACTTTAAACATTTATGAATTATTTTCCTGGGGTGTCTATTTACTTCTTTCATGTATACTTTTATAATGTATGTTAACAGAGATATATAATACATTTAACAGTAGTATTAGTGCAAGTAGCTTCATAGATAGATGAACATTTAGAGTGAACCTGATAGTACTTCAACTAAGATGTGACTTTATACCCTCCAGCCCTTCCAGATTCAGGCGAATTAAAAACTGGACGTCTGCATTGTGTGAATTGTGTAAACATGTACTTCACTCGATGGCTGGTTACTTAACACACCAGCAACCATCCTAAATATTGGGTTGGCCAAAAAATTTGTGCGTTTTTTAATGCCATCTTTCTAGCATAATAAAGAACATTTTATATTCTTATTCTTCAAATCCTGTATTAGCTGTAGTGAGTAATTTGACGTCAGTGTGTAATAAGCTTCCAAGCAGAATAGGTCTTTCATTTTTGCTTGTATTTAAGGCCTTGAAATAAAAGATCAAGCAGAGCACGACCGACATCTTATGCTGTATTACTACAGAAAAAAAGCAGAAAATAGCGGCAGAAACCCGCATAAAGATATGCCATGTGTATGGGGAAAATGCTGTTACAGAACGGATGTGCCAGAAATGGTTTGCGCGATCCCGAAAAATAAAATTTTCAGAAAAATATGCTCCTTGCTTTGGCCGGCAAAAGATGATCAATAGTAACTAAGTCAAAGCTGTAGTTGAACAAGGTTGTCGTTTGACAACCAGACAAATCGCACATATTCTCAAAATTGCCAAATCGAGCGAAGTAAACGAATTGCATAAACTCGATTATTTTTGTAAACTTGATGTTTGGGTTTCTCCTTCCTATAAAAACGAACGAACTTTTTGACCAACCCAATATTTCCGACAGATATAGTGAGACAGAGATGAGTAAAATGACATATAGTGGCACACAAAACAAAATCTTACTAGGTAGTCCTATCAATGTCACCTGTGCTGCAGGTAATGTTGATCTGCAGCAGGTATAAAAAGTTACCTTCGAAGACGAACGAGGAATGTAGAGAAAGATAAGGATGCAGCGAATCATCATGGATGTAAATAGAAATACTCGAGTTACTGCCCAATCGACTGGTCTTTGTTTAGCCGTCGTTATAGACCACCGTTTAAAATCTTTTGTTAATAAATTACATGTCTCAAAGAAATACATTTCTCATTTTATTTTCATCATAGTTCACGTGATAAATATCACACTATGTATTTGTTAAGAACTTGTTTAAGGGAAGTAAGAATACATCGTCAATTTTATCGGTAATCTCTCTATGTAAAACGCAATGTTTGTGTATATCTGTGAGTGTTTGTGTGAGAGGTTAGAGAATATACATGAAACTAAAAGTGTATTCGAATGTAAAATCTAACAGGGAAGACAATGGAAGTGTTCATAAATCTGCCAGAGTGGGGTATGAAGGTATAAGCCCTTAATACTTAAAATATATCCTTTTTTTATTAAATTTAAATCATACGCATGAATCTTCTGCCATCCTAACATAAATGAGCTATGGGGACCGAACCGAGACAACCGAGAGTTAACTACAGGCCAAGCAACTAACTTCTTGCCCCCCTCTGACGTCACTGTCGTTTGTTAACTTAATTTCGCGCCTTTTTAAATTTAATTTCATAATTCACAAAGTTTAAATGCCTACTGCATGCGCCGTTCCTCATTGCCAGGGTAATTATAAAAATAAACGGAAAGTCTCAGTGTTTGGATTTCCTAAAGAGAAAGAATTACGGCAAATATGGATACGCGCAATAGAGCGAGATATGTTTACACCGACTAAATATAGTGTAGTAAGTTTGAATTATTGTTTTTATTATATAAAAAAATCAAAAGTCTGAATTACTTATTCATTATTTCATAAAAAGGTAGTGTATAGCCAATAATTATTGTTTCTAGTTTTTTTATTACTTTTTTCGATGTCTTATTAAGTGTAGTATATTTTATCTTTTCACTGTACTTTTGTAGATTAAATAAATGAAATAATAACGGCATATTTAATCAATATTTTCACACACAAAAAAATATTGATTAAACAATGCTTCATTCAATGATAATATCGTTAATTAACAAAATTAATTTTTTTTCGAGTCATAATGATTTTATTAATACGGAGTTTAGGGTCATTGTTCGTGATATATACGAAATAGTTAAAAAATGTTTTATTTTAAACATATACAGATCTTTATTTTCATTAAAAAAAAATTCATGGATTTTTTTATATATAAAAATATACCTTTAGTAATGATGTTTTGTCTAAAAAAATAATTCATTTTCACTAAGATTTAAAAAAAATAGTTTAATTTACTGCATTTCGAACAATTTGGAACAATGTTATTTAATAAATAGTAAATCACATGATATATATCATGGAATTATATTTTTTTGTGAAAATATTGATTAAACAATGCTTTATTCAATGATAATATCGTTAATTAACAAAATTAATTTTTCTTCGAAGTATACTGATTTTATTAACACGGATTTTAGTGGCATTTTTTGTAATATATACGAAATAATTAAAAAAATATTTATTTTAAACATATACAGACCTTTAATTTCATTAAAAAAAATCATGGATTTTTTTATATATAAAATATAACTTTAGTAAAGGTGTATTTTGTTTAGAAAAATAATACATTTTCACTAAGATTTAAGAAAAATTGTTTCACTATATCTCCTGTGTTTGTTTATAAATAAATATTGAAAATTTTATTAAAATTGGTTGATTTCCTGAATTTTGGTGAAATTTTAAGTGGAGGGAGGGTCAAAATGTTTTTACATTTTGGGGATCGGCCTTTGATTTTGCACGTACCTATCTCTTACTTAATAGTAAGATAGGAGTTGGTGATTCCATTATCAAACAAACAGTGAACATTGAATTTTTTTGTATAATTTTTAAACAAATTTTAAAGTCTGAATTACTTCCGGTTGATTGTGTTAGGAGTTTAAATAATGGTATCGTTTGTCTTTTAAATTATTTCTTCAGGTTTGTGAACTTCATTTTCGACCCGAGGACATAAATAGAGAGGCATCTGCATTTGACTCCAAAACAGGTAGAACAATTACTGTTAAACTTCGGAAACCATATCTCCGAAATGGTGCTATTCCTCAAATTCTGTCTAACTGCCCCCTCCCAATTTATCTGCATCGTCGACAAGATTCAGAGAGTCACCAGATTCTAAAAGAGTACGACTTCTTTCTTTTGTTTCGTGTGAATCAGATGATTTTTGTGTTGGCATTAGTTTCCCCGATGTTTTTCTAGTTAGAAATCATTTCTGAAAAGACATCGGGTACTTACGGGAAGGACCACGAGAAGGTTGCCAACACCCCTAAGTGAAAGTGGTACTGGTGAACCGACTGGAACACCCAGGTCTTCAGTCCGTGTCGGTACCCATTTAACCACCGTCACCTCCCGAGTACGATTTTAAAATTCTGCATGTAAACGTGCTTTAAGTGAAAGCATTGCTGCTGCTATAGCGTATATGCTAGTTAAGACGTTCAGAACTCTTGTAGACATAATAAAAAATTCAATTTTCTTGATCGAAATTGGAGCATTATTAGGCAAAAAGATAGACTTATTATATGCCATATTAGCTAATATCCATGTCCCAAAATCCCACTGTCCATGGTAATTTCATCTGATTTAGCAGTAAGGGTATTCTGCGGTGATGTGGAAATGAATGCTATAGGGGAGTAGAAAATTTCTAAACATGTAACTAATGAAAATACTCTACACATTTGGATGGAGAACATGGAAAAATGGATATAGAAGAACAGCAAACTAAACCTCAAAATGCAATTTCTATATTAAAATTAATCTCGTCATTTCTGTTCTTAGTGCAAGATGAATCATTTAATATTTCAATGCAATTAAATTCCTATACGAACAGATACACATAATGACACTGAATAAGTTTTATTCTTTTTCATGTTCACTCTTGTGATGAGGGTCACAATATTGAAAAAATAGAAAGAATGATTATCTGGAGTTCCTCCAATTCTATACTGAACATTTTTTGTGATATGAAAAATGATCACATCAGTAAGAAAAAGCTAAAAAGAAAATTACAAACATCTACAAAATATTTTCTATCAGTTTGACTTAAAAAAATAATTCTGCACTAGTAAAAAAATATTTCTGCACTAGTACTTTGTTTGTTTGTATTTACATTATTTGTCTGAATTGATTTTTTTTTTTTGATTTATCGTTGTTTCATTTTTAAAACTAACTCATCGTTTGTTTTTATTATTTTTTGTTTACATTTTAAACATTATTCATCGTTTGTTTTTCATTTGTTAGTTTATTTAATTGTTTGTTCTCGAAATTCATAATTCAGTTTGTTGTAGTATTTGATCTTAATTGTTATTTTCTTTAAATTTATATTGAATAAAGATAAGTTTTAGGATAAATCGAATCGAGTTCCTTTTTCTTTTTTTACAGGCATTTTTTTTCTAAAACAAGCTTTCTAATAAAGTAATGGATTTATTATATTCCGTGATCATTAATTAATAAATACAGGAAATTTAATTAAAATTGGTTGCTTTCCTGAATTTTGATAGAGTATTTAGTGAATGGAGAAGTCGAAATGTTTTGATATTTTGGATAACTGTTTTTTGTTTACAGGAAATAATACATTTGCATCAAGCTTTCTAATAAAGTAATGGATTTATTATATTCCGTGATCATTAATTAATAAATACAGGAAATTTAATTAAAATTGATTGATTTCCTGAATTTTTATGGATTATTTAGTGAATGGAGAAGTCGAAATACCTTCTTATTAATATTATGACGGCCATTGTTTGACACGCAATGCAATGACGTCATTTTCGAGCTAGCAGGCCTATAGTAACTCTCGGTGGCCATAACCGAACCCCCTTTAAAACTCTAACTATATCCCATTTTATGTTATTTATATCATAATTCAACCAATCTCCGGGGAAGACAATGTAAATGCTCCCGAATCACTACGTTCATCTCTATGTGCCGAATAACTACGTGCACCCACCTCTAAATAAGCCATTGATTCAACATCTCTTTACAACTTTTGTCTAGTTTGGAGGGAAGTATCAGACTGAAAACATCGAGTGGGTGGTTTCGATTCTACCCTCTCCGATTATTTAAAAATAAAATCATATTTAATGAAAGAATATATTTTTTCTTTTTTTAATATAATAAAATGTAAGTGAATAAATTTGGTATATTTAGTACGTAACACATCTCTGTCTATCTGACTTTTTCTATCTTTCGTTCTCTCTCTCTCCCATTATCGCTCTCTTTATACTATATATATATATATATATATATATATATATATATATATATATATATATATATATATATATATATGCGATTTTATTAAGGCTTACCAAAGCATTCCGTTCAGGAGACCATGATAACCATGAAATACTTTTTCTTACAAATATTATTTTTTCAAATTAAATGTTTTTTTCCTACACGTGTTTCACTACCAAGTAAGTACTTGTTTGGCAGATCACAATGGAAATTAAATATATATATATATATATATATATATATATATATATATATATATATATATATATATATATATAACACTATTCCCTCTGTGTGCATGCCTGTCCATAAAAGAAGAAGACATACTAGGGAGTGTACCTTAAATATAAGTGTATTCACATGCACCATTTGCATGTTAACATAATGGAAGTACTTCTACATCTTTAACTGCCCCTTAAACGAACAAATGTCACTTTTTAACATGTTACAAAAAATCAAATTAATCTATTTATAAGCATTACGTTAACAGCATTAACATATATCTCAATAGCTCAGTGGGTAAATATCTAGCTAACAACATAAGGGTTACTGTTAAACACTTCTTAATAGTTGTTTCATATGATGATATCGCACACTCTAACCCGGACAACGTCGGGTAAACCTGCTAGTACTAATTACAGTCATAGTATTTGCTTATCATACTTTATCAAACCCAAAATATCAAAAGTGGATGAGCTTGTTCTTGCGGAACAATTAGAGACCTTTGGCGGGTCCCCAGGTTTCCGGGGACTCCTGGTTGAGAAACGCTGCTCTCAACAAGGGTTAACTTGTATTATTTAGATTAGTCGGACTACTGTTCTCATCTTGGGTGTCATTCTCACCACGTTTTGGCTGATGTTACCTCTGACCTTCTTCAGGTGTGTTTTGTTAAACTCGAGAAAATCATTACGTCGAACTCGGGAATCTATACGGCATTTTGAACGGAACTACTAATATTTAATCCATGGGGGTAAATGATGACAAAAAACTACGATTACAGTTATATACTCATGTTAAATTATAACATTATCCGAATATAATCGTCCGTCTATATCACACGCAGTCCCGTTAATTTTGAAACTGATTTCCTAGGAAAAATGTATGTGTTGGTGTCACTAGTTAATAGTCGGAATAGTGGATTAGTTTGTACGTCGTCAAGCTATATTGACTGCATTTTAGATTGAAGATGATAGTTGGTTTTTGGAAAGAGACAGAGAATAAGTACAAGATAGATAGATAGATATATAGATAAAGAAGGAGAGAGAGATAGAGAAAGAGAGAGATAGAGAAAGAAGGAGAGATAGAGAAAGAAATAGAGAGCGGAACATAAGCGGACACTCGACATTCTTTTTTTCTATTTCGTTTAGAGACCACATAAGTGAAGTAAATGTATGCGACACCGAGACAGGGCAGCAACTTGCCTTGAAATATTAATAGAATTACTGTTACAACACTAAATTTAATACGAACCGGAATCAAGTGAAAAAAGGAGTGGTAGCAGCTTCAGACAGTTGACGAAGAAAGGACATAATGGTGGAATGGGCGTTTATATCGGCCTTGTTGTTGACGTTGTTATAAATGCGGTCGCACGGTGGTTTTCTTTTTAAAATCTAGTAATGCGTTTTTGTGGTGAACCAGACCGACGTCATACAACCAATAAAACATAAAGGGTTATGCGGGATAACCGGATGTAAGACACTATAAAAAAGTATTTTTGTCTTGATTTTTTTAATTTCTTCTTTCCTTTTCTTTTTGCCTATTTTATGGTAGAGGGTGGTCATTAGCCTTACCCCATATAATTGCGGTTGATATTTTCTTGGTAGGCGAATATCCCCTTGGAATAACCGCAATAAAAAAGGGAATTCCGAAAATAATAAGTCATGTTTTCAAAACAAAAATCAATAATCAACGATCTATGAAAACAAGTTTAATAGGAAACAAATATATATATATATATATGTATATATATATATATATATATATATATATATATATATATATATGTGTGTGTGTGTGTGTGTTTATGTGTGTGTATGTGGAAAATGAAATAAGGTAAACCAAAATATTAGTTAAATATGTATCTACGTTTCACCTTTATTAGAAGGTTTCATCAGGACGTAGGATTGAATAAAAATAAAAATACAGAAAAATAAATGTTAGAACGCTGAGACATGTGCTACGGCCGAACAGTCGATAAAAGATTGAAAAGTGGGCGTTCAGAAGTCAACGGTTTATATAACGTTCCATAGAACATTACAGCCGATGAAAGTTTTAAAAGTGAGCGTTCAGAAGTCAATGGTATATATAACGTTCCATAGAACATTACAACCGATAAAAGTTTGAAAAGTTAGCGTTCAGAAGTCAACGGTATATATAACATTCCATAGAACATTACAACCAATAAAAGTTAAAAAAGTGAGCGTTAAGAGGTCAACGGTTTATATAACGTTCCATAGAACATTACAACCGATAAAAGTTTGAAAAGTTAGCGTTCAGAAGTCAACGGTATATATAACGTTCCATAGAACATTACAACCGATAAAAGTTTGAAAAGTGAGCGTTCAGAAGTCAACGGTATATATAACGTTCCATAGAACATTACAACCAATAAAAGTTAAAAAAGTGAGCGTTCAGAAGTCAACGGTTTATATAACGTTCCATAGAACATTACAACCGATAAAAGTTTGAAAAGTTAGCGTTCAGAAGTCAACGGTTTATATAACGTTCCATAGAACATTACAACCGATAAAAGATTGAAAAGTTAGCGTTCAGAAGTCAACGGTTTATATAACGTTCCATAGAACATTACAACCGATAAAAGATTGAAAAGTGAGCATTCAGAAGTAAACGGTATATATAACGTTGCATAGAACATTAGAACCGATAAAAGTTTGAAAAGTGAGCGTTCAGAAGTCAACGGTATATATAACGTTCCATAGAACATTACAACCAATAAAAGTTAAAAAAGTGAGCGTTCAGAAGTCAACGGTTTATATAACGTTCCATAGAACATTACAACCGATAAAAGTTTGAAAAGTTAGCGTTCAGAAGTCAACGGTTTATATAACGTTCCATAGAACATTACAACCGATAAAAGATTGAAAAGTTAGCGTTCAGAAGTCAACGGTTTATATAACGTTCCATAGAACATTACAACCGATAAAAGATTGAAAAGTGAGCATTCAGAAGTAAACGGTATATATAACGTTGCATAGAACATTAGAACCGATAAAAGTTTGAAAAGTTAGCGTTCAGAAGTCAACGGTATATATAACGTTCCATAGAACATTACAACCGATAAAAGTTTGAAAAGTGAGCGTTCAGAAGTCAACGGTATATATAACATTCCATAGAACATTACAACCAATAAAAGTTTGAAAAGTGAGCGTTCAGAAGTCAACGGTTTATATAACGTTCCATAGAACATTACAACCGATAAAGTTTGAAAAGTTAGCGTTCAGCAGTCAACTGTATATATAACGTTCCATAGAACATTACAACCGATAAAAGATTGAAAAGTGGGCGTTCAGAAGTCAACGGTATATATAACGTCAACACTCTTCTCTCAAGTTTGACCTGAGGCGCTCCTACCGGCAAATGCCGACACTCTCGTCTCAGGTTTTGCTTGAGGCGCCCTCACTGGCAAATGTCCACTCTCTCCCTTAAAGTTTTGCCTAAGGCGCACACACAGGCAAATGCCGACACCATCTCCATAAGTTTGGCCTAAAGCGAATACCAACACTCTCCGCTCAAGTTTGGCTTGAAGCGATCCCATCGGCGAATGCGGACACTCTACTCTCAAGTCTGGCTTGAGGCGCCCCCACCGGGTATGACGACACTTTCCCCTGAATTTGGCCTGATACACACGCACCAGCGTATGCCGACACTCTCCCCTCAAGTTGGGCTTGAAGCGCTCCCACCGGCGAATGCCGACACTCTCTTCTCAAGTTTAACCTGAGGCGCCCCCACCGGCGCATGCTGACACTCTCTCCACAATTTTGCCTGAGA
>OY744523.1:173810770-173823270 GCA_963556195.1 Sepiola atlantica | reverse complement strand
TAATGTTAATTACAAGGTTAGACATTTTAAATATTGTGACAAGTTTCGTAATTAATATTATTAATAGTGGGATGTCTAGTTTTAATGCAAACTGCTTTAAGAATTTTATTTATTATTAACTGAAATTTCTCTATCTTTAGAAAGCGGCAGTCACGTTTTTTAACTGTTGGTAAATTGAGCTAGTGTCGAAGGTTAACCTACCGGTAAGTGTTATGATAGTAAAACGATGTTTCATTTTTTTGTTTTATCATTGAAACTGATATATAACTTGTTTTTTTTCTACTGCGTTTTATCTGGTGCTACCAAACTAGGCTGTCTGAGGATACTGGCTTCTTGAAAAAAAATGCACCAAACATTGATATTATCATATTTTTCTTTTCCCTTTGTAAAATTAAATCATGTTCTGCTAAGCCAAAAACAAAAACTACATCCCGCAAACGGGGCTACCTGTTCGCCGTGGGTAGCGACACGTGATGACTTAGAACGGGATCCTGGTAGTTGGACGATTCGTGACCTGGTTATATACATACACTCTGCACTACTCTACTGGCCTTTTGGCTAAGATCAAAGTGTAGTATCTGTTCCGATGGATACTGCACCCCCATAGACCGGTATTGTCTTGGCCTTCAGGGCTTGATTTATGCCGGTCTATGGGTTTGTCCTGTGCAGTTCTAGGAGGTTCACCCTCCCAGGCTTCGCCTCCCTCTTTGATGAGGAGTAAGTTTATTGCTTACTGTCTGAGGCGCCAATACCGGGGAATGCCGACGGGGCTGCCCAGGCAATTTTTAAACCCCACTTTCACGACCCGACCTTGGGTCACATCTTACCTGTGGGAGTAAGATAAAAGCTGGCCTTGTGCCTTACTCCTGGAGAGGAGTAAATAAATACTGGCCTTTGGTCCTTACCTCGGTTAAACGAGAGGTAGGAGAGCCCCGATCCGATCGATTCAAGTCAAGTTATAATTATTATCCCCCGCAAATGTCAACCACACCACCAAAGAACAAGATGTAAAGACATTACAATATTATCTTTACCTTTACAATAAACACAGGTAAACCATATAAGTGTTAGAAGGCAAGGGTCAATCAATTTTTCAGATTAAATTACCTGATGTTTCTAAAAAACCGGTAAGATAAAACTGAAAAGAAAATCAGAAAAAAGATGATGGAATCTCAACAAATTGAGTTTCATACTTTCTTGTATCCTTGGGATGAAAGGGCAAATGGGTTTCTCCCCTAACACCTCCCACTTTTGGGCTTCGAGAAGGGTGGGAAGTAGGAAAGGCAAGAAAACGGAATACATCCACCTGGAAACCGAAACCCCAGACAAAAACCCAGAAACTAACCAAATAATTATAAAACAGAAGAACTCACTCTGCTGTGTCTGAAAGTACCTACTCAGACAGTGAGCAGTGAGCGGGAAGCCAAGCCAGCAAAAGATAATTCGATTGAAAACAAAAAAAATTCCAAAATTCTTAGTCATTTAAACTATAGAAAGAAAAAAAGATCAGCGACCTGTCCTTCTTTCTGATCGAAAAGTTTTTATCTCAAAATAACCCTCAAAACAGTAAGAACACTGAAAATTCGAAATATGCTTGTTGAAGTAGATCAGTACGAAAACGCAAAACACGTTTAAGGATTGGAAAAAGTCGACATCTACAAATGTTAAGTATTTGTTCATTAAATCTTAATACTTCAAAAGTTATCATAGAAAGTCAAGCTAACCTTGGCAACATCCGGAGAAATTAAAATTGCTTTAAATAGGAGCGGTCAATCTATATCCAGCAATACTTAAATCCTTACTTTTAACACCTCTACACGACAAAAAGTAATTTAAATCGAATATGGAATTGAAAATTTCGATCAATGTTTACCAACCCATTGAGTGGTTTTAAGTGCCACAAATTTGGGCACCACAGGGAAACTTTTAGACGACACAAATTATGTGGGAAATGTGCTGAAAACTAACCGAAGAAGAATGCTCAAATGAAACAAAATGCTTTTTTCTTTCTCCATAAAGATGTTTTTTTCTTTTTCTTTTATGAACGAGTATTGAGAAAAAAAAAGATGTAAATTTAGTATTTTTTGTTCAAACAATCGTTACTGCACATTTCAAAGCGTAATTCTCTTGATAATAAAATTAAAGGTATTTTCAAAAATACGCTTCATCAGTGAATATTTTTTGCCAACACAATCAAGCAAAAAATAAACAAACATAACTCTCAACATACGAACATGGTTAATTTAGCTTATTTTTCTCTATTTACCTTGTTGCAGACAAATGGGATATCTTTTCAATTATAGTCTTATAGAGATAATGTCACAGCTGGTATATTAAACAAATTAAAAATATAGACTAGTATTTTAAGACAATTATAAATCTTACATTTTTCTCAAAATGTCCACCATTAAAATTCTATTAATTAAAATAGTACATATTAAAAATATATATAAGGGGAAATAAAGGAATTCATATAGTGCTCAAATAAATCAAATGCATCAGTTATGATTTCCATAAAGCTCTGTATGAATGGATCTTGAGTCATATATCTGTACAAATCTCGATTTTTATGAGTGTTCAAATGCAACTCTAAACAACCGTTTATTTTAATTTTATTATATATCTTACATATATTTACATGTTATTATATATGCATATTACTGTTAATATGTTGAATATTATTCCTTCTTCTTGTCAGAATTCACAAGGAAAACCCGAATTTGACGGATCGTTGATCCATTCATGGTTCAATGCTTGCCGAGCGGTTATACGAAAATTGGCATCCCAAGTCAAGCATTGTTCAATGAAATTCAGGAAATAGTGATTTCTCGTTTTAAGGACTTGGTAAAGTTTTTTGGAACCCACCAAACATTTTTTGTTCCCAAATGAAGGAACTGGGCGAGGGTTTCCGCGCGTATCGAAATACACCAACCGATTCTTTGCTTTCTGTAGAACGGTATATGGTGGTTTCGAGCAGACTTCCATAATATACGCAAGCTGCTCTCTTTCGTTATCACCTGGAAACAAAGGTATTCCTGAATATATCTCAGCCAAAACGCAGCCGAGGCTCCACATGTCGATCTGCGTCGTGTAGGGTATACCCAGCAGGACCTCCGGGGCTCGGTAATATCGCGTTTGTATATAATCGAATATGCGGTCGTGCTGGAAGCAGCTGCATCCGAAATCGATTACTTTTATCACACCGGGTTCCCGAAAAGGCATGACGATGTTTTCCGGTTTGATATCACAGTGGATTATTTTCTGGCGGTGAATAAACTGAAAGCATTGAAGAACGGATTCTGCAATCCTCTTTATCTCGTTCATTTTCAGGCCATTAAAGTTATTCTGGTGAAGCACTTGGTAAAGATTTCGACCAAGCAATTCGAAAGTGATGCACAGGTGGTTCCGAAAGAATAAACAGTCCTTCATCTGCACAATGCAGAAACGGTCGAATTTATCCTTTTCGTTTAGAAATTGCAAGATCTTTATTTCTTCCATTACTTCGTTCATAAAGCGGTCGTCATTCTTCAGGATTTTCAAGGCAACCTCCATCCCATTCCGGTGATCGTAAACACGCAAAACTTCACCGAAGCTGCCCGTGCCAAGAAGACTTTTCAGTTCGTACCTGTATGCAATGTGATCGTATTTAATCTTTCTATAACTGTTATTTTGATCATCATACCCGTAGTTGTTGTCTTCCTGATCCGGACGCGCCATTATCTTTTCGGATTTAATCCCAACGTGCCATATCTCATTATATTCAACTATTTCGTGTAGTTCGTAGTCAGACAATTTCTGATGATATAATCGTATCGCTTCTTGTGGTTCTAGTGGCACCCGGCTGTCCTTTGGACGGTCTATGGTAGTATTCATATCGCACGTGATTTCAAGGATGATCAATTACGAAGGTTTGATTCCAGTATTATGAATATTGGTTTGTTATGTTTATTTTTCGCTAGTTTCAATGTTGAAAATAAAGAGACGATTGATTCATCTAAAAGTCTCATTTAATTTCTTTTAATCTACATAATGATTAACGAAATGTCTTTTTCCAAGTTTAGTTTCACAATTTTCTAGTCTATGCTCTTGAATCAAATATCCGTTATCTAAGAAAAAATATCAATTCCTTTTTTCTTTGAAAAGGCAAATCGAGCAGGATAATTTTTCTTGAAAGATCCTTTTGTCTTTTTTGGTGGTTGAGGAAATTCTTCCCTCCCAGAACTTAGCTGACTACCAGAAATATAAAGACAAAATAACGAAACAAATCAATGTCAGATCAAAAGAAATTTCCAATAAGCTTCATGACATCATAAATACATGACGTAATCATCATTGTATATTCGTTAATTTCAGGAACATGTTGCCAACAACGACATTTCTAGTTTCCGGATAGCGCTAACAATTTTAATCCTAAGTGCTATCTTCCCAATAAATACATATATCACGATGAATAGGGTTTTTAGGTGCCCAACCCATGAGGGAGTTCTGAGGGGGCTTGGTTTATGCTTACAGTTAGTTTATTACCAGTCATGAACGCCTGTGCGATGTTCTTTACTTTCCCCACCTCACATTAAGCTCGACTTGGTATCACATCAATCCCTGTGGAGAGGCAGGCTAATCCAACTCCATCCCATGCTTTTTTGTCTGATCATATGCTTTCAAGTCTGACTATACTTTATTAGACGCGTCAAAACTTTTCGTCAGTCGCGCGTCAATCTGTTATGCATAAATCTGAAACAGACCATTTACGTCGGTCTGGTACACTCAAGTTTGAAATCGCAAACTGACATGCCCCAAAGACTCTCTGTCCATTCGTCAGTCTGTCACGCTTGTTTTAAAAATATTTTTTTCATTGTTAAATGAACAGATTACATAGAGGTATTTTAACACCACTCGCTCGTGTTGGGTGATTCTTCACTAGAAAGATGTTTGTATTTTCCTTGATATCATTCATAACCAGATAGTTTTTGTCGAACAGCAGACGGTTTAGTCAGTTCGATGTAGTGTTGTTCATGCTTATTGAACTGCTATTTGTGATTTGTTTCTGTTTGTTAGGTAATTCAAACTGCTGTATAGAGCTCACGAAGATAGTACCTCAGACTTGCATGAAGTCCGCTGTCTTGATAGCTATTCGTTACATTGAAGGATTCCATGGATTTACCGAGAACCGAAACACTCGGCAGTTGTGTGGGAAGTCGGTTACGGTTTGACACAAAACATACAAAGGAAGAGCACAAAATAAATGTTGCCACTTTTGCTTCATTGATTTGAAATTCTGCGTCTGAGCTGTATCTGTGTGTCACAAGCAGAAGCGTAGACAACCAGAGGACGTCGGATCCTGATGTTGACTTTTTGGGGATTCTTGATATAGCCTTGTTATCTGGGTAGCTATGAAATTACGATATTGCATCACTAGCTACCACAGTGACAAATGGTTGGATTGTAAGAGGGATGTTGTTTATTAGGGAAGCCTAAGGCTATTGTTTCATTCGTATGCATTCAAACAAACTCTTATGTGATAGTCTGGGCGATTTTGCACGAATAGCTTTCACAACTTATAGTCCCTTGAAATCATTGAAAATGAAATACTCCAACAGCAAAATTAATTACGTTAGTAAATGGGGCTGGCATTTAATCAAGAGAACATCGGTCCTTCAATCAGTTGGCGTACTCATAGCAGTCTTAATAGATCGACCATAAGGATAATTTTTTGTTGTAAATTTTTATGACTGGTGGATTAATGTATATTATTGTGTTCTGTGATGTATGCTATTACACTTTTGATGCTGATATTTAACAACCGCCCACTGAGGTAGGATAAGGAATGAAGACGATATGATGTAGTAGATAGGTTAGAAAGAGTTTCTATCGAAGTCATGAAAATTGAGGCTTCTGAATGTTAGGTGAAATCTATGCGATATTTAAATCTCTACATTCTTTATTCCAGTATGTTGACGGGCATACCTTTCGTCAACAGGATGAGTAAAATATATTTCCCAAACAGAACACAACTTCATAAGCTCCTGGGGCGAATCTTCTTTTCAGACTTTAGATGGAAGTCGTACATCAACTCTGTTGCTATAACCGCTGGGAAAATTGTTGGACAAGCTATCTCACGTTGACGCCATCCTTTACCTGTACAAGAGTCAACTACATCCTAAGATGCATACAGCTGCCACATCTAGGGAGGTGCCGCTTAGAGCACTCTATACTGCCTTGACAGAGTCCAACACGGACTTTGGAATCTAGTGGGGGATGTTCTCTTCTCTTCTCTAAACTCACTCTTTCACAGAAGAGACGTTGCTAGTCTTTTATTGCTCTACCGTTATTTTTCATAGTAGGTGCTCGACTGATTTCAAATCTATGGTATCCCCGTTGTAAAACATTCACAATAAGAACCCGTTTTGCTACTACTACTATTAATGATTTCCATCTCTCCCTCTACGTGCCCAAGACGAAACGAAACTTTCATGAAGAGAGGTTTTTCCTAGAACTTCCCGTCTGTGGAACACAGTGCCGCGAGCCTGTTTCCCTGCCGACTACAATATGGTCATCTTTAAGTTTAATATAAACATGTTCTTGTTGGACCGTCCTCGTAAATAATCAATTTCCGCCCTGCTACAACGATCGTGCCGGTGAACGCGATGTTGTCTCACCATCCACCAGTAAACATCTTTAACCCCTATCCTCGAGACAACCTTTTTAACCCTTTAAGTTGTATTTTAGCCTTGATAAGCGGTAACATTTAATGTAAAAATAGAATAGTTTAGCATAACTTTTATTTCCCGTTACGGAGATTAAACTCAAGATATAATAATACTAAACCTTATTTCTAGAATCATTACCTAATTTTGATCCAAATACATTACATGATTTTGATTATAGAAAATGTTTAAAATTTCATCTTGAAGCTGAAAGTGAAATACATGGAACCTTGTTTAATTCGTCTCTGATGACTCTAAATCCAATTCAATGCAAATCTGCTAAATTATTTCTTTTAATGAGAGGTCGTGTCTATAATATGCTCCTTTAAACTTAAAAAAAATACTCCAAAGAAATTAACATTTTTAGAATATTTTTAATTTATATCTAATACCTATTGTAAAAAATACACAAATATCGGAGGTATGTGAATTTTCGCGAAGGTTATCCACCAATTTAGCATGAAACTAAATTATTACAGGGTCACGTTTACCCTTTCAAATAGCAGTTTTATTCCAAAATTAATACTGATCGCTGAATTAGTTTAAGAGTGAATCCTGTACATCCAAAGATATACACATATAATTATAGCTTACTTTATAAATATATAGTGCTTACCGACTTGCTTGGTCACTGTCGTGTGTAAAACTTCACTTGAGCGATTAAAAAAAACTTTCTCGGTTCGGTTTACTCACGATTCATGAAACATTTCCCCGTTGAAACAGTATACTCATCGGAGGTAAGAATAAAAAATAAAAGGCATCAGATTATAATAGTAGGCGTCTATATATTTGCGGTTTCTTATCTTTCTTTTACTTTCTTTTGGTTATAGTCTTCTCATATCACTGTGACGTCATTTTGCTTACACACCCGACAAAAACATGTACTAAGTATATTCAGAATTATGTAAGAGGGGTATTTCTTACGATTGGCGCGCAATATTTTGAGAATTTGTCCTTGAATACTCACACCGTCTAAATGAATCCACTAACATATAAATACATACGGACACACTAGCTCACCTACACAAATCATGCCAAAGGCAATAATCCCTCTCGTATATATATATATATATATATATATATATATATATATATATATATAATTATTAATGACAAAATATGTATTAGCATATACAATCAGTGCCTTTTACAGTCTCCTTAAAAAATTCAAAATGGCGTATTAGTAAGTTCCCCCACTTGTAAGTTTGCTCTTTTCTTTGTATTTTGTTTGGTTTTACCCAATAATGAACCACTATATAGTATAGTCTTTTTTAAGACACTTTAATCCAAGAACTTTTTACTCTTTGCGAATTTCTCTGATGATTTTGTAATGTTGCAGAGACGATATTAACATAAAAATGTTGTTTGGCACAAGACAAATGAAACGGACCATAAAAATATATCTCACGTAAGTTTTATGTCTTTTGAAAATGTCGAGAGGTCGCACATTGAAGCGTTGATGAAATCAGAATAATAAAGAGAATATTTAAAATATATATTTTTTGAAGCCTGATCAATGCAGAAATTTGTTTTTTTTAATAAATTATTTATTTATCTTAAAAACAATATTTTTTGTTTAAACTTGAGTACTTTCGGTACAAGATACCTTCATCGGAAGCATAGTCATTTTCATTTTTTTTCTTTTTATTTCTTCCTGACTGAGACATTTTCCCAGTCAAGTTGAAATTCGTCTAATGTTGTTGACACCGAAATTCGAAATGTCTATTTTTTGCGCAGCACGCGGACACGTGATTAACGTATTTCGAGAAGTCGCACATCGAAGCTTCTCAACTCAGACTTATTTTTTATGTTTGCTGTATTATGAATTCATGAAACGGCCGTAATTATTTTCGATATGAACCGATTTTAGTCTTTATAAAGTTATATTTTATTTCTTGTAAACTATCTCAGTATATATATTTAAGCACACACTGTTAAAAATAACAGAATTCTTTGTTTGATCATATATTTTTAAAAAATTCTAATTAACTTTTTTGTGTTAATATCAAAAAGAATAATGTATGTATCCCGAACGTTTTCGTCGACTCATTTTCAGGTGACAGACACAAATAAAGAAGAGGACTTTGAAAACGCATCCGAAGATGCGCACGGGAAGTCAGTTGAACGCCAAAAAAACTATCAAAGTTACAAGAAATACGTTAACAATTTAGATTTTATAACGCCAGCATTAGTGTCACATGATGAATTATATTACTTTAAGCATTTTGAAATAGTGTTACTTGCTCATACGTAATTTTATTAAGTGAACGTTTCTAAATTTTAGTAAAGATAGCTTTTGTAGTTTTAATTTATACATTGGTTTCAGAATGTATCATTTTCGTGCTATTAACAAACAATTGTCATAAATCAGAGGGAGCCAGTTATGTTTTTGTAGATGCTGGTAAATTTAGCTAGTGTTTATAAGGTGCATGGTGAGGTGGCGGGATAGGATAGTAATTGGTAAACCAATGTGCTATTAACTTTATCATTATTATAATGGGAGTTACATTCTCCCAAAGGGCATTTAAACTTATAAATAACATTAGATCTTGTTAATGTTTTATAGATTAGGAGAAGTTTCTTTTACTATAAGGTTTTGGCTTTTAAATGTCTTATAGTAAATAATGAGTCTAATTTTATCATTATTGTCGATTGGGAATATGTATCGGTTTACAATATTTTTCATAGCTTTTTCTTCTAATCTAAATTTTGGTTGCAATTTATTGCATCAGTATAAGTTAATATAGTTTGAGTTGTGTTGTTGGATATAATTATCATTTGCAGTAGTATTTTTTAAAGTTTAAAGTTTAAAATCATTACATTTCTTTGTTCATCAACGATATAATTAGGGAAATTGTAATTAATAAGGACTTGTTTTATATTTTCTAATTCAATGTAGACTTTTGTTGGTGGAGGAGATTAGTTTTGCTCGGTTGAGTAGGTTTTTAACAATGGCTATTTTGTAGTGATGGGCCAGTCTCTCTTGTAATTTAAAATACTAGAATTTAAGCTGATTGATTTTTTACAAGTGTTTTTAAAGGTTTTATGAGAATGGCAAATAATGTCATTTCATTATTTGCGTTTAGTTCTTCGGTGAATTTAAGAATAGTTTTTTTGGCAAAAGATCCTGTTTGTGTATTTGGACATTATCATCAGCGAAATCAAGAATATCATCGACATTGCATACGTAAATAGCGGGTTTTATAATGTTACTAAATAGTTTGTTTTCTTAGTCTGTCATATAACATTCGCTAAAAGTCATCCCGATAACCGAACACATTGAAACTTCTTCAATTTGAGTGTAACTGTTTCCCTAGAAGTCATGAACAGATACTTAAGTGGAACACATTAATAGAAACTTTTAAAGTAGTTTTTGTTGATTTTAAGTAGAAGGGAAGACGAGTTGTTGTAAATATTATCCATTATTATATCAATTGTTTCTTTTACAGGTATATTAGTGGATAGTCTTTCTATACAAAGAGAAGCAATCATCGTATTGCCCCGTTATTTCTGGCGTCCCGGAATTTAAATTGTAAACGTCTCTCCTGGAACTGTGTTGGTTGGTATATTTGGCGTTTAACAAACTTCAGGTGCACATTCCAGGCTGCTTTCTGAACTTCTCTTCTTTTTCTCCAGCTTTCTCCTTTATTTGCTTTTATCACCTGATGATAATTTGACGAAGAATGAAAAACGTTAGTGATACATATTCAACATACATTATTTATTTTGATTTTAACATAACAAAATATAGATAGAGAAGAACGGTAAAGAGTAAGACGACTCAAAGAAGCAGCACATATGTTAGGCAACAATGACTTACAAAAGCAGACTTAGTATAGAATTCAATACAATATGGGAACCTATAATTATAAATAATAGATAATAATAGTGATAAGTAGTAAGACCAACAACAAGAATATGTGTAAGGCTCCAAAATTCATACTAGAATTGTCCGCAATATAGTACTAAGTAAATTTCAGTTCTAAGTGACAGCCATATGAAGGTTGAAAGTTCAATCCTCAGTGAGGGCGATACGAAGAATTGTGAATTAGTGAAGACTTTTTCCCATGGCAGATGGAACGAAAGCATGCTACCCCGGGGATTTAAAAAAGATTTCCGTTCGAAATTCGTTCAGATTCGCGAGTTCGACAGAAAGATTCCCGAGTTCGACAAGGTATACCTGAAGAAAGTCGGAGGTTACATCGGCCGAAACGTTGTAATAAAAACACTCAAGATGAGAACAGTAGTCGGAATATACCAAATTCTACAAATCATCAACTCTCATCTAAAAAAGTCCGAAACATAAAACAGATCATTAGAAAAATTTGAAAAAAAAAAACCCCATATAATCATGCAGAAGTATTATATTACTTTTAACAATGTTGGCTTAAATGAAAGAATACTGCCTCAATACACACACAACACACACACACACACACACACACACATATATATATATATATATATATATATATATATATATATATATATATATATATATATATATATATATATGTTAGTAGCTGTAGCATTTGCTTGATTTGTGTAGGCGAGTTTGTGTACCCGTATATATTTCTGTGATATTCGATTCATTTTGACGGTGTGAGTTTCCAAGTTTTCAAGGACGAATTCTGTTACTGTTGCGCGCCAATCGTAAGGAATACCCCTCTCACATGATTCCGAATATATTTAGTACATGTTTTGTTGGGTGTGTACACCAAATGACGTCACAGTGATACGAGAAGACTAAAAATGAAAGAGAGTAAAACAAAGAAGGAAAAAAAATAATAAAACGACGCCTACTATGATAATATGTATTTCATGTTTATTCTTACTTCCGGTGGGTAGAATGCTCAACGGGTAAATGCTTCGAGAACCGTGAGTAAGGCGAATCAACGAAGCTCTTCAAATCGCTCAAATGACGTAATACACACGACAGTGGGCAGGCAGGTTGTTCAACTTCTATATATAGGGTTGCAAATATTTATTGGGTAGTTTCTGACCTTGGAGTGAGTCACTGTTGACCCAGCTATCTTTCAGCTTGAAATTGTTGCGTGAAATTCTCCCTCTTTCTCTTTCTCTCCGCTCTTTCTATCTATACCTCTACCTCTCTGCTTATCTGCTAGACATGAATAACGCGTGGTGAAAACTGTGGGAAAAGAGAAACTCTGTGTTTTTCTTTAGCTCATACTTCAACCATTTCATTTTTGTTGCTCTTTGCATAATTCGTACTCTCTCTGTTTCTCTTTCTTCTAAACTCACACTTTTATCTCTCTCTATTCCCCTTTCTCACATTTTGTATTATTATTACACACTTGCTCTATCTATCTATCTATCTATCTATCTATCTATCTATCTATCTATCTATCTATCTATCTATATATATATATATATATATATAGAGAGAGAGAGAGAGAGAGAGAGAGAGTTGTATATGAAAAGAAATCAACTAAAGTGCTCGATCATATAAGAGAGCTAATATAATTTATTTAGATACTGTATATTAAATATTTCAGCAATGTACCGCGGTTTCATGCAAAATGACAGATTTAGAAATCTTTAGTAAATCTTCGTGCCCAGTGGAATCATCGGCAAGCTGAAAGGATTGTAAGCACGCCTGAAAGGGAATGGTGTCAACAATGACCTACAATCCTATCAGCTTGCCGATGATTCCACTGGGCACGAAGATTTACTAAAGATGTCTAAATCTGCCCTTTTGGATGAAATCGCGGTACATTGCTGAAATATGTAATATACAGTATCTAAATAAATTATATATATATATATATATATATA
>OY744523.1:173795770-173805770 GCA_963556195.1 Sepiola atlantica | reverse complement strand
AGGGTGATGGGTGTAAAAGTGACACGAAGGCAAAACAAAATTAACAGAAGGAAAAACAACTTATGCTTATATATATATATATATATATATATATATATATATATATATATATATATATATATTGCTACAAATATATATATATAGAGAGAGAGAGAACGAGAAAAAGAGAGAGATATCAAGAAATATATATATATATATATATATATATATAGATATACAGAGAGTAAGAGAAAGAGAGAGAGAAAGAGAGAGAGAAAGATATATTTATATATATATATATATATATATATATATATATATACAGAGAGTAAGAGAAAAAGAGATAGATAGATAGATAGATAGAGAGAGAGAGAGGGGGAGAGAGAGAGAGAGAGAGAGGGGGGGAGAGAGAGAGAGAGCATGAACAAAAAGAATGTGAGAAAGCGACCGGTGTGGACGTCATAGTTAGACATTGTATGTCCTTGAACTGCACGTTAACGCCCATTTATAACAAATACCATGAAATGTAATTCTTACTAATGGCTTTCACGAAGCTCACCAGACATTGACTGTAAGTAATGTATCGCTATTTACACATGCATATGAATATGACGATCACTATCTCTTTCTCTCTTTTCTATTTTTTTCTATTCCTATCACTTTCCTTTTCATTCCTATCTGATTCTCTATGTCTCACTTTATTTCCATCTATTTCTATTTCTATCCTAGACTATCCTCATTCAAGTCTAGTAAATATTTCTATCGCCGACTATCTCTATTTGAGACTATCCTCATCTATCTATCTATCTATCTATCTATCTATCTATCTATCTATCTATCTATCTATCTATCTATCTATCTATCTATCTATCTATCTATCTTACTTTATATCTATCTATCTATCTATCTTACTTTCTTTCTATCTATCTATCTTACTTTATATCTATATATCTATCTATCTATCTATCTTCTACTCTTTATCTATCTATCTATCTATCTATCTATCTATCTATCTATCTATCTATCTAGCCAGCCAGCTAGCTAGCTAAGTATATCCGTATCACTGGCTATTCCTATCTAAGGCTATTCCTTAGTATATTCCTATATATTTATCTAGCTTTATTTATATCTGTTTATTTCCATTTTCATCACGCCTATCTATTAACGACATTAATGTATGTATAGACGGAAATGACGCCTTACCACAATGACAAAATAAATCCTTCATTCTGATTGACCGGTAAAACAATAAGGCAAGTTAAAATAGAAAATTTAAACTTTTTACTTGCGATCGAAGTTACGTAAACAAAATGAGAAAGAGAAGGAAAATGATTAATTTATGACACCTGTTTATTTCGAAGGGGAACAAGTCAGCCCTTGAAATAAGGCTCGTCTGACCGCTGGCACTCCGGACGAACATTTATGTTGCTATTCCTTGTGATGAAATAGATTTAGAATTCCTATACTATCATTGGATTGGAATGGTAACTTGTGAGCGGTTCTTGAATGATTTAGTTTTTTTTTTGGGGGGGGGGGGATTTTTTCATCATTGTGCCGCCCGACGTGAAAGTGTATTATCGCACATTGTTTCGGTTTTTTTTTGGGGGGGGGGGGGCTTTTTTGAATGCATTTGGGACCGATTATTTGCTTGTTGGCTTGGTGGCAGAAATAAGGCACGAGCTACTTTTCTAAGACATTTTCTAGGACTTTATTTTTTATCGTTGTTCTTTCTTGTTTTTTTTAATTTAAACTTCTATTTTTATTTTTTTCCTCTTCTCTTCTTAAGTAACCTCAACTATTGCAACGCCACATTGTGTATTGTCGGCAGTTGAAACCCTTATTCCAGACATTTAATTTCCCTGATGATCTGCCAAGCAAGGACCTGCTTGGTAGTGTAACACGTGTAGGAAAAACATTTAATTTGAATAAATAATGTTTGTAAGAAAAAATAACTTTAATGGTGATCATTGGTGTCCTGAAAGGAATGCTTTGGCAAGCCTTCATAAAATCGCATATAAATGCTCTGTACTCTGTAATCGAGTATCATTGAGCTTGTTTTTATTGGAACAACCCCGGTCTTCACTGAATGATCTATTTTATAAGTGAAAAATCTAAATCTAAATATATATATATATATATATATATATATATATATATATATATATATATATATATATATATATATATATATATATATATATGTTTGTTGTTATGAAGTAACGTTGGTGTTTCTTTTATAATCGTCTCATCTCTTAGCGAGTCGCTTAATCCTCCATTATTTTGACGGCGTACAGACGGAAGTGTCATCATACTCATGCAGCGAAATATATCCTTCGGTCTGATTGGTCCGTAAAATAACGAGAGACGCTCAAATATAGAATTACAATTTTTTACTAACGAAATAACGTAAACAAAGTGGGAGACAGGAAAATAATTATTGATTAATGACTCCCTTGCTTTTTGACGAAGCTATTTTCTTTATCCGAATCCTTTATCAAACAAGTTTTCAATTCACGGTCAAAGGGATGTGACGTCATACAAATAGTTCGAAATATATCAATCGTTCTGATTGGCTATCAAACTAATGAGTGAATTTCAAACAGAAAATAAGACACGATAGACTAACCAAAAAAGTATATATTTAAATTCTTTATTTTGATTTTTATTAATAACTAACTGACCCGTGCCCCGGCGTTGCCCAGGATAGTCAGATAACTCAAGGAATTCTTTGCCAAATCTGTGACTATTGAATTATTTATTTTTATGGAAATCGATCCAGACAAGGAATGACACCATTTGATGTAAGGAGCTAACACGAACAAATATCGTTATCACAAAGATTGGAGATGCCTTTTGGCCTTTGTCTTGAAAATATGAAGTTTATAGTTATGGAGGAAAAAAGTTAAAAGAAAGAGCGTTCCAAAGGCGTGAGGTTCTTGGAAATAAGCTACTTGAATAGGAAGCTGTATTACAATGAGGTATCAAACTAGTGAATTGATGGAGACCACTAGACCAACGAGTCAACCAAGCTGGAACAAAAGAAGAAGGGAATAGGTTACATAATTCTGAATAGCACATGCCACAATAGTATTTATGAAAAAGACTGAGACTAGCAACATCACGTATGTTAGATATATATATAGAGAGAAAGAGGGCAGAGAAGGGTAGGGCCAATCAAATTACAATACGTTTCTGCACTTTATCGAGAACCCTCAAATGAGACAGAGATTCTCCAACCCAAATATGAAAACAGTACTCAATATATGGTATGATTGTAGATCTTTACAGATGTGACAAAGTATCCGGGGCCCCATGGGGATCGGGTACCCTGGTTAAGCGCTAGTATGCATCTTGGTGGTCATGCTAGGCCATGTGTCGAGACTAAGTGGAGATATAAAACTAGTATATATTTGACGTACAAACGAACTTATTCAAACAACAGGAACAAGGCGTCAGTCAGTCTCGTGGAGTCGTGTTTGGTAGTCAAAATCCGTTGCCTCCCAAGGCAAGGAGACAGTTGCCAGATGGGAAGTAAGAGATTATGAAATTCCATACTCTTAAAATTGATTCCGAAATGCTAATAAAACGATGTTGTTCTGGGACAGTCGTTTTAATTTGGCAGATATTTATTTGGCCTGTCATCGTTAATTACGGCAGAGCGCCTTCGGCTGTGGGACAGTATGAGAAAGCGTTAGTTTTGGCGATAACGCCAAGCTAAGAAGAAGATCCTATTTATATTAGGGAAGGAGGAGGCGCCCGTCCCCACCTTCCTTGAGAGAAGAAGACACGCATGGAGAAAGGTGGCGGAGAAGAGGGTGTACGACGATAGACATCTTCAATAAAAGAATGTGCCTTTTTCACGCACGAGCAGAACCAGTAGAGACGGCGAGAGAGCCAGTGCGAGCTGGCGTGCGTCGACGAAAAGAAAACCGGACGAACTCCGCACCGTCGCCTTCGTCAGTTAATTGTGACTAAACAACTACTTCTGTAAAAAATTCGCGCACACAGAGAACTAACGAGATAACTAGGGAAAACAAATTTTACGAGTGCGGTAGACATTAATCTAATGTAAAATTAATGTTTTATTTTTATTAATAATTACTCTTCTATACAAAAAAAAACCGACCGAGTTGTTGAACATTGTTCTTTTCCTTTTGTTCTGCTTTGAATGATCTTTCGCCCTCACAGAGCCAACCGGTTGCTGTTCGCCCAGTGATCGCTCGCTGATCTAAACAGTTTCAACGTGGGAGTTGGATGAGACGACAAGATCGGCGACGATATTATCATCATCGTCGCCATCCCGGCCGAGAGGAATTTCGATCTATGTATTTTTATTGCCACTACGACGATCGGCACGAGTGAAAGTAACAGTCTGGCACCGCGACAAGAGAGTGTCACACATGTGCGATTGTCCTCCACCGTGTGCACGAGTGGGGTTCATACAGAGAGAGAATAGCCTCAGGTGAAAGAAAGTGTTTGGAGAGATAAAGCGAACCGACTTTACGAGAAGCAATGGATCTAATTATGAATTCCGAGAACAATTTGATGAAAAGGAAATATCATGAAGTTTCAGAGTCAATTTCTCTTCAAGAGCACAGCTATCTATGGGAATCTCAGGAAGAAAAGGGACACGCTTACGATTGAAACACACGAGCTGAGTCTTAAGTGTATTAAATGAAACAGGCCCATTCTTACCCCAATCCACAACTGAAACCAGGTCAACTTTTAGATCAGCTGCATATTTCGACTGATCCGAGATAGAGAGTGGTATCATCAGTTCTTCTGAACAATATTCTCTGGATGATCATTAATATAGAGAAGAAACAGTGTTGGACCCAGAATAGAGCCCTGAGGAATATCAGCAACATAGAATGAAAAACACTGTCAAAAGTTACTTTCAAGCTTCGATCAGAAAGAACATATCTACTAATTTCAAGAACCTCACCACCAATACCAAACTGGCTCTACCCTCAGACTCTATAATGTTAATGTATAACAGCAGATGACACAATTAATGCAATACGTGTAGTAATAACACTCTTGCCATAGTTAGTTGTTACAATCTTACCATTGAGATGCACACGCATGTTTTGTAAATAATGTTACAGTCTTGATGTACTATCACAGATATGACAATTTAACACAAGCATTGAGTTCATCAGCACGACTTCCATGTAGAACAATATGAAGAGTTTGTACGAAGTCTGCCTTTTCTTTAGTTGTGCAATAATCTACCGTTTTGGATGAAACACTGCATATGTAGTGAACATGATGGCAAGCAAATGTTTCAAATATTCAGCTATTCTTGTAAATTAGAATCTTGTAGTAGTCCATGTGCACTACATGCATTTCTGAATGTATTCCTAATGTGACCAGTATCGAAGTCATTGAAGCTCTGCGAACCTCTAACAGGATGTATAAGCAGTCTCATATAAACAAACATAAAGTATCAATATTTGTTTTTTATATTCTAGTTTAGTCACGTTTTTTTATAGTAAATCCTAGTTTAGTCACGTTTTTTTATAGTAAATCCTAGTTTAGTCACGTTTTTTATGGTAAATCCTTGTTTAGTCACGTTTTTTTATAGTAAATGCTAGTTTAGTCACGTTTTATATAGTAAATCCTAGTTTAGTCACGTTTTTCATAGTAAATCCTAGTTTAGTGACGTTTTTTATAGTAAATCCTAGTTTAGTCACGTACATTTTTATGAGTTGATATACGTATGAATTCTGGTATAATTCACGTTTCGCTTTTAGTGTCAGCCATTAATTAACTCGGTTAAATAGAAGATTGTTCCTTGAACGTGGCTTCCGATTATTAATTGATAAAAAAGCCAATGGTGTTTATCAGTAGACTGAAACGTATTATATAATTTGTTACTTTTCAAAATAGAAATAACGTTAAGGTGTAGCGTATGTTATACTGAATCTTTTCCCCCCCCTCTGTTATTAAAGGAAAAATCCTGCTAGACTGCAGCAATTTTAATGTTGGTGTACCTATTTGGGGAGATCGATTTTTCCTTATATTAAAAACTGCCCTTCTGTCTAGCTCTGCACTCGTGGGGAGGCAAGTAAATCGGAACCAAATCAAAGATAAAAGTGTCGAATTGTTAACAGACGAGAAATTGTTAAAAAAGAAAGAAAATGGCTTATATCAATCGGCTAATAATACAATTTTAAAGGTTAGACAGAAGGTCGATGTTTAATTCGTGAAAATCCATATCCCCACAAAAAATGGGACGCTTCGAATTAGGACACAAGTTAATATTGCCGCAGTCTATAATGATTTATTTTTTACGAACGGGTTTCTAGATAATCATGTTATTATTTCAGCACGGCCCGTAAACTGAAGAAGTACCGAGAAAAAATTAAGAATAGTATATAAGATACAAAAGTTTAAAAGTAATTCTATTTTGAAAATTAAAAATAATAAAAAAACGAAAAGTATTTTTTAAATCGAGGTAACAACATCACAAAATAAAAATCAAATTAAACCTAACAGAAAAAAGAGTGTATTCAATGAGGCGTATAAAAATAAGCACCCAACTGTATTTTTAAAATATGAACACGTGCAGACGATTATAGTTGCGATTTAATAGTTAATTTTAGTCAAGTGCGCAAATCCTATCTTGTGATTTGTAGCACGGATAGACGGCAATGAAAAGTGGTGCCACCTCACTTTTGTTAAGTGTTCATAATGTGTAATTTTCTTACAAATAATATTGAAGAAAGTTTTGAAATACGTTAATTTTTAGGTTTACATATATATATATATATATATATATATATATATATATATATATATATATATATATAGTATACTGGTTCGAATGAGTTACAATGAGTTCTGAATCGTGGTTGAAGGTTCATCTGAGGAGACCGAAATAAGGTCGAAATAGACTATTATGTACACAATCGAAATGTGCATCTAATTCATCCCATCTTCAAATTTATATTTATACATACATATATATATATATATATATATATATATATATATATATATATATATATATATATATATATATATATATATACATATATATATATTGAAAGTATGTAACAAAACGAATCGTAAATGTTATCATATTTGATTTTACGTTTCACGTAAAGAAGGAATACATGACATTTTTAAATTAAGTAATTTAATATGTTAGTGTTTAGTCATAGTCTAAAAAACAACCTGGCAAAAAGAAATTGAAAACATTATTTTTAAACTTTATGCCTCCTTACGATTAATTGCTGCGTAACGACATTACTAAATAAGTATAAGCTGTTGTCTTATAAAAAGAAAGCTATTAAAATATATAGGAAAAAAATGGTAAAAATAACTTGAAATGTTATCTGTTCAAAAATGTACTTGACTGTTACCGAATGTGTTCATTTAAAGACAATCCGGTTATTGAATAACGTGTTATCATGCACCAAGAATTTCAGAATATAAATTCTAGAATCATAGATCTGGCGGTGTGGTGAAAATTATTCCCCTTTATTAACAAAGAGCCTGGTGTCGATGGGTTGCGTGTGAGGACTATTTGTATAGAGAGCTATATTTGTGGCTACCCTCTCTTTCGAATATGTTTTTGGGAGAGGTAGAAATCTCGGAATAATTCTAATGTTTTACGTTCGAAATGCAAATGTAATTATTTTTTCGTCAAACACGAATTAAGAATTGCTGTTGGTGATGAGCTAAAATTTGTAGTCTATCATGCATGTTGTTATTTTCATACTATAGTCAAATTTGGAGGGGAAAACGTTTTTACTTTATATAGAGGAAGAAACCATATACTTGTTCAATATAAATTACTAGTTCATAATTATATTTTCTTAAAATGCCATTCTTTTCATCCTTAATAAGAAACAACTAACAATTCTATTTCACGGATTGAAATAAAATATTGTTATACCTCACATTTTAGCGAACATCAAAAAATTGCTATTGCCTAGCAAAATAAATGTGTACATAATAAAATTAATAAATGAAATGAATAAGTAAGATATAACAGAAATTGTGTGTCTGTAACTAAAACTACGCCATAGTTATAAAAGGTGTTGCTTTATATTCTCACATTTTTATTTTTCGCATATTGAGAAACATTTGATACTAGCGAATGCACGTGCGCTCCATTCATTTTCGTATGCGAGTATATCATTCTTTGTTCCAGTTGATGGTGTATTGAATGTTTATCCCTTAAAGGCAATGCTCTTCCGGCTAATTAAATGCCCGAGTGTTTAGCCGCATGTCTGAAATATGCTGTGTATGTTGAATCACTTTTATGGAATTGACTCCAGAGAAGGCATGAAGCCAATTGTTCTTTAAAATAACTTTTTGTCATCCTTTTCGTGTTAAGCGTATTTGATTATCTTTTCTTCGTAAAGAATAACATCTTCTTTTACATGTTCTTTCAAGTTGGCATTCAATGTAGGCGTTGGGCGGTGTCTTAGTTTTGATCGGACCTTAGATAAGTTCTTATCTATTAGATTAAAGAATAACCGGCCTATATTGGTTTTACCGTTAAAAGGTAATGGTTGTGTGCGCTAAACACTATGTCTCTTTCTATTGCTCTTGTTCTTGTTATTAGTATAAGTTGTGGTAATATGATATATTTGATCTTTAAATCGGCTTTCTCTAAGAGCTATATTGCAATGGGGTGGGCTGTCTAAAAATATTAGGGTTAAAGATTTTTGCGGCTCACACTCGAAATTACATTTCTGAAAACAATCGGTGGGAAACATGAATATATATATATATATATATATATATATATATATATATATATATATGTATATATATATGTATATATATATATATATATATATATATATATATATGATTATTTTCATTTACAGAGACATGTAAAAAATCTGCAACACTGGCATGTCGATGTTATCGATCAACAGCTATTATAAACTGAGATCTCATCAGGAGAGTTAGAATCCGATCTTAACCTTATATCATATTTGGAGCACTTTTTATAACCGCGGTTAAAATTCTCTGGATTATTACCCTGTGGATGTTTTCCATGGATTATTATATATATATATATATATATATATATATATATATATATATATATATATATATATATATATATATATATATATATATATATACTGGCCGCATTTCTGGTTTAGGCTAATGTTTAAGAAGTTATTGTTTGCTATGTGGTATTTATCGTGATTTAAGGCCTCAACTTCATAAGTGCGCAGTCAGTTTATTGTGGTGTTTAATTAACGTGCGTTTTCTTGAGTTTTTAGAAAAGCAGAGGTTATTATCATGGTACTGCTTAACATGTGATCTGGAAATGTGTCAATTATCAATAATGCGACCAATGTCAATAATGCTCGTACTGTTGCGATATAAAACGCGTCTTTAGTATTAGATTCATTTACTTATTCATAAGGATCGGTTAATTAGTTTAGAAGTGTACTATGTACATACAAATATATAAACATATATACTAAGGGAATTTATATTAATAAAGATTCGTGTGTGTGTATGTTTACGTACTTATTATACGTGCCAAATTATATATATATATATATATGTATATATATATATATATATATATATATATATATATATATATATATATATATATATATGAAGCAATCCAACAAAAGATATAAGCGTCAACTAATATCTTATAATTAGTGAAACATCCGGATAAAAACTGAAGCTCAATATACTGGATAGGGCATTAATATTCATTTTATTTTATTACTTCATTTTATATATATATATATATATATATATATATATAAATACGCCTAGACATATTCCACTGATTTTCGAGAATATCGGATTACGTTATTTTTTACTATTACGTATAGACTTTATCTCATTCGGGAATTAACAGAATACATTTAACGAACTTGATTATTTATACTTTGCAGTGATTCAAAATGGCGGCTACAATCTACTAATCGATCCTACTTTAAACATTTCCGATGCAAACTTTGTTTCCCTCAGGTATAATAACATTTTTTAATCTAAAGACTTAGATTATTTAGTAAATAAC
>OY744523.1:173598270-173790770 GCA_963556195.1 Sepiola atlantica | reverse complement strand
CCATTCATTTCAACATAAGTCAAAAAACCTCCTCAATGAGAAAGACATTCATTGTAATGTAAACCAAGAAGCTGCAACTAGGAGAAAGCCATTTATTTCATCGTAATCTAAGGAGATCTTACAAAAATAAATCTATTTATTTCAATGTACGCCATGAAGCTTCCCCAAGGAGAAAGCCATCTATGTCAATGTAAGCCAAAGAGCTTCCACAAAGAGAAAGCCATTCATTTCAACGTAAGCCAAGAAGCTGAAACAAGGACAAAGCCATTCATGTCAATGTAAGCCAAAGAGCTTCCACAAAAAGAAAGCTATTCATTTCAACATAAGCGAAGAAGCTGCAACAAGAAGAAAGCCGTTCATTTTAATATAAGCCAAGAAGCTGCTACAAGGAGCTTCCCCAAAGCGAACGCTATCTATTTCAACGTAAGCAATGAGCTGCCCCAAGGAGCTTCCTAAGGAGAAAGCCATCCATTTAAACATAAGCCAAGAAGCTGCAACAAGGAGAAAGCCATCCATTTCAATGTAAGCCAAGAAGCTGCTACAAGGAGCTTCCCCAAAGTGAACGCTATCTATTTCAACGTAAGCTAATGAGCTGCTCCAAAGAGCTTCCCAAGAAGAAAGCCATTCATTTCAACATAAGCCAAGAAGCTGCAACAAGGAGAAAGCCGTTTATTTTAATGTAAGCCAAGAAGCTGCCCTAAAGAGCTTTCTCGAGAAGATAGTCATCCATTTAAACGTAAGCCAAGAAGCTTGTCCAAGGAGAAAGCCATCACATTCAATGTAAGCCAAGAAGCTGCTACAAGGAGCTTAACCAAGGAAAACGCTATCTACTTCAACGTAAGCCAATGAGCTGCTCCAAGGAGCTTCCCAAGCAGGAAGCCATTCATTTCAACGTAAATCAAGAGACTTCTCCAAGGAGAAAGCCATTCATCTCAATGTAAGCTAAGAAGCTGCTCCAAGGAGAAAGCCATTCATTTCAATGTAAGCAAAGAAACCTCCCAAAGGAGCTTCCCCAAGGAAGAAGCCATTCATTTAAATGTAATTTAAGGAGCTTTGTCAAGGTGAAATACATTCTTTTCAACGTTAGCCAAGGAGCTTACCAAAGGAGAGAGTCATTCATTTTAACGTCAGTCAAGGAGCTTTTCCTCCGAGAAAGCAATTTATTTCAACGTAAACCAAGGAACTTCAGCAAGGAGAAAGTCATTTATTTCAACGTAAACCAAGGAGCTTCACTAATGAGAAAGCCATTTATTTCAACGTAAACCAAGGAGCTTCAGCAAGGAGAAAGCCATTTATTTGAACGTAAACCAAGGAGCTATACCAAGGAGAAATCCATTTGTTTGAACGTAAACCAAGAAGCTTTAGCAAGGAGAAAGCCATTTATTTCAACGTAAACCAAGGAACTTCAGCAAGGAGAAAGCCATTTATTTCAACGTAAACCAAGGAGCTTCACCAAGGAGAAAGCCATTCATTTCAACGTAAACCAAGGAGCTTCACTAAGGAGAAATCCATTTGTTTAAACGTAAACCAAAGACCTTTAGCAAGGAGAAATCTATTTATTTCAATGTAAGCCAACGAGCTTTCCCCAGGAGAAAGCCATTTAATTAAACGTAAACCAAGAAGTTTTTCCATTAATTTAAATATAAGCCAGGAAGCTGCCATAATGGCTTTTCCCAGAAGAAAGCCATCCATTTAAACGTAAACCAACAAGCTTCCACAATAAGAAAGCCATTTATTTCAATGTATGCCAGAGAGCTGCCTAAAGGAGCTTCCCCAAAGGGAAAAGCATATATTTCAACGTAAGCCAAAGAGCTGGCCCAATTTGTTTCTGCTTGGAGAAAACAATTTATTTCAACGTAAGCTAAGGAGCTTCCCTAAGGAGAAAGCCACCCAGTTCAATAGGGGGACATAAGCATCTGAGCGATTCTCGGGAAAGTAGAGAAGTTAGGTTTTAGAGGTGTTAAAAGTTTCAAGTAAGTGTTCCCCTTTGTTGCAGGTCGAATAAGAAATGAAGATTATCTTGGTCATCAATGTTTTTCGTAGGGGCTTTCATAGATAGTTGTGCCGTCTGCGAAGATATCAACGAATGATCTCAGAATAGAATTTAGAGGATCATGTGTGATGATCAGACAAATGGTTGGGTCCACTATCGTTCCTTTAAGCACGCCACCAGTTATAATATATGCTTTAGACTTCTGCTATTCAACAACTACTTTTATCGATCTATTAGAAAGAAATAATTTGATAGTTGAAATGACATTTCAAATATTCCATAATTAACAAGCTTGTGAAGTAAATATTTGTGCCAAACCATATCAAAGGCTTTTTATATATCAAGCTATCCCCCTATAAACCCAGTCCTAGTTGATAGATTCATTGATCCTGTGTGATACTACAGTCAGCACGTCAGCTGTTGACCTTGTAAGACGAAATAAATTAAGCTTGTCACTAAATAAATATATTTTGCTGAGGTGAACATCTTTGGGATTACAAGAACATTCTGCAATTTTGTTTGAAGCAGTTTTTTGCTGGCATGAATATCTCTGATATGTGTGGCAACACGTTATTGCCTTCTTCAGATGTTAACGAAGCTTGTTGTGTAATAATGTCCACAAGTGGTGTGTGCTCTGGTCGCACGTTATAAATATTAGTAAAGAGTAACACTGTATAGAATGCATTTAAATTTTGTAATTACAACGGTTTTGTTTAAACCAGTAAAATGCAGAGGCTTTTTTTTAAATAAACATATTAATTATTTAAATTCAAATTTTCGATTCACACAGGAATCTTCATCAGGATAATAGACAATTTTTTTTCTTCCTTTTTTTAAAACGACAGTAAAGAGTTCCATGGCATAGAATGCATTTACATTTTGTAATTTAAACGTTTTTTGTAAACCAGTAAAATGCAGAGGCTTTCTGAATATATATATATATATATATATAAATATTGACAATATATATATGTATATATATTTTGACTATATATATATATATATATATATATATATATATATATATATATATATATATATATATATATATATGCTAAACGTCGCCGTGACCTTTACTTTGATGTAATTCGAAAATTCATTAACTGTCATAGCTTTTAATATAATATTTTTTTTGACATAACTAAAAATAATAAGTCGCTGTACTTTAATATTACTAATATCCTACTCACTAGGAGTTCTCACGCAGGTCAACCTCAGAGATTACTCACTGATAATAACCGGAGGTGTACTCTAAAGTCTAGATGACAACAAGTCTCCACAGATTTTAAGTACTCCTAACCTCTTTCGATAACCTTTGCAAATGACATTATGTCATCGCATCAGCCGCTTAGAATTGATATTTTGCTGGTCACGACCATTGGTCTTCATTAGGATTGTGGCGGCAGTAGCATCCCCAAGATATTAGTACCATTCGGCACTCTTTTAGTGGAGGCTAAGTTAGTGCTCTTCCTCTTCGGCATTTTCATCCTCCTTGACCCTTCACAGCTATTTTATGTGGTATCAACCGAGGCTGACGCTATTTTCAACTGTTTTTATCATTGCTGATCGTTGTATAGTCTCAGTCGTCTCTTTTATTACAATTCTACTAATTTTTCTAGTTTTTTTTGCGGGACTGTTTCTAATGCTCCTACAATTACTGGTATAATATTAATTTTCTCTATGTTCTATATTGCTTTTTGCTCTCTCTCAAGCTCTGTGTACTGGTTTCTTTGTTTTGTATCTTTGATCTTAACCCTGTGGTCTGATAGGACGGCAAAGTCTTGTTGTGAACTATCAAGACGTCCTGCTTCCTTGCTTGGATGAGTTTATCTGTTTGTACTTCTATGTTCCAGAGGATTTTGTGGTTTTCGTTTTCCAGATATGTCTTCAGTTTGTGTATGTTGTCCTTTTCTGCGTGTTCAAAATGCAATCGTTTGTGTAGTTCTCAATGTACTGCTTTCCCCACGCAGTCTTATTTATTCCGTAAATTATTTTTGGCTAGTTTGCTGCATTCACTTATAATGTGATTAATCGTTTCGTCTCTTTGTCCACAGAGTTTACATTTACTGTTTTCCTGGGTTCTGTCTCCTTTTAGTTTAAATATATTAGTTCTACTCGCATTATTCTGTAGTCAGCATCATATTTCGGATGTAGTACATTGTGCATGGTCATTAGTTGCCTAGTCTTCTGGTCGAAGTTGCCTAAGTATTTGTTTTGTTCAGCATATGAATAGTCCGGAATTTCTTATTAGTGATACTACCCAAGTGTTTATTTCTTTAACTAGATCCATACTATAGAGTTTAGTATATTTGAGTTTTGTTTGTTTTTCTCAAGTATTCTTTTTCAATCTTCTCTTGAATTTCTATAGATTTGATGGTGTCTTCTTCCAGAACTCCCAAATATTTATAGCTATCATGTTCATTAATCACCGTTATAATCTCTGCTGTTTCTAGTTTTCAATTTTCATTTCTCACATTGACCGCTTTTACATAGTGAATTTTATTTGAATGTTCCAGTTAAAGATTTTGGTCGTATTTATCAGCTTTTCCTGTTCCATTTTGCTCTTTGCAAATATCTTCAGATCGTCCATATACATGAGGTTGTTTATTCTTTGTACATGTACTCAACCACACATTTCCCGCGTTGTTGAGTGGCATCATAACGATAAACATGTCCCATAGATGTGTCATTAGTTTCCGAAAGCCTTTATTTATAGTAGCAGTTCATCACCAGTCTATTCTATTTAGTGGTCCATTACTTGCTAAGGCGTTTTGATTTGTTGTTTTGTTCATTTCTGTATATCTATGTTTGGTCTGTGTTATTGTTGTTCATTGGATTAGAGAGGTTACTTACCTGTTTGTTGTCTGTGATATTGTTCCTGAAATTAAAGGGGCAAATATATATATATATATATATATATATATATATATATATATATATTTGTAATATAGCAGAAAAAATCCCATCAGAGTGCTTGATTAATTGAGAATTGAAGTTAAAAATTAGAAATTAAGTGCGTAATATTTATTTATTTTGGTACAGAGATGACTTTTCTTATAGATGGGGCAGTGGAGTAGTTAACCTATGACAAATGTCATATCTGCGGAGCCCAAAGAAATTGCAAACGCAGACTGCTCATGCCAGGACAAAAACCCTCCCCCTAGAGGAGAATTGCAAAATCGATTCCCTCGTATATGATGCCACCGTCACAAACCAGACTACCGGTAGAGCAAAAAATACATAGGCATGACGCAGGGAAGCTTCAAGCAAAGATTATACGCGCACAGAAACACCTTCAGATACATCAATAAGGCAAATACGGCACTCGCGACCCGAATATGGCAAGTTACAGATGAAAAGACAACCTTCACCATCAAATAGAACGTAATTGAGAGAAGGCCATCCTTCTCTCCAGCCATAAATAGATGTCTTCTTTGTGACGCTGCAAAATACCATATATTAAGGGCCATTATTGACCCAAATACAGTCTGTTTGAATATTCGATATGAAATCTTTAAGGGATGCATCCACAAGACACACGCACTACTCATAAACCGACTTACCGATACACATAAAGGCCTAGCTACATCCCCTCTGCCAAATACATGACCCTATAATTGCCCGATTAAATATCGGCTGCCACTCTAGAACATTTTCTCAACCATCACCCTTCATAAATATAAATAAAATTCAAAACATACGAACAAATACCTTAATCAACCCACATCCACACTTTTAAACTTTTTAATACCCATTTTCTCTCCCTAATTGTTTTAGAAGACACATCATTAAACCCTAAAACAGTAAGGGCCAAATATACGATACTTATAATATTGGCTCACGGGACTGATATAGATATATTTTTCATTTTTTATTTTTTTTATATCTCTTTAAATCTTCTCCGGTTTAAATCTCAACTGTTACTTTTCACCCTTCCCCTTTAAAAAAAAATCTTATTAAACCTTCCTTACACTAAATTTAAACAAACATACATGACACTCTAAGCAAATAACGCGTCCAAACGAGAGTGACACGTGATTTCACATTTCCGAAACAGATGATAACAGAAGCTGAAGAGAGCCGGATGGTTAAGTCCTTCTTTGCTTGAAACTGTAAGTACGAATGTTGTACTAATTTTTCTGTACGAATATATATATATATATATATATATATATATATATATATATATATATATATATATATATATATATATATATATATATTGTGTATATTTAGGCAGCATTTTTTCATTAAGGCATGCTTTATTAAAGACGACAGAAATCTTCTGTTTAGTGATTCCTTTTTTTATTTTTTCCATTCGTCGAATGATCTTTTTGACGTGTAGATGGAATGAATTGATGAAGGATCCATGTGTTTGACTAACGTTTTCGATTCTCTCCGGAATCATCTTCAGGTCCTTTTTTTTTGCCATAAAAGACCTGAAGATTATTCCGGAGAGAATCGAAAACGTTAGTCAAACACATGGATCCTTCATCAATTCATTCCATCTACACGTCAAAAAGATCATTCGACGAATGAAAAAAATAAAAAAAGGAATCACTAAACAGAAGATTTCTGTCGTCTTTAATAAAACATGCCTTAATATATATGCATATATATATATATATATATATATATATATATATATATATATATACATAGTAGAATATAAAATTAAATAAAATATAATTTAATTATCGTTTAATAATAATCTATCGTGATAATTTAAAGCTCAATATATTGAATAGAACAATCAATTCAATAGATGAAAGATGAAAATAAAAAATTGTAAAGATACAATATTCATTAAAACATCAAAAGTTCTAAAGCAAATAATTCTATACTTTTAATTCATGGATTTTCTAAGACAAACTCTTTTTATCAGATGATTAAGAAACCGATAATGTAATTGTAATTATTATCGGCAACATTTAACTTTGAAAAATTTAAATAGCGGACTCGGCGGCTATTTACCAGGCAGTAAGAGTGATCTACGAAACGGCGTTCGGATCGTGCATATAGCTATTTGTAGTGCTTGTTATTAAAGCTACTCCAGAGTGCCCAGCCTTTGTGAGAGGGGGCTGATAAACAATAATATTTTTATGAATAAATATTAATTATTTAAATACCTAGAGACATCGATGTTTCATGCTAACGCAATCTTCAGTATATGTGTGTATATATCGTTTTTGAATTTTTGAATTTATATATATAATATATATAAATATATATATATATATATATATATATATATATATACATAGAAAGAGAGAGAAAGAGAGTGAGAGAAAGAAAAGCGAGATGAACATTTTGATTTGAAAATTGTTCTGAAGTAACCCAGCATTTATTATTAGTATGGTCAATTGTAATACCTTAACTAAATACTGTCTTGAAACGGATGTAAACAACCATTCTACTATTTGTGCATACTCTTTATTTGGTACTCAATTTGAAACGTGATTTGAGCCGTTAAAATCTATTTATCTACGAATCTCTCTATAGAGAGCTAAATGAAAAGGAAACGTGTAAGTCAAAGTAATAAGAACAATTGATACATTCGAACAGAGATTCATAGAAATACATCCTATCTCTCTTTTGAGAAAATGAACAAGTAGAAGAAGAGGAAGAAGAAGAAGAAGAAGAAAAAGTAGTGTTTGAGAACGATAGAAAGAAAGGCAGGGATGAGAGAGTGTGAAAGAGAGAATTACATTAACACGATAATAATATTCCACACATAAATAAATACCATCGTTTTTCTTTTTGTCCAAATGCATCTTCTTTTGCTGATTAGAAATTCCAATTACATTTCCTTATCGATTTGTACATTTGTATTATCTTGCCATCTCTTTTATTTCTCCAGAACGTTTCTTTCGACTAACATATTTCTGTAATAAGCTAAAATTATATAATTATTTCCCTGTTAGCTCTTACTTCTCTCTTTCCTTTCGTTATCCGGTTCGTCTTTAATAATAAACAATTTCGAAATTATCAACCACAGCTGGCATTTCAGAAATCTTATTAGAGCTATTATTTAGAGCAATCATTTAATATTTCTTTTAGAAAATAAAATTCAATGAAATGCTCACAAATATTTCTACAATTTAACATAATAATAATGATAATCATAATATTAATAATAATAATTTTATGAATAAGAAGAAGAAGAAGAAAATAAAGGATAGGAAAGAAAACGGAACGGATACAGATACAAATGCGAACAACACAAACAGAGCATAATATTTGCGAATAATGCAAGCAAGCTTTACAAAACCTAAATTGAAGACGGACAAAGAAACAAGGCGCTTTTGGAGCAATATATGGGAAAAATTCACAAGACCACAACAATAATGCAGAATCGGTAAAAAATATGAACAAAAATTTATAGGAAATTAGACAAGAAACAGAAACTGAAATGAACACAGAAATCTTAAAGGTGGCATAAAAGAAAAGTGACAAACTGAAAAGAACCGGAGAGTTTTTTATTTTTTTTATTTTTTTCACCCCAAACAAAGCAAGTTGCCACTGTAGACCTAAGGGGCTACTGAGAATTAGGGTGAACGTTGTGGTGGTCATCTTTAATTGGGAGCTGTGCAGCGAAGGTCTTATTCACATTAGTTTTTAATTTCTGCACGTCGGTACAGTCGGGGAAAACGGGGGCAGGGAGGGAGTTCCAGAGGTAGGCAGCTCGTTGAAAGTAGCTATTAGAGTAGTAGGCATACCGGCATCTGTGACCTCCACAGTGAATTGATTATATTTAGCTGAATGTATTTACGTCGAGGGGGCACCAGACCAGCAAGTTCATCGGAGCACATTCTATGGCGACCATGGGACACGAGATGATGCTTATTGGATAGTGAAGGCCCTATTAGATTAGATACTATTTTGGGGACTTTGTCTAAGAGGAAGAGACTGGTGGATGGGGCATCAACCCAGATGTGACGACAATACTCCATGTAAGGGCGGATGGTGGCTTTGTAGAGATATAGGATACTGTCGGGTGTGATAAGTTTTCTAACTCGGTAGAGAAAGCGTACTTTCTTTACAGCAGACTTGGTAATGTCTTATATGTATTTGCTTTAAATTAGTGTTACCTGTGAATATTGGGCGGGGACGTTTGAACGTTGAACTCTCAAGTAGGGTGTTATTTGCCATGGCAATGTGACGCGAAACAAACGTACTGGAGTGGATGACTGAAGTACAGAACGATAACCTGTCTACAGACCATGTGGCGAACTTGATCAATATAACGAAGCAAATACATTTAACATCCCATTAACAGTCGCAAACTTTTCCTAGCAGAACAGCGGGACACACGACCTGGTATACAATATAGTGAACGAAATAAATAACAGAAAAATATATACCTATTGCATTAATGGCGATAAAGCATACTATATAATCTATCTAACATGGATAATCGAATACTTAAAAATGTTGGAAATAGCGATATTGCGTTATTGTTGTGGTCTTGTCATTTTTCCCATATATTGCTCCAAAAGTGCCTTGTTTCTTTGTCCGTCTTCAATTTAGGTTTTGTGAAGCTGGCTGGGAGCAAAATGTAGAATCTGTTCTTAGTTTTTATGTCCTCAGTCAGTGAAAGAGAAATCTTTCTAGACCGAGGTAATTGAAATTTTTGTTCCAATCCAGAGTGCCCCTTTTAGGGGGAAAAGCCGAATTTTCCCTGCGTTAAATATTGACATTGTTATCTGCTTTCGTGGGAGGAAGTAAATATGAACAGCAACAACAACAGATTTATGTAAAAAAATAATAAACGGACGTATTCAATTATTAACAGAAACCCTTTGGTAATTATTGTGTTTAATGCAAACTTTATTTTTAAAAAGTAATTATTCGAAAGTTATCGAGGTTGTTGCTATGTGTAAATATACGCGTGCGAAAACGTAACCGAAAAAACAACGAATAATGATTAAACGGAAGTTATGATATTGAATTTGAAACTTAATTCATTGACTCGCTTAAAATGATATTACTACTGCTGATAATAAAGAAATTAATATTAAGAAAAGTGTTTCGTATATACCATAAAATAGCAGAATCAAATTATAAGTGAATAGTACTGAATATGAATTTATTAGACAATGTTTAAAAACTAATTATTCAAATAATGTATAGCGTTGAAAGTGTTGTCAGGTGTTATGTGAGTATATACACGGTATGTGAAATTAGTTAAGTGTTTGATTGAATAAGGTAGAGACAAGGTGTTATGATATAACTATAGTTCGAATAAATGTAAAAGAAACTTTCGCATATATATATATTGTGTGTTTTGACAGCATTTTTTCATTACTGAAAACATTGTTAAAAATCAAAGAGTTCGTCTGTTTAACTAAACCTTTCTTTATTTTTTCAATTTTTCTAAGTTGTTTTTTGTATTTAAGTCAATAATATATCATCCACAGATACATACCCCAACGGACAACAATAATAGAATTTAACTAATCTTTTAGTATAAAAAATTACAACCCAACATCTTGTCAGAAACACCCCTCTCCCCAACCCCCAAAAAGAGACGAGTAAAATCATGTTAAAATGCTTAGCGTAGTATAGATTTATTTTGTGATGCACCCCCCGGCGTCACTGAATTTAAATTCGAAAAGGGGCATTGATTTCATATTCGACTGTACCAAATAAATTCATCTATTATGTAAAATAATAAATGAATAAATAAATACATGAATAACTTTCAAGAAGATTTAATTCGTACAACAATGTAAAGGCGTTCTTTTACGTGCGTATCACTCCGCTGTAATTTAAATAGTCTCTCCTTTATTCAGCTTTTTAGTTCATTTGTTTTCGACACCTGAAGATGATTAAAAAAAGAAATCGAAAACATTCGGGACACATACGAGACTTTTATCATTTTTTGTTTTATTAAATTGAAAAAATAAAGGTAGGTATAGTTAAACACACGAATTCTGTTATTTTTAACAATGTTTGCATAAATATATGTATATATATATATATATATATATATGTGTGTGTGTGTGTGTGTGTGTGTGTGTGTGTGTGTGTGTGGAGGGAGTTAATTTATAGAAAGAAATCATTCAATATATTCCCACGAGATAAAGTAATCAAAAATGTATTTATTCACAAATTAGATTTTTTGGATCCCTAGAATATAATAAATACTGCATGCAATGTGTATATATATATATATATATATATATATATATATATATATATATATATATATATATATATATATAATAACCAAGGTAAAACATCCACAGGGTAGTAATCCAAGAATTTCAACCGGGGTTATAAAAAGTGCTCAATATCAAATAGAGCTTTTATATATGATTATTTTTATTTACACAGACATGTACAAAATCTGCGACACTTGCATGTTGATGTTATTGATCAACAGCTATTATAAACTGAGATCTCATCAGGGAGAGTTAGAATCAAATCTTAACCTTAGATCATATTTGGAAAGCTTTCCAAATATGATCTCAGTATATAATTGCTGTTGATCTATAGCATCGACATACCAGTGTACATGGCTGAGTAAATAAAAATAATCATATATATATATATATATATATATATATATATAGAGAGAGAGAGAGAGAGAGAGAGAGAGAAAGAGATGTAAAGAGAGAGAGAGATGGAGAGAGTTGAGATGAAGAGAGAGAGACAGCAAAATGGACGAAAGAAACCTTTTATTTTATTCAACAAGATACTAAAGGCGAAATTAGACTAGCTTTAGGCCATAGCAACTTGGGTAAAAAAATTCGAGCTCCCGGCACTTGATAATGTTTACATTGAGAATTCACTTTCATTCAGCTAGTGTCGCGTGATAGTCCAGGGTTAGAGGCGCGGATTGTCAGCTCGATCCCTGCACTAGCCGGTCTAGCCGCACCGAAGACCGATGATACAGCGAAAAAGTCTGTATGTGGATCACTACAATTTTACATTGTGGATTTCTATTGATCATAATTCACATCATTAAAAAATGGTGAAGGTCAGTTTTAATCAATAATAATGACCAATGGATTAAAACAAATGTGACAAACTTCTTTGATTTAGCTATGGGTGCCCTAGACTCTGCGGAGGCATCATATTTTGTGGGGTAATTAATTTTATATATACTCACAAATATATTTGATAATACAGATATCGGCCTATAGAGAGTGGACGATAGATTACATATAATAAGGGATTCCAACAAGGTAACGGAAGAAACCTTCAAGAAAACTATATATATAGAAATGAAAAAAATAGAGAAGTACTGGCTAACATAAGAACAACTAACTTTTTAAATGTTACGTGAAACTTAAATAAAAAATACTTACGAACCATATTTGAAAGATAACGATAATCCAATATAGATAAACTTCAAAGTCCAATCACTCTTATCAATCATAACAAATATTCCGAATTCTATCGAACGTAGACTAATCAATAATTCTACCTACGAAAAATCAAGCAACATTTATAATAACACTTTAAAAATATCAATCATAACAAATATTCCGAATTCTATCGAACGTAGACTAATCAATAATTCTACCAACGAAAAATCAAGGAACATTTATAATACCACTCTAAAAATAGTGGTGAGCATAATATCGAAATTAAATATAAGTAACAGGACACCAATAATTATATTTAAAATGAAAGAAAAAGAAAAATATAATCTGCTATACACCGCTCTATAATAAAGTGCTAAAAACTTAACTGGGCAAAGAATTCCTAAATCTGATTGAAAAAGACTTCCCCGTCACAAATCCCCGTATAAAATACCTAATAAAAATATACCTACGAAAACCTAGAAATTATCATTAAGGCACACAATAACAAAATACTTAAAGAGAACAGCAGCGAGGAAAAAATAACAAATTGCATAAAAAAGTGACAAATATAGCAAAAATAACACTGAGAAGAACAAAAATATAAGAATCACAATTAGTAATAACCAAAACCCAAATAGTAATCACCTAAATATAAATTAAAAAGTTAGTAAGAAGAAGGAAAGATATAACTGCAAAAATCGTACACTTTGTCCAATACAAAATCTATGCCTAACCAAAAGTATTGTTTACCAAGCCACAATATTTACCAAACAAAGATCGAATAACAAGAAGTACTACGTGGGTATGACCTCCCTATATTTTAAAACAAGATGTTACGACCACAACATCACATTTAAAATTTTTTAAAACGCTGAATTAAAACAGCACTAGCACACCATTACTGGGAGCTAAAAGAAAACGGGCGCTCACCAATAATTGAATTGAAAATAATACGACAGGTAAGTACATGTAGAAATTTTCACGACCCGTGTAGATTATGTCTTAATGAGAAATTTGAAATCCTAAACGTTAAAGACCCCCATAAGCTATTAAACTTAGAAGTTAAATAGCAAACAACTACCTGCGCAGAATAAAAAAAATACCTTAGGTTAACAATACCTAATAAATAAATAAAAACTAAACTAAACTTAACCTAAAACTTTAAAAAACTAAAACGTAAAATAATAATACAAGCAAGCACGTGTTCAAATAAGGTCGCTCATTATATTGACACTACAAAAAAAACAGGGATGAGCCACCATATAGAGAACATAACAATAGTATTGAAAAAAGGAAATAAAATCAACCGAACCTTTGTTTGTGAGAAGTCCAACAGATGGGTAAGAGAACAACAAAGGATCTGATTGTTTAACTAGCTAAAACTAACTCCATGCATTTTAGCCTGACGATTCCCCCGAGAATGAAACGCGGAAGCCTCTGTGTAGCTTAATTGCCATAAATATATTTTCATAACTTACTACCTTGCTCTACTCACATATCGAGCACTGTTGAAGTAAATACTAAAAATTGATACATAAAAATTATATCCCTTTTAACATTTTATGTGGATACATGAAATAATAATGATAATAATAATAATAATATATATATATATATATATATATATATATATATATATATATATATATATATATAACATAAAGTTAACCTTCTCCAAGAAGGGTAATCTTCGTAGACGAGCAATAACTAACACACTTTTGCTAATAGAGTGGTCGCTTTGAGGCACAGGCAGTTTCGAGTCTTGTCAGGGTTTGCAATTTACTCTGATGTGCATTTTCAAGATTTGAGTCGTTTACTGAGTAAAATATAAATGTACTAGACTACCTGTGCTCCGCTGGGTCATAACAACTACTATAATTTGTTCTAGTTTTGTTTCATTAGAAAATACATCTATATAGATACGTAAAGCATCCTATTATTTTGCTATCTAATTTACGTACATCTTTGTGGTATGTACATAATTTCGGCATCAACTAGTTTCGAAGAAGGAGAGAGTCACTCTTTCTTCTAGATGTTCACAGAGCATAAAGACATATTGAGAGGATTGAATCAGCATAGAATAAGAGAGGGTAGCAATGCTAGCCTGGCAGTTCTTATATGAGTTATTGTTTGTGAATACTCAGTATCATATGTACGAAAATAACATTGTCTGTAAATCTGACATTCTCTTATTTCATACGAGACGTACGCATGTATACCTTCCCCATGGCTATGTTGTCTTGTCGTCTCGAACCGCTGGTCGGCCAAGTTAATGTTGTCTCCCATGTGGCCGAAGTTATTTGGGCGAAATAAGCACAAAGAAAAGACACATATTTATTTATTTTTAGCGCAGAAGACGTTAGAGTTGATAACGATCTTAATCGTCTCTCTCTCTCTCTCTCTCTCTCTCTCTCTCTCTCTCTATATATATATATATATATATATATATATATATATATATATATATATATATATTTATATATATATATATATATATATATACGTTCATCTGGGACGGGTAGAAAGGTGACTTGATAGGTGCGACCACTAAATACTCTAATCGTGTCAGAGTCAAAACCAAAGAGTATGAGTTTGTTTTCAATTCTCGTATATGTGACGTCATATAAACACGTGATCTCATCAAGTCTCCCAACCCTTTTTCCAAGCCCAATTACGTTTAAATTGTCTGTTGTCTCTTTTGTCTCTAAGAAGAGGAAATACAAGTAAAACCTATTTAACTTAATTGCCCGTGTAATTTCCATGGGCTTTTCTAGTTTCTAATGCCCTCAAATAAGTAGTAATAAGAACTGATTTACGAGCATAAAGTGTTTTAAATCCGAATACTATAAATCATTTCGACATGACCTAATGACTTGTGTTTTATTTTGCCATTTGAAATTGTAGTTTTTTAGTAGCCATTATGCAGCTTGTCGTGTTGTCTACTAATGCAATTCCAAAATTAGCATCTACGTGTTGCTTTCCCGGGGGAAATGTCGCTTGCAGGTCACAATGATATAGGACACGTTTTATTGTTATTTCTGTTTTCTTATTATTTCTTTTCGTCTCGCCTGATTTAATCCAAACAACAAAACACAAGTGTTTTCACATGAATAAACACAACTGCAAATTAAGAAAATATTAAAACTCATGAGATTAATATAACGTGTGACGTTATTCCAAACAATTAGAAACGAACTTAGCATTCTATTATTCGAAGTTTCGGAATATATGATCCGTACACACGCAAATATTTCAAGTGTAAGTCTATAAATGTATATGGAAGAGATAACAGTTTCTTCTCCATTTCTGCAACTTATATAAAAAATGATGCACCGAGTGTAGGTTTGATTATAAACAAGATGTACGTACTCGACGTTGCTCAGTTGTTTATTTAGTTGCATTTTCTTTTAAATGTACAGATTTATTCGTCCATTTTTTGGTTTCGAGACGTAGAGAAGTAAGTCTCGTCAACGAATACAGAGTTATGTTCTTTTTTCCAAAATATTATCTTTCTGTTCCAAGCAAAGGGAAGTAAGTATGTATAGAGTTAATGTCTTACAAAAAAGCGGTTATATTAAAATAATTCTAACCCAGATAAATAATTCTGTGGTACGAATTATATTTTATTGTTCTTAGCAATGATGGGCTAATAAGAATAAAATATTTATTTTTAGAATAAAATATTTATATTTAAAATCAAAGCTATCGATGACGAACATCGACCAACTTGTCCGTATTATATGATGATGATATATGAAAATCGACCAACTTATCCTTATTATATGATATTAAAGTCTTTCTAAATGAAATACGGAGGACGATTTTGATATAATTATGGCCCCACCTGTTTCAGCACAGGTTACTCATTTAATTGGGCTGATATTTTAGGAAAATACACTTGAACATACCGGAGTAATGTGCTGTGATGAGCTGTGAAACGGGTAGAGCTTATGTTTGTAAGGGTATCGGCAACTGCTATTAGCGTAAAAAAGGCAATGCTCATTAGGTAAAAACTAATTTGAGCTCAGGCAATTGCAATGTTTGCATTGAGATACAACTTACATTCAGTCAGTGTTGCATGATGGCGTAGGGGTTAACATCGCCGACTGTCAACTCGACGGTTGCGTTTCGATCCCGGCTTGAGGCACTAACTAGCTAGTGAAACAGCAAAACAGTCTGTATGGGGATGACTATATATATCTATATATATATATATATATATATATATATATATATATATATATATATATATATATATATATATATATATATATATATATATATCGCAAGTATGAAGGGAATACCAATTCTATCGTTCATCATTAAAAGTTAATCAAGAAACCGGTGTAATCATAAACGATAGAATTCGTCTTCCCTTCATGCTTGCGATTATAAAATGTTGTACTCCCCAAAAAATCATGAAATATATATATATATATATATATATATATATATATATATATATATATATATATAAAGCATAATCTCTCACCTTATATATATATATAAATATATATATATATAGAGAGATGATGCTTTATTTTTTATTAATTCCACTGGGAGTAACTTCGACAACCAAAAACATTACTCCATGATTTTTTTAAGAATTCGGATCAAAAGATATCGATAGACACACATTGTTGTAAAGTTAATTATTTGGACATTACATTAAATAAAGTTTATAATATATATGAACACTTCATCAAACCAAACCAGATACTGTACTATATAGACACACACTCTTACTGTGCACTACTTGTGAAAATAATCAATAGTTACTTCCATATATCATAGAATTATACAGGTAGCTAAAATGAACAATTATTATATAGAAGTAAACAATAAATCTGAGTATAAAGATCACAATTATAATGAAAGATAGAAAAATGGAACTTGAAATTCATATAACAGGGAAAATTAAAAAAAGAATAAGTAGTATTAACACCGATAATAGAATACAGACCGATCATAATCCGAATTCAATAGATCATCCATCTCAAACACAAAAGACAAATGGAAAGTAAAACAGAAGACTGAGTGCGATGTGATTCAATTCTACCTATAGGCAGCACATTCTAAGTGATATTCAGAATATGTGTTATGCTATTATTGAAAAGAACTTTCCGAGTGATAGTAGAATAGGTAGATTCATGAATAAGAATACTGTTAAACTATCTTAAATTCCAGAAATTTCGCTTCATCTATTATAGTACTAACATAGAACATGCGAGTAATGAGGCCAACGCTAGCAGTAGTAACACCTCAAATAATGAATCTGAGTCAAATTGCAATTGTAAAACTGGCTTCAGGTGTATGGTCTAAAACGAACTTTACAAGTAATGAAGGATAACAATACCTGCACATATTTCGGTTCCACTACCAAATAATTTAATAAAAGATATAGGAACGATACTTTTAAAAAAATATTAAGTGTAATGTAAGTTCCGAGAAATCTCTCATATCACTTGCTAAATATGAAAGAGACTTAATTAAAATAAAAATTCCTTTCAGGTTGAAGTTATCAATATAAGGTATGGCAAATATATATCCATAACAAAATGAATAAATGTAATTTATGAGCACTTGAATCATACCATATAATGACATATAGGGGTAATCTTCTGAACATAAAGCAAGAGCTACTACAAAACTGCTTGCATCGAAATAGGTATTTACTATCTTGTTTAAGGCTTAAATAATGAGTGATGGGATTAAGAGAAAGCTTAATTGCCCTATGTTAAGTTTTTATTAATTTTTTTAAAGCTTTCCATTTAGTTTAGAAACTATATACATTTATGTTAAGTAGTTTCCATATCGGTCTTAATGGTACATCTTCTATCGGTTACTATTTCTTATTATTTGGAAATTATGGGAAATGAGTATTGAAAAAATGTGTTTTAATTTTAGGCTCATAGATAATACTTAAACAGCTGGTAATTATTTTTCTATATATTTGGATTTGAGGGTTTCCTATTGCTTTTTAATTGAACTTGTTCTCTGATGAACTGAATAGCTGAGATGAAAGACTGTGTTCTTTCTCTAGACTCTACTGGGAAACGCGCGAAAGACGTATAGAAAGCATTAATTTGGGAAAAATACAACCTATTGAGAGAATTTTGTTTGCCTGTTTGACAATTATAAAGTATTGATATTCGCTAATATATAAAGGTAAACAGATTGGAACACCAGAGGAACACTATGGTTGTAATCGTTCAACGAATATGAAGAGTAAGAAAATGAATAGACAAGTGAAAAGTATGGATTGATTGAATGTCTGTATGATATATATATAGAGAGATAGATAGAGAGAGTGGGAAAGTGAGAGAGAGACATATATATATATATATATATATATATATATATATATATATATATTGCCTTTAGTTTTTGTCCACTAATCTCTGAACCAAGTTTAAACTCTGGCACTTTTAATATTAATTCATCAAATATCACCTCTAAACCTCTTGACTTGCCAACCAATCCCTAACACAACCCATTCATTTTTCTACCTTCCCCACTATTCTAACATTGTAGCCCCTTATTCGCTCACTGATCCTATCTTGTTTCAAAATTATTTTCCGACGTCCGACCCATCTTCCACCTCCCTTGATACACAGCTTCTGTTGCCAGCAAATTTTTTAACACAATCACTTCACCTTTTAATCCCCCCTTCTACGCCTACCTTGTACTCCTACTTATTCGCTCAATGCTGCTAATCTTGTTTCAAAATCCTTTCTCGACCTCTGACTCCCATTTATATTTTTGCCGTCCACCCTCCTCAATCTTTTGACTTTACCCTACTTCTCCCCATCCTTTCCTACCTTGTCGTCCACTGTATTTATTTACTGCTACCTGTTTGATTTCAAAATCTACTTTTTACGTCTTATTCGTGTTTGTATTCTATTTTTATCTCAATGTTTGCTTTTCTTACGGCTCGCTTTTTTATTATAATTACTATTTATTATTCACTCCATAGAAACTGTCTCTGCAAAGCCCATGAACGTTTTCACAAATGGCTTTTAATACGCCACTGACATTCTAAACTTTCACACGCCTAAACCTTTTCGAACTGGACGGATAGTCTGGCCCATTTAATGTTCTTTGCCTTTCCACAACTGCAACAATTTGTATAACTTCAGATGTCAATATTTTTCCTAAAATATAACTGGATTTTACCTTACTTCGAACCTGTTTCTACGGATTCTCCTGATACTTTCCAACGTGATATTATGCCAAAATGTTCAAACTTTTTCTTTTTACATTTTCTTTTATATTTATTTTCCTATCTTTAAAAATGTTGACCTTTGATAATTTCTCTTTACCAACTTATCTGTTTGTTCTCCTCTCACGATAAGATATCATTCTTTAGTAAGCAATGACTAAACACCCCCTTGTCTTGAACAACTGATGACTTAATGGATATTGTACTTGGTACAATTTTCATTCTTATCATTAACTTGGGTATATAATTTCTCTGTTTTGTGTATCGAGCATCAGTCATTCATGACAGGTTCTACTTTAAACGTAGTCATCATATATTTATTCTCCTGGTCATTATATATATATATATATATATATATATATATATATATATATATATATATATATATATATATATATATATATGGGGTAAGGTACACGATAAGTCATGAAAATGAAATACCGTGATAGACAAAATGTTTGAAAAAAGACAAACAAAAAACAGGTTAGAATGCAGGAGAAAAACAAAAAACAAGATATTTGACCGGTTTCGTTCGTATTATCGACCGTTTTCAGAAAAAGTGTTTTTTGTTTTTTGTTTTTTTCCTGCATTCTATCCTGTTTTCCGTTCATCTTTTTTGAAACACACACACACACACACACACACACATATATATATATATATATATATATATATATATATATTTATGAAGTAAGGAAGTTGACATCTTTGAAGCACGGATTAGAATGTATTAAATATTTTTGAAAATCAAACATCGTGCAATATTTTTATAAATGAAAAATTCATTTATTTAAAAAAATGTTACCGCGAATTTTCGTTGAAAAATACAACCTTAACAAGCGAGACTGTCCTATAGTTTTTTTCCGTTTCTTCCTACTCATTTTGATGGTGGTATTAATCCCGAGGGGTCGAAAATTCGTCGAGTTCTTTAAGACGTTAGAAGTTCAGTTCGGTCGATGTCATGCGCAGATTGGCGCTATTTATGAAGTAAGGAAGTTGACATCTTTGAAGCACGGATTAGAATGTTTTAAATATTTTTGAAAATCAAACATCGTGCACTATATTTATAAAGTAAAAATTCATGTATTTAATTTTTTTATCGCGAATTTTCGTTGTAAAATACAACCTTATCAAGCGAGACTGTCCTATAGTTTTTTTTCCTTTTCTTCCTCCTCATTTTGATGGTGGTATTAATCCCGAAGGGTCGAAAATACGTCGAGTTCTTTAAGACGTTAGAAGTTCAGTTCGGTCGATGTCATGCGCAATATATCTTGGCAATATCTCACATTAAAATAGAGTAATAGAGAGAACGTCTGATGTATCGAATACATGCTATGAAATTTAAATATAATTATATTCTTGGTAGAGAGTTGATGGTAACATAATATTGAAAGCAATATTATTTAAATTAGATGTAGCTATATTAAGATGGTCTTCGGATTATCATGTATGGCGTAATAAATCTGTATACTAACACAGTAGCAATTTTATATTTGTGTGTACGTTATCACTCTCCACACACTTACTAAAATATATCATATGATTGCTGAAGATGTAATGTTAGTTTTAAATTTCGTTTGCTGCCTCTGTTGTGTCGAATGAGAAATTCAAACTAAAATGTACTTTGTAGCCGTCGGTCTAGAGTCATGTTCTGTCTACAGATCGTACAATAATGTCCATAAAATAGAACTATATCATATGCTTTTACAATGGCTTTTGAAATAGACCTTCATAACTGTTACACCGGCCGTTCTTACACAGGAGAAACAACACCGGTTGTCATTATAAATAGTGCGAGACACCAGAAGACAAAGCGCAGTCTTGTAACTGTCGTTCAGTCGCTTTCTTGGGCTTTTGGCCAAGATCAAAGTGTAGTATCTGTTCCGATGGATACTGCACGAGACTGGTCCTGTGCAGTTCTAGGAGGTCCACCCTCCCAGGCTTTGCCTCCCCTCTTTGGGGAGGAGAAAGTTTATTGCTTACTGTCTGAGGCGCCCCTACCAGGGAATGCCGACGGGGCTGGCCAGGCAATTTTTAAAGGTAATAGGTGCTCTTCCTCTAGAGTGCTGATTTTTCAAAACCCCACTTTCCGACCTTGTATCACATTTTACTCTGTGGGGAGTAGATAAATACCCAGTCTTGTAACTGTCTAGCCAAGAGCTAGACACTTTCTTACTTTGTTAATACACTTGTTAAACCAACCCTCGACTTGACTTCCTTAATTTATTATTTACTGTGGAACAACTTCACAACAGATTGGTGACGAGGAATCGAAACGAGTTCACTGCAAAAAAAAAAAAATCAGCCAAAGTGATTCGCAAGATCTTCACGGAAAAAAAATCCTATCTTAGTCAGATATTTGGATTCGCAAGGATTAACAGCAAATTAACTACTGAGTAGTTAAGCGAAAAAAAAACACAAATTCAAAACTTGCTACCAAAAATCGAAAACTAAAAAACGCGTTAGACATTTTCAATTATTGAAATAATTGAATACACTGATACTTTTATTTTTCTCTTCAAGTTTCACTGACTCGTTAAGATAAATGTTATCCGCGTCAACTATTACATATATTGTGTAAGTTTGTCGTTATTATTAGGATAACATCTGATATTTGAGCAAAATCCGGATTGACTATTTATTAAAACGGTCTACCACAGAATTGTCGGGAGTAAAAGGCGGACAGTAAAAAAATATATTCGCGTAAGTCATTTGTGCTTCTAACAAAGAACTGTTAAATAATCAAGTCGCATTTTTGCAAAATGAAAAGGGGTTAAAAAGATTTCCCATAAAACTAGTCTTATTAGGCTTATAGCGACGGACTTAGATTTGTAAAACTACGTACACATATATGAAATAAAAAGAGAGAAAAACATTTTTTTTTCTTAGTTTTGTTTTTCAAACAAAAGAACTGGGATTGAATTTTTTTTATTAAGGGATAATGTATTTCTTGTTTTGTGTATTAGTTTAGCAAACTAATTATATTAAGCACGTTGTGGGGGAAAACTGATTTATTTTTACAAGTGTAAATTGTGTGGTGCATAACTTGAATTCGTGAATGATGGACACTGAATTCAAAGATTCTCTTTTTCAATTACTTAAATTCCAAACGGAACAAAATGTTGCGTTACAAAGACAGCAAGTTGAACAACAAATGGAACTTCAAAGAAAACAAGTTGAAATTGAGGAGAAATTTAAAAGAGAGTTGTTGGAACAGCAAAAAGCCCAAAGAAAAATGCATGCTGAACAAAAAGAGCTGGCGACAGCACAAGAAGAAAGATTCCAAGAAAAACTGCTACAACAGCAGAAACACTTAGAAGAACTCTTGATAAAAACACAGGAGTAACAGAGAAAATTTCTGGAGGCAACACAGTTAATGAAAGCAAACGAGAATCGTAATGCATTCTCCCAGACGGCTGTGTGGAGCGCTATCGAAATTTTCAATTATAATCCAGAAGACGATGTCACTTTTGTTCACTTCTATAGAAGATATGAGGATATTTTTGTATCGGACTGCAGTACATGGACAGACTCTAAAAAAGTTAGATTTTTGCAAAGAAAATGAGGAGCTGCCGAGCATACAAAGTTCGTGAATTTTATCCTTCCAAAAAAGACGAGTGAGTTGAACTTCCAGGAGGCAGTTACTTTACTAACAGAACTGTTTTCTACAAAAACCTCTCTTTTCCACAGGAGATATAAGTGTATTAATGTCACTAGAAGAGAGGAAGACGACTACATTACGTATGCAAGTATAGTAAATAAACTTTGCGACGATTTTAAATTAGAGGAATTATCATCGGATAATTTTAAATGTTTAATATTCTTGCAAGGTCTGGTCTTAAATAAAGACTCTGAAATCAGACGTCGTGTTTTAAATAAACTCGAAAATGAGCCATGTCTAACAATACAAAACTTAGCGGAAGACTGTGAACGTTTTGTTGCGTTGAAACAGGACAGTCGTGACATAGAGGAAAACGGAGTGTCGCACATTAAACAAATCCATCAGAACAAAAAATTGACTTCAATGAATAACCAGAGAAAAAAACATGGAAAAGATCCACCTGGACCGTGTTGGAGGTGTGGAGATAACCATTGGTACAATTAGTGTCCGTACATATTCAAACAATGTGACAACTGCCACCAGAAAGGACATAAGGCATCACGTTGTAGAAAAAAATCTGGTAGAAAGACAGCCATTAAACTGACAAAAATTGAACCTGAAGAACAAAATATCCAGAAATATGTACAGGTCAAAATGCTTAAAAAAAAGTAAGACTACAGCTTGATAGTGGGTTTGACATTTCCATCATTAATGTACAGACATGGAAGAAGCTTGGGAGACCCACTATGATCAAATCACAAAAAAACGGCGAGAAGCGTCAGTGGTGAAAAAATAACCTTCGAAGGGGAATTATTGACGAATATTTCTTTCCAGAATAAGACCGTAAAAGCCAAAATTTTTGTTATGCGAAAAACGAATATCCTTTTTGGAACTGATCTGATTGAAAAGTTTAGCCTATGGGATCTGCCTTTAAGCTCTTTTTGCCAAAAGGTTGAGGATTCGAATGTGGAGGCAAAAAAACTCAAGAGAGAATTAAAAGAAAATTTTCCAGACGTATTTTCAGGCGGTCTTGGAATATGTACGAAAGCGGTAGCAAAGTTTGAAGTTAAAACAAATGAACTACCTGTGTTCAGAAAGAAAAGAAATGTTCCATACGCCACTATAGAGCAAATAGACGGTGAATTAGAAAGACTCGGGAACATGGCTGTCATTTCAAAAATTGATCACAGTGAGTGGGTTTCACCTACAGTTTATGTTAAGAAAAAGAACAAGGAGATTCGGGTTTGTGCCGACTTTTCCACAGGCTTGAACAAGGCATTAACAGATCACCATTACCCTCTTCCAAGCCCTGAAGAAATATTTGCGAAACTGAGTGGAGGAACATATTTTTCTAAAATCGACCTCAGCGACGCTTATCTTCAAATTCCTGTCGATGAAGTGTGTTCAAAACTGCTATGTATCAATACCCATAAGGGATTATACAAATTTAACCGACTTCCTTTTGGAGTAAAGGTCGCCCGTGCGATTTTTCAACAAATTATGGACATGATGTTAAATGGAATGGATTTCGCAGTAGGGTACCTGGACGATGTGTTAATAAACAACACAAGACTCATGTAAACCAAGTATTAAAAAAATCCAGGATTATGGGTTTAAAATCAAAGATGAGAAATGTCCTTTTTTCGTGGGAAAAATAAAATACTTAGGACAAATCATCGATGAGCAAGGAAGAAGGCCAGACCCAGATAAGGCAATGGCGATACGGAACATGCCTGCTCCAGAAAATATTGCGTCTCTACAAAGTTTTTTAGGGTTGGCGAATAACTACAATGTGTTCGTACCAAACATGCATAAACTAAGATCACCCTTAAATGAACTGTTAAAGAAGGACCAAAAATGGGTCTGGACGCAAGAGTGCGAAGAAGCGTTTCAGAAAATTAAAGATATCTTAACGTCTGACTTGTTTCTGGCACATTATAATCCCAAGCGCGATATTGTAGTTGCAAGCGATGCCAGCAACTATGGTATAGGAACATGCATATTGCACAAAATGGATGATGGAAAATTAAAACCCATAGTCCATGCATCCCGAACACTTCTACCAGCCGAAAAAACCTACTCTCAAATTGAGAAAGAAGCGCTAAGCATTATATTCGCGGTAAAGAAATTTCATCGTTTCCTGCACGGTAGACAATTTCTGTTACAAACAGACCACAAACCCTTATTAACGATTTTCGGATCGAAAAAGGGAATACCACAACACACTGCGAATAGACTCCAAAGATGAGGTACCATTCTTCTTAACTACAATTTTCAAATGGAGTATGTACCATCTAAGAAATTTGGTCATGCAGACGGGTTATCAAGGTTGATACCTAAGCAGACAGAACCATTGGAGGATATGGTGATAGCAGCCATTCAAGCGGAAGCTTGAGTAAAAAAGAACGTTATTAATCCCCAGAGGGGATATTTTCAAAGGGGGGTGTTACACCGGCCGTTCTTACACAGGAGTAACAACACCGGTTGTCACTATAAATAGTGCGAGACACCAGAAGACAAAGCGCAGTCTTGTAACTGTCTAGCCAAGAGCTAGACACTTTCTTACTTTGTTAATACACTTGTTAAACCAACCCTCGACTTGACTTCCTTTATTTATAATTTACTGTGGAACAACTTCACAACAATAACCATATAATCTGAAGCTCCATAAACCAGATTACTTAGATAAGTAATTCGTTAAGAACATCAATAATTAGGCTAAACGTAGCAGACCTATGAAAAGAATGTGACAAGCAAAGCAAACTGAAACATTATAAAAGTAATGGAAGTGCCTACTTTGATTATAAGGTACTTTAAAAAAAAATTGTTTTTAACATGGTTCACCCCAAACAAGGCATGCCGCCACTGTAGACGTAAGGGGCTACTGAGAAAAAAGAAATGGGGAGAAGGTTGAGGGGTCAGCCTAAATTTGGACTGTTTACATTAGTTTTAAATTTATTCATGTCAGTACTGTCGGGGAAACAGGGGACAGGGAGGGAGTTCCAGAGGCTAGTAGCACGAGGAAAGAAGCTATTTGAGTAGAAGGCTCTTCGGCATCTGGGGACCTCCACAATGAATGAATGAGATTTAGTTGATTGTCGAGTTAGTCTAGTGAATTTACGTCGAGGAGGACACCAGAGTAGCCAATTCATCGGAGAATAATCCATTGAAGTATTTGTAAAACAAACATACATTAATTATAGTTAACCCAGTTACGAGCTTAATAGAGTATCTTGTTAAGTCTTTCAGCTCTTACGGCATGTAATGAGTGCAGAGAAAAGCAAACTAGTGACCAACAACACAAGCAACATCAACAAAATAAAACTCTTCCTCGATGTGGTGGCTACTTAACATTGTAGAAGCTGTCTCGTGTTGTACAGTTGCTATTACTTTCGTTCATCTCTCCCTTTTTCTTCTTCTGTTTGTTTATTAATAGTAATAGGGGCGGTTGCTACATAGTAGTGTCAGAGCTATGTCGTCTGGAACTCCGATTCCGGGTAGGGTCAACCATAGTGGACAGGTCTGACATTAATCGGTATTAATGCTAGAAACCCATCCAACAGGACTCTGTGAAAATCTAGGTGGACTCGACATCAATGTTCATTTTTCATCTGGATATCTATGACTTTTGGTTTGTTACAAGCAAGCACGTATCAGCCTCGGAATTAGAAATCAAACTTAGTATGTGAAATCTCCATTCCTTAGTGTGTTCTTAGTCGAAACTTCCCCGACTTCGTAAACAAGTGCTACACATTGATGCTCTCTGTGTCTGGGATGAACATGAACTATTGAAAGATGATCGGATAGCTACGGCTAATGATGTGGACTCGATGCACGCCAGATGATCCTGTGGCACGATCTTTGTGGGCTCTGTGCAGAAGTTCGATTCACTCAACAACACTAACATCAACACCGCCACCAGTATCAGCAGCAACAATAACAACAGCAGCAACAATAACACTAAATGCAACAGCAACAGCAACAACAGGATAACGGTGGAATACCGGTAACAGTTAACAGCTTCAAATGCATGAAGGACCAAAACACGAAATACCCTGACGGATTTTCCAACTTTCACAAGAATTAAGACTATCTCGAATGACAGGAATATCACACTGGGCCTAAATATCATACTGATGCGCTCCCTTCTTATTCCGATCGCTAAGCCCGGTAACAAACCTAATTAGAAGAATACGGCGACATAATTAGTTCGTTTTCGTATATTCTTCGGCCTCGCTTACAGAGATGATGCTATCAACCATGAGAAATTACAGAGGAGTATAGGGCAAGCATTCGACCCTACGAAGGCTTCTCTTGACTGCAATTAAAAGACTGAAACTGAATTTACACGATCTACATGGCTTCCCCAGAAGATTCTGCAATGAATAGTGCAGGAAATGAATTGGACGAGATGACAACATCTCGAAGTGAACGGATCGACATTTGAACGATACTCTGAGCACATAGAACGCAAGAGAAGAATAGTGAGAGCTGATTTACAGGGTATCTGTTACGCCTCTACATCCATGCAGGTTTAACAGGATGAACCATTGACTGACAATTGATTACAGGTGAAACCAAATCTGTCGAGACAGAGATCAGCCAGGTGCGCCGTTGTATATGATTGACACACTTTGTACACTGCTGTGTCATTTTTCAATCCTTCCGTTTTTTTACAAAAAGGTGTGACCAAACAATATTAATATAACGAAACGTAATTAAAGAAAATCAAGATAACAAAATGTATACAAACGAAGCTTTTTAAATATACTTTTTTTTCAATTACTTAAAAATCCGAGGTAGAAATGGGTTCGATGACGCCTGACACCTATGCACTCGATGACCTACAAGAAAATCACTGACTCATCATATCTATGTATGAATGCAGAGCAGGCCCTCGATCATGGTGATGCCAAACATCTTTATTTTAGTTTTAGAGTGACAACTTATGAAGCAAAGTCACTCGAGATTAAAGGTTGATGAAACGGAATGGTCAATGGAATGAACTGAGTCGAGTCTTTTACAACAGTAATTTGTTGATATTAGATTTGAGGGCGCTTATGAACTGAGTGTGTACATTGAAAACAGGTTTAAATTAACTGTAAAAAGAATGAAAAGGATTTGTTTATAAGTGACTAGAACATCAAGTAAACACTGTACAACTGCTAAAGCTATTACGGAGAACTTGTAATCATTTTCCTTTTTATACTTAGAAAAGGATAGAATCCATTTTCTTTTTTTTCCAAGCTATTGGTGAAAACCTACAGAAGAGTAAATTCTAAAAGATTTGGTAAGAGCAACAAATATGGAAGAAGGAAATACTCTGAAATATAACTTGCGACAAGGTATCTATCTCTCCATATATATATATATATATATATATATATATATATATATATATAACAAATAAAGCGTTCGATTGTATGTTCTACAAGGGACACTATAAAGTATTTCATTTTAAAACTATACATTACAGTGTTTGTTCGGTGTATTAAGGTTTCATCTATGTGGGGTAGAAACCAACTGATAGGGGCAGCCCGACTTTTCAGCATCGTACATTAGGCGAAGACTTTGAGAAATTAAACTCTGGGACATGCAACAGCCACTGTAATGCATAGTTTTTAAATAAAATACTATATATAAATATATATATATATATATGTATATATATATATATTTAATAATATAGGTATGTATATATATATATGTATAAATATATATATATTTAATTATATAGGTATGTATATATATATATATATATATATATATATATATATATATATATATATATATATATATATATATACATGTGTGTATATCTGTATATAAATGGAGTAGATTGGGTTTCTTTACCAGGTATGTGGGAATATATCAAAGAAAAGATACCGCTTATGTAAAACGTACGATTTAAGATTACCTATTATTTTGCCTTGACATGTCCTCGTATTTTAATCTAGGTGGCCGAGAGCGTGGTAATCGTGTTGAATAAGAGTGTGTAACAATGATCCAATGATGTACTACATATGCCTTCCCCGTTGTTTCCTATGCATGCAAAATGGAGGATAGATTTAGAGTGTAAAGATCGAACGATGCCTTGTACAGATAGAACGTGTCGGAAGCACATATTTACAATATGTTTTCACCTTCGAAGATCATTGATGAGAAGGGGATTACAGTTGCGATTACAGGTGATGAAACGACAACCACTTGTGAAGATTCAGCTAACAATCCTAACTAGATAATTAGAACTGATTCTGAAGAGATATGGAACACGAGAAACTAGACGAGACATAGGAATGTGAAGTTCTTTTTTTTCAGAATTTCTTTACATAAATCTAAACTCTGCATAGTTTGGAAAATTAAACAGTGGGACAAATGTGAGCGGAGGTGAATCACAATTTAGTAATTAAGAAATGAAAACTTGGTGTAAAAAAGTATCAGAATCAAGATACTAGGTATTAACTTACGTCGCAAGTTTAATATTACGTTTTCTTCTCTATACCATTGATACTCTAACGTAGAATCTACATTAAATTTTTATCTCATCAAAATGATACATCAGAAATAATATGATTCAAGCGTTAATTATGAAGTAATTTTAATCCCTTAATTTTAATACCTCACCGTAATATTTTTTTAGTAATGAGTCACCAATTTTTAAGGCCAAAAGTCACTTGAAGATAAAGTTTTATGTGATAGATATATTGTCAGTCAATGATGAAGAATACTATGAGAGGATGTAAAATAATTAGTGGAATGGACAAAGTTTCATTACTTAATGGGACGGTTTATGATAAGTACTTGTTTACATTGCATTTGAAGACGGCCTGATTGTAGTCTGCAGTGAAGCAGTTTCGTAATAATATGTCCCACAGGTGGAAATAAACTCGGTTTATTGAAATCCGCCCTGGTACTAGGAACACGAAGAAAGAAAAGAAAATGATTTTCGATTGTGGTAGAAAGTTGAATTCTTACTGTACGCGTCATACGAAGAGGAATTAAAAATTGGATCGCAGTATAAAATTGTTATGTATGGCACCACAACAACGCTGGTGATATCTATAAGTATAATATAAACATATATAGAATATATCTATATTAATAAAGTACAGACGATTTTCCCCGTGTTACTCCAGACACCATAGGTCAATAACCGAACACTTCCTATGCAAAAGGTTTCAAGTAAAAACCAATAGCACTCGAAACTATGCGGACATTTTGTCCCAACTTACAAACTATTACATTTAATCCGAATAAACTGCTTCTCTCATATACGTACTCTCACAAAGAAAGTAGCACAGTGTTTAACTCTCCTATCACTCCACTCACATTCATCGTGTTATTTTCTTTAATCGGTATAATTGTTATTTAGTCACCATTTATCATTTTCGGTCAAGCGGCTGATGATTGTTTTTGTTTTCTTAAGTTACGAACGAGAACGACTAAATTTAGAAAAGATTCAAATGTTTCAATATGAAACAATAAAATGATTTGATATACTTTTAAAAATCAGATTTTACAATATACTTTTGTAACAAACAGAAATTTGTCGACGGTCCAAAACACCAGAAGAGAAGGAAAATAAATTATCACCCAACTGTCCGGATCTCTTTCTCGTCTGTTCACATCTGTTTCTCTTTATGCATCATTGTCGTTGTACCTCGTCTATTAAAACGGGTCGGTGTCAATGCATCCAAATTACTAATACTTACAAACACCCATGCGCTATTGACGTCTTGCAAATGGATACTTTAAAAGGAAGGCATCGCGGGCGCTTTGGATCCAGTAGATGTGCATACCTATTGTCACAACTTTTTAAGTGAGTGCATATTTATGAGTGGTTTGACTTTGGTCAAAAATCAGTGTAATAATTTGTCGCCCCTACTATGGCGAGTGTAGAGGAACAACTAATCGAAAGACATATTTGACTAGTATGTGTGGTTCGCCGTCACAGAAATGGCCGAATTGGCCCAATGTTGTTTAGATAAGATCTTTTGAGATGATTTAAAATAGATTAAAACATGTTTATGTGGTAAAGTTGTAGTCCAACTGACTGAGAAATGCAATGAAGTATAATCGAATGTTTAATCATTGCATCAGTTTGCGCAAGCGCAAGAGAATAAGAGAATAAGAGAGAGAGAGAGAGAGAGAGAGATAGAGAGAGAGAAAGAGAGAAAGAAAGAGAGAAAGAGAAATAGAGAATGTTGGTTGGATATGTTTTGTGTGTAAGAGAGAAATAATTGTGTGTCTGCATGATTTATTACTAATGAAGATTTGGTATCTGTCTGTCTGAAACCGAAACTATACTATTAGTTCTATTAATGCTTAACTATTGCACCAAGTTGCACAAATAGAGAAAGAGAAAGAGAGAGAGAAAGACGGCGTTCATTGTCCTAGTCAGCAAACAAGGCCAAGCACTCGGTGTATTTGAGATGTCCCCTTCCTAGTACCTCTGCCCTTGAAAAATAGACAAAGAAGGAGTGCAAAGTCCATCTACAGCTTAAATACTTACGTTTATATATCTATCGGTCTCTCTCACACACAATATCTATCTTTTTATAAGGATATTGCAGACACACACACTATTTCCTTTCTGTCTATTTATCACATACAAACACACACACTCTCTACCTACTTGTCTATTTGTCTATCGCACACACTATCAAACTTCTTATGTTTCTATCACACAACACACATTCTATATTTCAATATGTATATTACACACATACTCTCTACTTATCTTTCTATGTGGCTATCACACAATCCATGTACTATATTTGTATATGTATATTACACACAGACACCCTATCCGTCTTTTTATATGTCTATCACACAATATAAATTTAATATTTATATATATATATATATATATATATATATTACACACGGCATCTCTATCCATCTTTCTATGTGTCTATAATACAACACACATCTTATATTTCTATCTATGTATAACACGCAGACTCTCTATCTAAATGTACGATATTTCTATACATATATTACATACATGCTCTCTATCTATCGTAATATGTGTGTATCACACACCCCACATTCTATATTTGTTTATCTATATTACACATACTCTCTATCCATCTTTATATGTGTCTATCACACAACACACATTCTATATTTCTATATCCGTATTACAAACCGACTTTCTATCCAGCTTCTTATGTGTCTATGACACAATTCACATTCTATATTTCAATATGTGTATTGCATATACGTATACTCTATATCTGTCTTTCTATATGTCTATTACACAACACACACACACTCTATTTGTATCTGTGTATCACACTCACGCACACACATTCTCCATAAACGTTTCTATGTCTCTATTACACACACGCACATTTTCAATACATCTATCTATCTATCTATCTATCTATCTATCTATCTATCTATTTCAATCCTTTATTACGCTTATATATTAACAGTCTTTATTAACATGTGAGATCAAAGGCTCGGATGTTCCCACAGATGTGACAGGAGATACGTCACACTACCAGGATTTCAAAAGAGGTCAGAAAACCCTGGTCTTTTAAAAAGTATATCACCATTTTGTTCTATTTGTTTATTTATCTCTGTTTATTCAATCCCATCTAACACCGTATCATAATAATTTTATGGAAAGCTTTTAAAATACGGGACCGAGTTTCCTCGTAAGTTATGGGTTAAATAGAAATAAGCAGATAATGCTGTCATATACTTTGATATATCACGTGTGTATACCTGTAATCATTACTGTCTGCAACACTTTAATTTGTTTCACATGCTTTTTCAGGTCGTTACGCTATAAGCACCGAGGAACGACCGCTGGATACCGAATAAAAGAAACATTACCGAACTGGAGCAACCTCCTTACTGATCTGATTTTGCTTCGTGTGACTTTTTTCTTTGTGTTGCAGTTCATCATCGCGTAAAACAAGAAACATTTTTAGAAAAGAAAGGAATGAAGAATGAATGCATAAATCGGTGTAGAAACAGGAGGAAAGAATAACGAAAAAATATATCATTATGGAAACAGAATGAAGGAGGGTATTTTCTAACTAACTATTTGCTTTCTCAATTCAATTTTTTACTCGCTAACTTTTGTGTGACAGGACGAATATATATATATATATATATAATATATATTATACATATATTATAACGTATATATTACTATCAATAATGTACGAAAGTTCATTAGACATCTAGTTTTCTTGGTTAAAATTGAAATAAATTGTTTTTGACACCGATCCCGTAACTTTTCAGACATGCATGTCTCTTTTCATCTTGGAGACAATAAATTCCTTCATAGAAGTTGCCAGTTATATAAATGGTTTATAATGAAGCGATGGCTGCACAATATGGAACAACATGTCTCATTCTCCTCATCCGATAGAAAAGATGGCTGTAACCCACACTTGATTCTCACGCTGAGCAATTACTGGATTTGGCCGATATACATCTACGAGTAACAGTCGCCGTCTGCATTCGTCTCAGTTTTGTTTTCTGTTTAATATTTGTTTGTGTTATGCCGTAATGCAATATACTTTGTATACGGTTAATTCGACATAAAATGTTATTTTGGTAAGTGAACACAATAGCAAACTATTGAAATGGAATGGCGAGTACTTGATATTTTCGGAGACCTACTGTCACTTAGATCCCAGGAAAACCGGTTCATGTCATCGGGAATAGACCACTTCTAACAGCTTTTGCGTGAATTTCAAGTAAGTCACAGTAATAATGCAATAAAATCGAGAGCACAGGGATAATAAGGAGACATCTTGTCTCTAAGACTCTAGAAAAAAATCAATCGGTCAATAACGATAGTAATGACTGGCATAATGACTGTAAATGGATAATAGAATTTGAAAACATTTTTGATGATGACGTTCAAACTACAAAGAGCCTCGCCACACGCTTGGGAACTATATTCTGTCAATTATTACAAGCTTAGGCCAGTCGTTCAACTATCAAGATCAGTATACCAGTATAAATCCTTATCTTTTAAAATACAATAATACCTGCTTATGAAAAAGGTTAAGATATTATCAGTCGGACAATGAACGCCATCGCATGAGGATTGGAACCAATGAGTTGAATGGCAGAAGATTACTTAAGAGGTGTTGATTATAAAAGAGGACGACTCAATAAGTATGTGTTAACATGTTAGTGTCGGCTAGGAAGCAACTCGTGGTATTTTGATATATGAAAAGATATAACCCTAAAAACGAGGCACACGTTGATAGATTCATTGGTCTTGTGCGATATCATAGTCATCGCGTCAGCTGTGGATCTTTCAGCACAACATCCATATTTCTTTTCACTAAGTAAATTGTTTCTATATAGGTGGTTGACAACATTTTAATTTATTAGTTGTTCGAGCAACTTACTCATGACGCACAGGAGACGGATCGGTCTTTAATGAGATGCAGATGACCGATTTCCAGTATTTCTATATACTGGACAAACAAGTAAAATTTTACAAGGTGATGGAAAGTGTTTTCCTTTAAGCAACGATTGAACAGCTTTGTGAAAACAAGAGCTATTTTTAATTGCAGTTTCTTAAGTACTAAGACTGAAATGTTGTCGAGATCAATTGTCTTGTTGGCATAATGGTTCTTGATAATTTTGGTAATATCTTGGGTTAAAAGTTTTTTTCGATCATAGGGAGTATTTAGGGTTTGTGACCCTGATCACAAAGGATGGAATTTGCTGTAAAATCCCTTGCGAAATATTTGGCTTAGCGAGATGTTTAAGAGATAACCTATAGTCCGTTAATGATTCTTGGAATAGAGGTTCAGAACCTTCGTAGTATTTTTCAAAACTCATTGGAGCCAAACCTCTGATCGGCAACTCTAGATTGAAAAAATGGCAAATAACTTTTTCGTATTTTCTTTTACTTTTTTGCAGTCGTTTCGAGTAGTTTTAAATGATGCTTTTGTTTCAGGGCATATATTTCCCTTAAAGCAATTGTAATAATTGTTTATGTGGGAAATAGAAGCGGCACATCAAGGGGCGTACTATTGCCTTCTGTTTGGTCTCATCTCGAATCTAAAAATTATGCAATGAGATATATCAAATGCGATATAGGTGACGTTCTTTTTGAAAATTGATTTCAGAGGGATTTCAGATATAAAAGATTTTTAGCTGTCTCAATAATTCATTGAGTATCGCAGAACACTGTGCTTGAAAAAGACATTAACAGTCTTGTTGAGCTTCGTTTTGACCTTAATTTAAACCACTCAGTGATCTGAGGATCCTAGAGGAGAGAGGACAGTAGATGTGTACGGTTCAAGCATGTTGTCAGACAAACATTTATAAGGCTTGAAATATATCCATCATCATCATGTACATGTATTGGCTTGTCAAGCTTCTATGTAATGAAAACACCCTGAGAAAATCTCCCTTCATCATGGGTCTTGTTTGAGCGGACAAGTTACTCAACATTGTGAACATTGAAGTCGTCACAGACATTCATGTTAGCAAAAGGTTATCCCTAAGGATCTTGTCGATTTTGTTAGAGATTTACTCGATTACCGTAAACACATGTAGCGCGTATTGGAGTGTTCAATGGAAGTGTCCCTACCACATGGAAAACTGCCCCTGATGTAGGTGCAGATTATCTGACCATGGAGATGTTGGGGTTTTGTTATGAAGTCATGTTAGAGTAACCTGTGATAAGGAAGTCATCGATAGTAACTGATGGGACAATGCCGCTTTCGCCCAATAACATCAGATCCAGTTTACTCTCCTCTAAATGTAATTTTAACCCCTGAGAGGTTAGAATGTAGACCCCTAATGTTTGAGAAAGAAGATCGAGTCTAGTCGGTCCATATCTTTGGTGGTCGTCGTATCGGTGTTTCTAGTATTTCTATTTGCTTTATTCACATAGCAACAACGTTATTCTCGATTTTTCTAAAAACGTCGTTGATTGATCTGTTTATCTTAAGCTTCGTTCTTATATATGCATTACTTTGTCCTTAAGTTATATTTATATTTGAACAAAACCTCTTCCCAACATTTGACTTAATTTGAAACAGCATACAAGTAAAACACTTGTTAAAATAGACGTAGCGCAGACTCAGATGACACCAGACAGTGTTCAAACTGTACAAGCTTCGATCTTCTAATATTAAACAACACAGTTCAACACGAATTTTAGTAACGTTTCAATTAGTTTCGCTTTCAGGTGGGTCTTTATTTCCGATCAAAGCAATACCGGGTCAACGGGTAAACTTTTATAATGTGGGAAAACTCGAAACCAACATGTTACTGATGAGGCACCTCGAAGTATCTTAAAGATATAATTTAAATTCCTCAACATTTTTCTAGCATTTTATTTTGATTTTAATTATCATAGACGACCATATAGTGGTGCAAAACGTGTTTTGATCGTCCTGAAAGGAGTATTACTGAAGTACTTTAGAAAGATCAAGGTTGTCCTCGATGGCCGTTCACCCAAACAACATGGCGTAAATACAGGTATACCCCAGAGATAGATCCTTAGACCTTTATTGTTCCTGATTTTCATAAACGCCCTCCCTGGTAACCTTGTGTCTGAGATGGTTATATTCTCCGACACCACGCTCTACCGTCGTCATGTGGGCCATACGGACACGCACATATCCGAGGCGATGACTGAATCTTTAGAACCTGACTTCCAATCTGTAGTTGAATGGGGTCATAAATAAATGGTAACATTTAATGCTGTGAATACAAAGCTCATTTCTTTCAACAACTACAAGAAATCTCTTCAACCACTAATTGTCATAGCAAATAACATCTTACCTTAACGTCTAACGTTTAAACTCATCAGCCTAACCATAACAGGAAACATGAATTGGAACAAATACATAGAAAAGATTGACAATGCTGCAAAGAAAACTTCTCACACCTGACAGTATACTATATCTCTAAAAAAGTACTATCCCGCCAATGTATGGAGTATTGTTGTCATATCTGGACTGGTGCATCATCCACTTGTCTTTCCCTTTTAGCCAATGGTCCCCAAAATATTATCTAATCAACTAAGTCCCTCACTGTCAACCAAGCTCCAGTCCCTGTCCCATCGCCGCAATGTAGCATCCTTGTGCTTGTTTTAAAAGTACTTCAGTGGAATGTGCTCCGATGAACTTGCTGCTCTGGTGCCTCCTCGACGTAAATACACCCAACCAACCCGACAATCAGCTAAATCCCATCCATTAACTGTGGAGGTCCCCAGATGCCGGAGAGCCTTCTACTCCAATAGCTTATTTCCTCGAGTATCCGGCTTTTGGAACCCCCTCTCTGCTTCCATGTTTTATTGACTGTATCGACGTGCACAAATTTCAAACTAATGTGAACAAGCATCTCGCTGCACAGCTCCCAATTTAAGATGACCCTTAAACTTTCACCTTAATTCCCAGAAGCCCCTTACGTCTACATTGGCAACTTGCCTTGTTTTGGGTGAACTAAGTTAAAAAAAAAAGTTTGTTATTGCTTACTTCCTGCACTGTAAAAATCATCATGGAATTTCAACCAATCCTTAATGTTTGTTGTTCTTGTTTTCTCTATAGATAAACGCAGAAGTTTCCAGTTTTGTGAAGTCGAAGTTAAGAGCACATCAATCGTCGATTTTATGAATTTTGATTTCAATAGCAATTTGAGAGAAAAGTAGCTTTTTTCGTCTTCTATTTCTTTTTTTTAATTGGATATTAAATGTTGCAACCGTGATTCTAGTCTCAATGGAGGCAGTCACAGAATGATACGAATTGATGGGGTCTGCTGTACGAAGGTCATCTTATAAGTAATTACGATCATACGCACACACACACACACACACACACACACACACATATATATATATATATATATATATATATATGTCTATTTATTCTTATATTGATTTGAATCGACTCTAGTTTAAGGTACTTTTAACTATCGGTAATCAAAAATGGCTTTGAATTCGACGAGTAGGAATATAATAGTTTGATTTTTGAAAATTGTGCAATTACGTTGCATACGAAATCTATTGAACGCATATTAAACCAAGAAAAAAGAAAAGAATGTTTTAAAGCTGAACTTTTAACTGCGTTTGAACGAATATCTGAATACTACGACAACTAATACTGCTACTTTTTCAATCTACTGCTACTAATATTACTATTAATGATGATATCACGATGTAAATAAAGTTAAGAAGGTGTAAATATTTATATATATATATATATTTATATATATATATAGTATGTTTGTATATTTGTATGGATAGGTTTCACCCCTTAACTAATTTATAGATCATTATGAATTTTGAAACACAGCTGCTTGACGTAATGGTGGATAATGTAGGCTACATTTAGTTTGATTAATATTCATGCAAAGGGGGAGACAGGGATGATTTTATTCGCGCAAAATTAGATGACTCCGATGTTTATTAAATTTAATCAATTGGTTTTAGATATCAATTACAAAATATTCCATATATAAAATTCAGTTTCTTTAAAATATTTTAAAGAGTTCATGTAACCCAAACTCAATGATATATATATATATATATATATATATATATATATATATATATATATATATAGAGAGAGAGAGAGAGAGAGAGAGAGAGAGAGGTCGCCAAGTATATGATAAAGACTCTTTGTGCACTAACTACTAGCCTCTTTCTTTTGGACAGGGTGCAAAAAGGAATGTTTAATCTAATAGGCCCCGCATTGTCTGCCAAGTGTAGCCCCTGCCACATCGCTGCAGTGTTGCATCACTGTGCTTGTTTTACAGGTACTTCAATGGAATGTGCCCCGATGAATTAACTGCATTAGTACCCCTTCAACTAAAAAAACCCCGACCCACGCGACTCACAGCATAATCCAACCCGTCACTGTAGAAGTCCCTAAATGCCGGAAGATGTTTCAACTATAATACCTTCTTTTATCGAACCGCTTGTTTTTGGAATTCTTTTCCTGCTCCCTGTTACTTCGACTGCACCAACACACAGAAATGTAAATGTAACGTTAACCAACATCTGATTTATTAATTCCCTGTCTAGGTTTCACCCTATATATCTTGCGCCTATCACAGTAACTTCTCACTCTTCATTTGTCATCATACCATCCTCCCAGGTATTACCTTCTCTTTTTAGTTAGGAGGAGTAGTGCACTATCAGTTCTGTTGTAACAAGACAATCCTCCCAGACATTACCTCATTCCTTTTTGGAAGGATAGCGTAGCATCCGTTCCGTAGTCATGATGCAATCTTCCCAGGGATTACCATCTTTTTTTGAGCAAAGTAGTGATATAATAGCAGCTCAGGAATTATTTGCTTCAACTAAAAAGTTAATAATTTCGTCAATTATGAATAAACGCTGTCTTCAATAAGTATCATTATTTGTAGAAACTTAAGAGGAATGCGTTCGTTTGGAACTTAGTTTTCTGTTTTTACTAAGGATTCATCACTTATTTAGGCCAAAAGCCCACTCGAGGATCACAGTTCATGAGTGTCAAGTGAACGGTGAGACGACAGCGTGATGATTGGTAGCGTTTGGGGAATTTGTTTATCCAGGCAGACGGCTTAACAATAATTTGTTTACATTGGACTTGAAAACGACAATGTTGTAGTTAGCTGGTAGGCAATCCCGCGGTATTAAGTTTCACAGACGGGTAGTTCTAAAAAACACTTTGCTCATGGAAGTTTCGTTAAGTTTTATGCAGTGAGAGAGAGAGAGAGAGAGAGAGAGAGAGAGAGAGGGAGAGAGAGAGAAACGGATATTATTTACAGTGGCTTTTGCTAGACGAGTTTTTGTTGTAAATGTTTTACAGGATGTATAGATTGAAACTCAGTCGAACATGAATAGAGAAAGACAATCAACGTCTCTTCTCAGAGAATGAGGTAGTAGGCAGGACAGCACCCACTTGATTTCGAAGTCGATTTTGTACTCTGTCAAGGCAGGAAGGGACTCCTGCGCTAGAATGATTCAACCATAATTCCAGCGACCTTGGTAACAGATTTTATGTAAGTCTTCCATTTCATGTCAGGAGTTAAGATCAGTCCCAGAAGCTTTTCAAAGCAGGTGGCTTCCCTAAAAATAGAGTCATTCATTTTCATTATGGCCAAGTGGGGATCAGAGCGTTTGTGGTATGAAGAGAGAAGCTTGGTTTTGGAACAGAGAGAATCAGAAAGATGTTTGTCATTGCTGCTCTTCGAAGCGTTACGATAGATGGTTGTGTCGTATGCATAAATATCGACAAATGATCTTAGAATATGATTTTGGAGATTGTAGATGAAGATCACGAATAGGGTTAGGCCCAAAATGGATCCTTAAGGCACATCAACGTTCATTCTGTGTGCCTCTGACTTCTGTTTTTCAACGACTCTATTTATGAACTGATCAGAGAGACGGAGTTTGATTGTAGGGAGGACATTTCCAGATATTCAATAGCTAGCAAGCTTATTAAGTAGACTTTTATGTAAAACCCTATCAAAGACCTTTGATATGCCAAGCGCTATTGCGCTAGAAACGTAGACCTGTCAATAGATTAACCGATCCTGTGTGATATTGCATTCAGCACATCAGCTGTTGATCTCGCAGGCCGAATACCATATTGCTTGTCACTGAGTAGGTTGTTTTTGCTGAGGTGATTGACAACTTCTCGATTTATTACAGATTCGAACAACTTACTCATGACGCACAGAAGAATAATCGGTTAGTACTGAAATGCACACGACCAAACTCCAGTATTTTTACATGATGAGAAGACTGACGATTTTTCCAATGTGTTAGGTAGCATGTATCTTTTAAGCAACATTTGAACGGCTTTGTAAGAATGGGAGATAGTTCCGCTTGCAGCTTTTTAAGCACTATTATTGGAATGTTTTTAGGGACAGTTGCTTTGCTGGCATTGAGATTCTTTGACAAGTTTAGTAAAATCGCGGACAAATATCTGGATATCCCTCAGAGTATCTTCAATCTGAAAGAGAAATTCAGGAGGAACGTAGCCCTGATCACAAAGAGTGGAGTTTGATGCAAAGTTCTTTGCAAAAGGTGTGGCTTTGTCCGATGCTGAGGAAATCATCCCAGGACCGTTGATGATGGTTGGGGTAGAGGTTACGCATCGCTTCAGGATCCTGTTTTTTATTCAGCAAAACTCATGGGAACCAAGCCTCTTCTCAGCTACTCTAGAGGCTTATGACTAAACATATGACTCTTTCCTGTTTTCAATAACCCTTTTCCAGTTGTTGCTGGCAGTTCTAAAGGCGGCTTTATTTCAGAACATTAATTACGTTGAAAGTAAATTGAAATAGTGGTTTCTCTGTACAACAGCGGTCGCACATTCTGGGGTGTATCACGACTGACAGTTTGGTTTTTGTTGGAATTCCTTGAGGTTCAGGAATCTCTGTATACCATTGGTTAACCAATAAGTTCAGTCGGATGTAATAGAGGGCAGATTCTGTTCAAACATGGAATATAGGAGTATTTCTTATATGAATGATTTACAGCTGTTCTAGTCAGCCATCAAATATCGATACACTGAGCGATGAAGGGGAACATCAGAGGTCTTGTTGCACCATGCTTTGATCTTAATTGAGACAACTCAGTGATGAATAGATCCCAATATAAACAGAACGGTCGATGAGCACAGTTCAGGGTAACTTCTTAGAAAAAGATCCAAAAGACTTGAAAATTGACCATCAGCATCGGGTACGCACGTGGGTTTGTCTACAATATGTGTTAGATCATAGGCAAGCGATAAATTGTAACAATTCTTCTTTAGCTGTTTGATTTAAGTGAAATAACCATTCAACATTATGAACATTGAAATCTCCACATACGTGAATGTCAGCAGAGATATAATTTGACAGGATATGGAAATTTTCTCACATATACTCTCAAATATCGTAACCGAGTTATTGTGGTGTTGATAAGGGGAAATATGAATGTTGTGCTGTAATGGAAGTTCTACTCGGAATACCATATAAGGACATTTAGGGTATTTTTCGGAGAGGTCTCAGCCACACGGAGAGCCATCCGTTACGTAGGCACCTATTCCATGTCCGTGACGATCATGGGGTCAGGTTTGGATTTCATGTTCGAGTAATCATTAATCGTGAAATCATCGACAGAATCAGACTCGCCCATGCCAGATTTGCACAGGAACCACGGATCAGGTTTGGTCTCCGGTAATTGTATTTCAACCTATGGAAAGCTGGAACGTAGGAAAAGGAGATCTGGTAGTGGGGGACTACGTTGAAAGTTGGGGTTCTGAGTTTAGGTTTATTTTTATTTATTGTGACTTGTCATGTTGAAGTTAGAAATTTGTGGAAGAGGTCAGATGGGTTATTAAGAACAGGGCAAAGAGAAAGAGAGAGAGAAAGAGAGAGAGAGAGAAAAAGAGAGAGAGAAAGAGAGAGAGAGAGAGAACATAAGTAAAGAAGAGGAAATAATTTCTTTGAAGACTATTAAAGAAAGAAAAGCCGTAGTAGTTAACACTAATATGGCATCGAGAAGCCGCACCGGAAAATACTGCATCATCCGTAGTTCTATGCAAAAAATGAAAATACAGAAGCCTCGGTATTTTGAAGCTGTTGATAGGACAGCCATCTTGAGAGTTACTTCAAAGTTCGGGTCTTTGACTATCAGGTGGATAACGTCAACCCAGTTAAAACGTTACCTCCAGTACCCTTATTAGTGACATGGCCACAAGAAATAGAAAAGAAAGAGAATTACTCAAATCATCTCCAGCTAACCTCACTATTTTAGCAGAAACATCCATGGTAAATTCATATCTATAAAAAATCGTTGATTAAAAAGCGATTCTCCTGTCAAAAATTAATATTTTAAGCTGACTACGAAAAACGCATAGAAATTCGAGAGAAAAAAAAATCAACAGTTTAAAGATATGAATATGCGAATGAGAAAAGGGCCCATACAGAGAGATACAGACACAGAGAGAAAGACAACTGGTACATTTTTTATTAGTTGAAACATATTTTTGGTAAGAAAAGTATATCGTATTTATTGCTATCACAACGAAAGGTCGGTTTTACCAGGGCATACATGAATATGCTACGTATACGTCCACTCCCAGCAGCATTCCAAATTACACCTTCCATCCTTATTTTGTGTTTTAATTTCTTTACTTTTAAATTTTCAAGTGAGAAATCAAATAAAAAAATTAAGTAAAATCTCGTCTTTATATTTTCTGGATGCCTTGTGTTAAACTAACCATATGCTTCATATAGTATATATAAATAATCTTCATGCTATGATTCATATCTACACGTTTAATGAATACAAGAAAAACTGTGACCCGTTTAGTTTCGATTTAATTGTTTGAATCAGAAAAGAGTAAGATTTAAAAGCCAGTAACCAAAAAATATAAAAAGTCAAAATTCAACATTACTATTTATGTTCGCTGTATTCCTCCTCTTTCTTGCTTTTCCTCTCGAACTACCAATTAAATAGTATTGATACTTTGATTATAATATACAATACCAATTTTCAGTTTTGTAAGTAGTTTTATTACCATTGACTGTTTATATACACATACACACAAAAAGAGCAATAAAGATAGAGAGTGTGTGTATGTGTGACGGATATAAAATAAGGGTGAGGAAGTCACACAATATTTCGTAAGAGAGGATGCGACTAATAAAGATGCACTTAGTAAAAGATGGATGACTTTATGATTAAATTGCATATTATGGCTAATTAGAACAAGTAAAATGGATTTGTTCAAACATAACACATCTAAACTCTACGAATAATTATACATGTATTTTATTTGATTAAAATGTATAAGGAAAAAGTCTCAGGGAAACAAACGTTTATTAACTCAAGTTTAGTATAATAATATATTACCACCAAATCATATTCAACATATGTCAGTGCAGTGGAGTCATCCGCATGACTCATCCGTTTGAGCTGAGTCCTGATTTTTTTTATTTCATATAAATTGACAGCAATATGCATGTTAGACAGCAAGTCTCTTTGTTTACCTGCGACGAAAACCAATTAGCACAACAATAACAAACGCTATATTTAGATAATCTATTTTGGTTTTTCACAATGCTAACAATGTTTTCTATCCATATTACATAAAGCATTTCCGTTTCTAATCCGGAAAAGAAAGTTCCAGTTGAAACACTCCCCACTCGGGAGATATGATCGGATTCTCTGTACCATCCCTGCTTGTATGTTCTAATTATGGATGTGGAACTCTGATCAGTGAATTCATCTTTAGACGCCATTTTGTTCTCGGTTGACCGGAATTCGGTGCTGCTTGCAAAATGGTGATAACATATCTAAGGTTCTTTGTTAGGATGGTGAGCTTTTAATGGACGACTTTGTTCTTTGTTTTTTTTACGGCATTTTTCGATGTTAGTTTACTTCCGACGAACAATGGCTATTGTAAATTATTTATAAACTGGTCTGTCTGTGTTATGGCATATAAACTCTTGACGCGGTTATTTACTGTCAAAACATTATTTATTTTATCTCGGAATTATTGATGTCAGGATTGATAATTTAACAAAATGAGAATATTAGTTTGAATAATCCAAAAATACAAATTCATTAAATTGTTTGATTCAATTGTTTTACGGCATATCAACCTTCTTTATATTATTAAATACTGAAGTAAAATATCTATTGTGCACAATACATTAATTGATTTGTCTGTTTTACAGTGTATGAATTTTTAGATATTTACTGCCGAATAACAGTACGTATTGTAAACAATTATCTTCAGTATAAAATAAACACATGTTCCTATTTTCCGCATAGCTGGAGAGGAAAATTGTTACTTCATACCTTTCATAAACGAATTAGTCCATACTTAACCATACTATATCTGACAGGATTTAAACTCATCAAAGTCTGTGGTGATCTCTATGACTCCAAAAACACATCCGCAGACTGCTATTTCTAATTCATCTGTGAGGAAAAAGACAATTCAACACAGTAATACTTCTAAACCTATGGCTTTCAGCTTGTGTGGATCCGTGCATAGTGGATGATGTCACAACCAGCTAATGAAGTAAATAAGTATTTTGATGAATGTAAGTGACAGAGGGGGGCGAATGACGCAATTAACAGAGAAATAGGGTGGATGAAGAAAAAGAACAAAAGTGGAGGAATGCGAGAGAGAGAGAGAGATAATGGGAGTGAAAGAGAGAGGGAGAATATGACAAATACTTATCTATCCATTAATCTATCGTCTAGTATAATATTAAAGTTCAAATAATGTTACTCGCTTAGCTGTTTGCATATTGACTATTTTAGATTGTGGTAAAAAAGAGATAACGAAACAGGGGATTGTAAGAAGATAAAAAGAGCAGGAATCTAAGAGGATGACGTACGTAAATAAATGCCCTGAATAACAAGAAAAAAGGAAATAAGAAAATAAGAGTAATAAAGGAAGAAGGATTAAAATGTTGAAGAAGAGAAAATAATGTATAATGTACTAATATTGACTCTACGAATCACGGATTGTCACGTATTATCTATAATTATACGTTAACGTATAGTGTGCGCAAAGAATAACGTTTCTAAACTCTTTATACCTCAATTAATAATGACATTTCACTCATTGTGATTCTAATCAAATTCAGCCTCATTTATTATGTAATATATAAAATGTCGTATATGTACACTAATTATAAATAATTTTAATGTTCTCTTTTGTAATGTATTTAGTTTCATTGAAAGAAATCAAAGATAAGAACTACAATAGCGTGGATCAGTTTAAGGTGAGGTTGGATGAATTGAGAGAAAGTGGTAGGAACGAGGAATTGAGGGGGCACTTTTGGGAGTTATCAAATGAAATATTTAACTTAATTGGATTTGGATATCGATACTGTACTAAGAGTTTAATGTTTTTAACAGTTTAATTGAGAAGATAGTTAAAGAGGAGATGTCCAAGGAGGCATAACAAACAAATAATAATAATAATAATAATAATAATAAATAATAATAATAATAATAAAAAATAATAATAATAATAATAATAATAATAATAATAATAATAATAATAATAATAATAATAATAATAATAATAATAATAATAATAATAATAATGATAATAATAATAATGACAAAGAAAAGCTGGGCATGGAAAGCTGGTGGTTAAGGATGCGCGGCATCAGGCAAAATGTCAATGACGAAGATACGTCTGTAGGCACGAGAAAGACTGTGACCCGTTAAGTCGCCCATTTAGTTTCGGTTTAATTGTTTGAATCAGAAAAAAGTAAGTTTTAAAAACCAGTAACCAAAAATTATAAAAAGTAAAAATGTGTGACGGATATACAATAAGGGTTAGGAAGTCACACAACATTTAATAAGAGAGGGTGCGACTAATAGAGATGCACTTAGTAAAAGATGGATGACTTTATGATTAAATTGCAAATTACGGCTAATTAGAACAAGTAAAATGGATTTGTTCAAACATAACTCAATTCCAAACCCTACGAATAATTATACATGTATGTCATGTGATTAAAATATATAAGGAAAAGTCTTAGAGAAACAAACGTTTATTAACTCAAGTTTAGTATAATAATATATTACCACCAAATCATATTCAACATATGTCAGTGCAGTGGAGTCATCCACATGACTCATCCGTTTGAGCTGAGTCCTGATTTTTTTTTTTATTATTTCATATAAAGTAACAGCAATATGCATGTTAGACCGTAAGTCTCTTTGTTTTCCTGCGACGAATACCAATTAGCACATCAATAACAAACGCTATATTTAGATAATCTATTTTCGTTTTTCACAATTGTCACAAGTGTTGTATTTTCACTATTGTCACAAGTGTTGTATTTTCACTATTGTCACAAGTGTTGTATTTTCACAATTGTCACAAGTGTTGCATTTTCACTATTGTCACATTTGTATTTTCACAATTGTCACAAGTGTTGTATTTTCACAATTGTCACAAGTGTTGTATTTTCACTATTGTCACAAGTGTTGTATTTTCACTATTGTCACAAGTGTTGTATTTTCACAATTGTCACAAGTGTTGCATTTTCACTGTTGTCACAAGTTGTATTTTCACAATTGTCACAAGTGTTGTATTTTCACAATTGTCACAAGTGTTGTATTTTTACTATTGTCACAAGTGTTGTATTTTTACTATTGTCACAAGTGTTGTATTTTCACAATTGTCACAAGTGTTGTATTTTCACTATTGTCACAATGTTTTCATCTATATTACATTAAGCATTTCCGTTTCTAATCCGGAAAAGAAAGTTCCATTGCAGTGTGAGAAAAAAACTGTTTGATTCGGACAAAAAATAATAAGTTTCTTTACTTGTATTTTATTACCAAACAAATATTCATTTCTATTATTTTCTTATATAAAAATAATGGTTTATTAGATTACCACTTAAAAACATTGCTGTAATATTATTCGTACTGATAATATGCTTTATCAGTTCAATAGCATAGGATTTTATTATTATGTCGAAAGTTATTCGATATGTGGTTCTTATTTTAAAGTCTCAGAAATGGCTATTCACCAAAATATGTCATTAGAAATATTCTCCGATCGTTTCTTCTGTTCTGTCTAATCAGTAGGTTAATTAAATGGTGTGGCCACTTCCGTGTGGCTGTGTGTTGTTCTCGCATTTACGTGATTTACGAATTATTATTTATTGTTAATCGAGTATTTATTGAAATAAAAAAAAACTCTATGGCATAACACACTAACAGATTTTATTTTAAGATAATTTAATCACGAAATACAATTCATTATAATGTACTTCCGTTTTTTTGTAAAAAATTCAAATATCGCCATTTTTGTTAACCGTCGAAAAAATAATGAATATCTTCGTGACTCTTCGGAATTTGAAGTATTTAAACTATTGAATAGAACATTATTTATGGCTTTCAAATTCTTAGAAAGTATTTAAACATTGGAAGTTTTGCAAACTATTTACAACCATTAGGTGTCCATATAATGATTAAAACAACATTTTCCGAACAAAATGTAGTCATAGTTTTATAGCAATTTGTTTCAATTGATTAATGACCAAACGATACTATGATAATTAAATTTAAAGTGCAAAATCTTAACTACAATCAAAATAATTTTGTAAAAAACGACATTGTTAAAATTAGAAACAAAACTAGAATTTAAGTAAACATACTCCCGAGCAATGTCGGGATGAAAAAGCTGATATATAGTAACATGGGTCACTTTATTTATCTTTCTTCTCACGGTGGGAAAGTGTGACACAAGGTCGGGAAGGTGGGATTTGAAACTAGCACCCTAGAAGAAGAGCACTTTGGCTGAACAACAATTGCCTAAGGCAGCCACGTCGGCATTCCCCGGTAGACGAATAAACCATCCTAAAAAAAGGCAGAGACTCTGCCGGTCTCATTTTGGTATCTAACACCCAAAAAGTTTGTATTTTATATAAAAATGTTATCGTCATTGAAAACCATATATTTGTCTTTACAAAAATTGCTCCAGACAAAGCATAGGTCAAAAACTAGCCAACGATAAGTGTTAGATGGATAGATTCCGACCCAGAAAACAACAATCCTTTCCACATTGTCAGAATAATCGCTCATAGAATGTGAGGACTAAAAGACAAAATAAATGAAGCGAGAGTTACGAGGTTGCCGAAAGTAAACCCAACGTCTTAGGTTGGATTCCAACTCGGGTATTGACATTGTTAAAACTACTGCTTTTGTGTTTGCTTTTGAACGAACTTTTGTGTAGAAGGTTGGAAAGTTTAATTAATAATGTGGATCTAATTAAGGAAAACCTAATGGACACTTTCTAGCACCCTAAAACTGGTTATTTCTATACTTGTAAACAAATAATTAGAAGAACAAATTGGTAAAAAGAGAGAGATTCATACCTTTCTCTAGTATTATGTGTTATGTATTAAATATTTCATTCCAAGACAACGCTGGGTAAAACTGCTTGTTTATCAATCAAAATTGATGTTTTCTGGTATAAGGATGAAATGGTGGATAGTCCCATAATCTGGAAGCTTTGGGGGGTGGAGTTATCTCTTAGTGACCATTACTCTCAGGTCTCATCTGACTCGGACAGTGGTGGTAACTGTCAGATTGCTATCTACGAATTAAATAGAATCGGTCCCGGACACGACACTAAACTGTTTCAGACAACCCTGGAGAAAGTGTTTCTTGCTCTTTCTACTTGTTTCTGCCTACACTATTCTCCAAAAGTAGGAAATACTAAAGTTCCTCTTTTTCTAACTGTCCTGGCTATGGCCGAAAACTTTATCCATTAGTGAATCTCCAATTTAGGTACCATTGCTTTCATCTACACTCTGACCCGAAGTGCTAGTACAATCTAGGGCTCCATGGATAGGTTAAATAAAAACTGCCATTTAAAAAAAGTGCCTTTAAAATATACGACTATACAAGAAGTAATTCTACAAACCAATCGTATACAAAATGTATGTATTGTTTCGATATAAAATCACTTAATTATGGGTGACATGACGTAAGAAAACACATAACAATAAAAGTGTTATTATAATTATAAAAACGCCGACTATGTATGCATGATTTCATGACGTTATATTTTGTTGTTGAAGGTTATGTATTATTGACGAAACCTGACGTCATTAGTATTTATTGATAAGCTATAAAAGTGGTGACAGTTGCTTTTTCTATTTTTACCGCTAGACAGTCATGTTTTTTTATGTTATTTATTCATCTATTTATTTTTTATTATTATATAAAAAATATTTTTAGAATTTTTAACCTTTTATTTTTTTCTCAGCCTACAATTTGAATAAAAGCAAACCATGTTCAGTTGTATTTCCACTTTTGTAATTTAGCGTTCAGATTTTTAAAAAAATGTTTATTTATATTCGATCGAACGAATAAGAGTATTTTTCAAAAACAAAAAATAACAACTGGAAACTGGAATACAAACGTAACTTTTTTGCAAGCCCCCAAAATATAACGCATATCTTTTTTTTAACAACGTTGTACATTTTCTTTCGTTGGTTTATTGTATTCTATTCGTTTATGTTATTCTTGTTATTATTGGAACCATTGTTGGAATTTCTGCATCTTAACATGCCCAGAAATCTTTAGCGAGAGCGGTGGCACGGGTGAGATATACAATGACCGATTATCAAATGTACGATGACCCCTACCGGTTACAGGTGAAAATAGAATAAATCAAAGGCGTGTGATGGACGTGTCTACAAGTAAAACACGTATTCAGGTGTACAATAAGTATGCTTATATTTCATAATCATATTTCATAAAAAATACAATACGTCTCAAAGTAAGAGCTGCTTGAGTACATGATGATGATGATGATGATGATGATGATGATGATGATGATGATGATGATGATGATGATGATGATGATGATGATGATGGTAGAATTGGAAACTTCTGCTATTTGTAGAATTAATGATCGCTGCTTATAGTTGTAATGGATAGGAATAGAACTACTATATTAGATAATGATCATCATTATCATCATAATGATAATGATCATAATAATGGAAATATTAGAAAGTCGCTTACCATCTCGGAGTTGATTAAGGATCGACTTGTCGCATTGTGTTATGATTCCCCCTACACCAGTATTTGTTATGTGTCCACGTTTATTAGCCTTTGTCCTGGGCACAAAGCTGAGCTGCTGCTGATGCTGTGCTGCGGAGAAAATCGGGAGCTGCTACCTGAGACATTTCATATTATAATAAATGCCTATAATGGCAGCATCTGCAGTATCTGCCACACGCACCGAAGCTGTTGAATGATCAACTTCCGGTGTTTTATAAAAAGTGCTGAGTAGCAAACACGGCATGACAAGTCCTTCATCAATAACATATCACAAACTGTTCTTTAGGATCAAACAAATATTTTAGAAAATATATTGATGTTCATCCGATGGTTATAAATTCAATCGAAGTCAGACAAACAAATCTTATAAACCGTTAATTATGATAAAATTAGACGGTAGACAGACAATGTCCATTACTTTTAAAAAGAAAACCTATACCCCTTTCTGCCGAACCAATAACATAATGCTTTTTGCATTTTATAATTTTAATTTTTAGTTTTTAATTTTTGAGGTGGGGCCAATGATGTACTCAGAGGTTTAAGTAAAGTAATATTGATTAAAATTATGTTCGTGAATTGGTGTATTTAACCCCCATCGAGGACCGGTCTTGTTTTCCAGAGAAATCAATGTAGACTCCTATACACTCACGCTCAAAGCATTGAAGCCTTAATAATTATTTAGATAATTTTAATTTATAAATAAACTAAAGTAAAACGATAGCCAGCGAAATTGGAAACATCACGATAATGTTTTACATATTTGATCCAAATGAAATGTACGTATCCAAGTATCCTGGGTCACGTAGTTTCATTATATATAAATATAGTCACTGGAGATTAATCTCCAAATGATAAGACACTTTCGTAAAAAGTTAAATACGGAAATAAACTGACATACATTACAGATTTATACACCACAGATACATAATAATACGTTATTTCATAAATAGAATATAATTTTACTATAAGAAAAAAGAGGTTAGCAATCAATATGACAAAAATAGATGCAAAGTTAATAATATATATACATATATATATATAAATATATATACATATATATATATATATATATATATATATATATATATATATATATATATATATGTATATATAGTCATCTACAGCAGACAGCAGTTCAATTGTTGTTCGACTCATGGGTGTGGCTCGACATACAGAGAATATCACTTGTATATTATATCAATTTATTCATTGGTAATATCGGTGTGAAATATTGCGAAGTGCAATGTCTTGTGAGATAACTCATTTGTAATTAAAAGATAGTCGTCACTTATATCAAACTGGATGAAAGCATGTTTTCTTCAATTTTATTAAGCCAATTAATTGTACTGGTGGTGTTAATTAATTTCTTTAGATTTAGCTTAGCCTTAATAGTTTCTTTAGAATTTTCCAGGATACTTTTACTGATTTTTCTTATTTAAGGCCTGGTTCATTGATTAGTCTGGTAGTAGGTCTATTTGCGAAATCCGGTTTGTGGTCCTTCAATAATATATAAGCATCCTTTGGTTTTGCTTGGTATACACTGTCGCTAATCTGTATTTTATCAGTTATACTTATACTGTCTATGTTAAGTTTTCTCGACAAGGGGGGGCTATTAAGTTTAGTAATTCAAGATTATTGTTAGAAATTAAACTATTAACAAACAAAGTACTTAATACTATATGTCTTCTTGTACGCGAGGACATTTTGATAAAAGATAATTTAAAATTCCGAATTTAAACGGTGTCTTGCACACCTGCAGAATCGTACAAGAGTACTTTTTGTTTGGTAAGATTAAATTTTATTACTTCTCATGTTCTGAAATTTTAAAATTCTTATTCTTAGTATACGATTGATAGTTTTAATTGACATATTTAGTTATGGAGTTGTCTGTCTAGCCTCGATCGGTTTTTCAACAAAATTCGACTAGGGCTTCAAATATAACTACAGTTTAGTGCTGTATTATTTCTCATTTATTATTTTCTTTCTAATTTGTGGGGTTCTGTATAGACACTATTTTAATTAAAGTACGATATTGGTTTACTAAATTTTTATTTGATCATTTATGATTATATGATTTTATAATTTATAATTTTTAAAGAGACAATTCGCTGATTCTTTAAATACTGGGTCAGAGTATAAAAATACTTAATAAAATACAGAATAGTTTTGTTACATAAATGCAGTGGGATGTTTGGATGAATGTGTGCATACTATTAATAACAATCTCTCATAATATGCTTATGTACATATTTAACGTATGATTGGTAGTGTGTGAGGGGTGAGTTTACTTGTTTCTGGAACATGAATGTGCATTACCTTTTAATTGCTTGCGGTAGAACTAAGTATGCGCGTAGACTGAGCGATTGAAGGGTGGAGAAGTTGGACGGTCTAGCGTGGAAGTTGTACATAAGCTTAGCAAATGTGTTAGAGAAGGAGTCGGGGCCGTCTAATTGTAGGAAGAATAAATTATATGTTTAATGAAGTTAAATGTTGTGTCTAGTACTGTTTGAAAAATTTCAATTTTAACTTATTAAGTCACTTTAGTCCTGAACTATATCCGCGTAGACTGTTTCTAATGTTTATTTAATTGTATATATATATATATATATATATATATATATATATATATATATATATATATATATATATATATATATATATAAAACAATAAACTGTCAGTTAACTTAATGACACTCTTACTTTTACATCTAGTGTTAACAATCGCGTAGGGGTATGTGCTAGGGTAAAAACGATTACACTCGTAAGTGTAAGGGATTGAACATCATTTCGTACTTAAGGGGAGATGCCAAGCAGCGCTTCTCTCCATTTCAGTCTAAAGAGACAATGGATAAGCCTTGTAAGTCTCTAGACGAAACAAGTGGTGCTCAACCACTAACCGCACATCTATTGAATCGGCATTCTTTAGCAGTGGCTAACACAATTCTTGGACAACTGGTTTGCAAGCCTGACATAAGCAGAGAAAGACTGATGCTTTTTCGGCGTTTTCCAACTTCTCAACTAATTGCCTAACTAAGGATTGCGAGTTTCTTTAATTTATATCGAAATGGCTTAATCAAACATTTCCCAATGGCATTAGTAAAAGTGATGCAGTAAGCATGACAGAACTCGAAAACGGAATTCCAAGCTAAGAGTCCACGCATGTAACCACTACATAACACCACTTCCTTACGCAATCTACAAAAATATATTTAATGCAAGAATATTTTCGTACTCTATCGCTTCGTACTGTATTTTTGTACAGTTATACATCTATATAGCATTCAAAAAGTTATGTTTTTTAAGTGTTCTGTTTGTACGCAAATAGACACATGTCCTTGGTTGACTAAAAGGAATACGCAGAATGCACATTACTAAGACAGTATTTTTACAATGTCAGTCACCGAGTGCGCATCTCACGTAAGACTAAAATATTTTTTTAACTGGATACGTGTTTTATAAATTTATGGAAATAATAACCTATACACATAACATAAATATTGTTTAAACTAAGTAACCTTTTGTTTATAATCCGCAAAATTTAGACATAAAACGTATTAAATACACATATATATATGCACATTCATGTTCCAGAAACAAATAAAATCACCCCTCATTAGTTCAAAGCGAATTGTTTTTCTAAAAAACAATTCTAATGTTTTGTTGCCAATAAAAACAATATATAAATACATTCATCCTAGTTACTTACTCTCCCAATTTCATACTATGTAGCATAGTTTTTTCACAAAATTTCACAAACATTTTTAGGTACTAGTTGTAAAGCGGTAGCAGCTAGGTAAAGATGGGCATTGACATACCAAGGTACTGTACTGATGCCACTAAAGAAGCGGGTATAACTAATATAGTTTGTTCTTTTCCATTTTTAGTTCATTTTATATGCGAAATGTTGCAAAGAACTGTCTTCTTTTTTATTATGTATATCAATCCACCCACACGTGACAATGTTTCTTTCATGAGATCCTAATGCAATGGCCGCTGTATATCAGAGTGTCACTGACTGTCGACCACCTAAGGTTGAAATCTCCAGCATATCGGTGGAACACATCACTGTCCAGTGCAACATGTGCTCATCTAATCGTAGTCAATGAACCATTTACAACATATATTATTAGGGTTCGATATCAAATTACCCCCCAAAAGTTATTATGTCATAAAACTGACAAATAAAATAAATTAGATAATCGATTACAATAGGGATTGTGCGTCGCCATTTAGAAAAGCTAAAAGAGTCGAGGTTCTGTGAAACAAATAAACTAATCCAATGAATGAATAATCTCCAATTGATTTTGTGTGTCTGTATTAAGAAAACAAAATAGGGTTGATATGCTGTCTAAAAGACACACCAAAATGAGTCTATTGCCGTTAGATTATTAATATTGCGTGAAATCACGAACTGTCTGAGGAGGGCGTTTCCTTCATTTTCCACGGCCATTCAACCAGACTTATTTCTATGCGCGGTCTTGGGTGCCCTGTCATGCAGAACAATCATCGATCAAATATTATTATATATCGTTTTTGCATACCTGAGTGCTTTCTTACTCGACTCACTTTCTTTATACTTGGCTTTACTGTTCAATTTTAACCCTATTTACCTACGGCAAATACGCTATGTCATCTCGCCTTTCGACATAAGTGGTTTAATTTACTAAACAATGCACACCCTAGAAGCGTTTATTTATAAAAAAACCCAGACTTGTGTTAGTTATGGAAGGTCACAATAACCTAGAATATTGTACGCTTCTCCATCTCTCCTTAACATTGGCTCATTCTAATGATCACAAACCAGCAGTTACAATGACATATACATACTATCAATTTCATATCTCACCTTTTCATTCGTTTGTATTGCTTTTCTTTTCGTTTTTTTCCCTTCTGGATTCTCCTCGGGATCCAATGTTATATCTATACAATAATACGTTAAAGCACCGCGCGTTAATAAGTACGTTATCACTAATCACCACTTTTTTGAAAGATGAGATCGTTCGATCGCCAGAGGTGAAATGCAAAACATGACTGAGAAATAGATAATGTAACTATTTTCCAAAACATAACATTTTATCCATTTCAAAATGAATTATTATTATAGAATAAGATAAACTGTCACAAATGGAATACCGTCGCCCGCTCAAAAGAGTGAAATTTGTTTAATTTTTTGAAAGAATATTTTATTGACAATTATATTAGGATGTGAAAAAAATGAATTATTTATTTTTAATTGATTAACATTATTACAATATATAGACAAATTAAAAGGTGAACACGTTCTTTTTATTGATTTCAACATGAAGAGACGTTTTGGAGTAGCTTTTGTTGATTTTTTTTTTAATTTAAAAAATAAATAAAAATAAAGTATTTCCAGAATGTTGTGGAAACGACCGTACGCCATAATAGACTTGTTGTTCTAAATCTTTGAACAATTGGAATCTTATAATTCATTAAATCTTCTTATATATATATATATATATATATATATATATATATATATATATATATATATATATATATATATATATATATCAGGCAAGTATGTTCCGTCTAAAGAGAGAGATAGAGTGAGCGATAGAGAGGGAGAGAGAGAGAGGGGACGATATGTAAGTCACCGTGGAATTTCCACTGGGACTTGCTAGTTATAAACATTATCTATTAGAAATACACGTAAGGAGGCGATGACAATAGTGAAGTCTATACCGGTGCGCATTGATTACTGTGTGTTGGGTTTGAGTTCGTCCATTTCTTTCTTTTTTCTTCGTTGGGAAACAATTTCTTTGTTGAACTTTGTTTTGATCTTTATTGAAAATCGCACCCACAAGGCATGAAGCCACTTGATGTAAGGCGCTAACAAGAAGAACTATGATTATCGCAAAGACAAAGGTTATAGGTAGGAGGAAAACAATCAACAGGCAGAGAGTTCCACAAGTCTGCGGTTCTTTGAAAGAAGCTACTGAAATAGGAAGCTGTATTAAAATGAGGTATCAAAACAGCGAATTGATGGAGACCACGAGACCAACGAGTCAAACGAGCTGGAACAAAAGAAGCGGGGAATAGATCACATAATTATGAAGAACACATGCGATAATAGTATTTATAGAAAAGACTGAGACGAGCAACATCACGTCTGTGTATGTGAGAGAGAGAGAGAGAGAGTGAGAGAGGGTGCAGAGAAGAAGAAAGGTTCGAGCCAATGAAATTACAGATACGTTGCAGATAAGAAAGTAGGGTAGAGCCAATCAAATTTCAGACACGTTTCTGCACTGTTTCAAAAACCCTCAAATGGGACAGAGATTCACCAGTCCAAATCCAGCACAGTAGTAGGTATAATAATTATTTATTGCATTAGTTTATACTATTGTCTACATGCAATTATACTTTTTTGTTGGGGTGGGGTCTCATTCATGGAATTATTACTTCTTTATTATGATAAATCTATTTACATCTCCTTAACGTATTCTATCCATAAATGCTTTTAACGTGTCTTCTTTCAAAACACATATCTACATTACTACTGTTTTCACACTGAACTCATATTATCTTACAAGAAACAAAAATGCTGGTAACTTAACTCAAAAGCGGTGTTAGTGCATAGTGAATTCATAATAAATGTATTTAGAAAATTAATGCCAACAGTGAGCGATACACAATTGTTTTGTGTGCAATAATGTTTTTCGTAGCACGTGGAAACTGCATACACTTCTCGCAAGTTAGTCCTGCCAAGTTTAGACTTTGGATTCCGCGCAAAGTGTGGTATCTTTTCCATCCTTGGTTATGAGAGGAGGCAATTTTTATGTATTGCGGTTTTCAATACCATCACTTTCTCCCTGCCTTACTATCTGCAATCCAAATCGCTTTAAAAATTGCACTTATGAAGCACCTCATTCTTCTTCCTGCTGATAAGTGTTCCTCTTTATTGTCACACTCCTCTCTCCTCGTATGATCACACAAGTGACAAGTGGTGGCTGGTCGCTTTATCCTAGCACTTATCCGTAGTGGGACAGTTATTCATACCTCTCTTACATCAGGTACCAGGACCTGAATTGGCAATAGAAAAAGGCAGCCCAACCAAGGAACCCCCATTCTCTAACTCACTTTCAAATGCAGAACTACTACAACTTCTATTGGAATCTGGTTCTCTCCATTCAGTACTATCTGATGATGTCTCATAATTGTAATCAACTATCGGTGCTAAATTGAAACTATGAGCACGTCTCGTACATGTTGAGGCGTACCATTGACGACCACCGACTCTGAATTTCGACGTGCAACGTCCTTGTGAATTTTTCACCCAAACTGTGTTTCCATCTTAATAAAGTGTACAGTCTATGGTGATTCGGATGGGGTACAACAGTGACCCCTTTCACTCTGATCTGTTATGAGTACAACAAATTGACAGGTGCTGATGAGGTTAACACATCATCCTTGGGGGTAACTGTACCAATACACAGCCTCCATAACAGGGCAGCTCTTTCGTGCTGCAATCCGCTACACTTTCTTTTGCCACCTTTCTATAATATCATTTTCTGATGGTGTGTATGCACAACGTGGTCGGAAGTTTATACCCCACTCGTTCATGAACTGTCTGAACTGTTGACTGCAGAAAGCAGTGTCATTATCAGCCAGAATCTCGGCTGGGGGCCACGTTCAAATACACTGATTCTAATTGCTTGATCACATGTGCAGTGTGTAGCCGTCGCAGTGGGTGCCAGATGTAAAACCGTGGGGGTCCACAATCTATCAGTGTCAAAAAATGGCAATCGTTGTAGTGTGTGTTGACCATGCCAAGCCGGTTCCATACTTCCTGCACACTGATACTACTGCTTTTCCATTGCACTGGAGCTGGGTCTATTGCCTGGCATTCCTCACAATTCCAAATATCTGCCTTTACTACAGGCTTTAGATACTGACGGGTCGATTCTACGTACAAAATATGATGTCCGCCTGATTCCAGGATACCCACTATGTCGATGAATTTAATCCAGCTGTGTTTGTTTCAGGTTTCTTGTGGCAAGAGCACATACTGGCTATGTTGGTTCAATCTCTCTCTTCACATCATTGAGCCACTGCTATTGAACTGTCGTCACAAAGTCTGCTCGGTTCTGGTTAGATCTTACCAGTGCTATATCAACCGAAATGTACTATTTCACAAGTGAAATTGTCGTGCCCAATCTCCGCCTAATGAGCATCTCACTTGCGGCCTTTGTGCTCACCCGAGACTTTCCCGTGAAGGCATTGCTCACCCAGTGGTACACACACAGAGTCTATTTTTATATGTAATACATTGGCTTTCTATTTAAACGCGAGGTTTAGTCCGTTTAGTACGGTATCCATCTCTGCCACGTTTATATGTTGGGTATCCTTTGTTGGTCGCAACCAGCATACATCCTCGATGATGGCTTCATTTGCGTCAAAAGCTACGCCCACAGCTAGCGAGCTTTCGTCAACCTACACATCTATTTTTTTTATACCCACGCACCATTTTCCTCGGACGGGATCTGATTACTGTACACCGGCAAGTGTATCTGTTATAATACACTCCAGCTAAGTATCTCTAACCTTGCCATCCCAGTTCTGTATGACAGTTGTAGCGTGACGTTTAATAAAGCATGTTGCCACTCGAAGCCATTCACACACGGGAAAGTTCCCTCCCAGTTTGCCACACATGGAGAAAATACATCTTCGTGTCAGAGTTCTCGGCGCATCCACAGTACCGCTTCCTCGCCGCCATCGTAGTCGGTCATGCTCTGCCCAAACATCTAATCCCATCACCTGTGTACCATTTTCAGTATTTCTGGGCCCAGATGCTTCCTTACGAATTCTGCCGACGCCACGTTTTCATTAATATGTATGTCATCAATATACGCCGACGTTGTTCTTTTTATCTTCTCATCCTGGGCTAACACATCCTCTAACACAGCCTGCATTACAAGAGGCGCCACATGTCAGCCAAACCCTAACCTGGTTAGACAATATATTTCTCTTTTAAATATCACTGTCTGGTACGACCAGAGGGATCTCAAGACATGGATCTGTAGATATGCCTTTCTGAGGTCCAGAATGGATACATTCGTCCCTTGCTGTCTTAATTCTCGCATTTCTTCTGCGCAAACATCTGCATCGCCAGTAATGCATCAACATAGGTGTTTAATTCACTATAGTCCATCACAGGACGCACCTTATTTTGATTGGCCTGTAGCTCAATCATAAGTGGAATTAGTCCATTGGCTGCGAAAAACGTCTCCTGATTATATGGCAACAACCAACCGTTGTTCATCCAGGTAAGCAACTCGCGTCCATAATCATCCCTTAATTCATTATACATTGGATATTCAGAAATCTAAGTTTCCACTTGGTCTAATGCACGCCCCGCTGCCCATTTCCATGCTGCAACCCACACTTTCTTCCGTTGGTGAAATTTCGCAACAAAATCAGCTTCGTTAATACGAAGCATGCACAGATGGGTTGTGCCTTCCCCCAAACTCCACACTTTCAGATTATATGAAGCGAACGCCACCAAGTGCCTTAATGACGACAGTGCCAAGTAAAATATTGAAATCAAGAGGGTTCCCTTGCATAATCAGAACGTTCATTGTGGCAATGTTACCAGTCTCTGTATGAATCCTAATAGTGCCAATTCCGCAGCAGGTCGATATAGTTACCACCCTCTTCTGCTTTCACCAAGACTGACATATATTTGCACTCAAAATAGAACATGAGCACCCAGTGTCGAGGAGAGCCAATCATGGTGCATCATCAACATATATAGTAGTGACAGGAAGTGTCGAGTTCACATTCTGATTGGGGAATAGACTGGCGCTGATGTATCCTCCCCAACTTCGTTTCTCGGACAATCTGTTACCAGATGACCAGCTATGTTGCACCGATAACATATTTGACGGGTGGTCTGCCTCCTTTGCATGCAGTCTCTCGCGAAATATTTAAGGCTGTTGCATCTGTAACATGTATAATCAGATCGCGCGATGCCCACAGGTGGTTGAGTGATTCGGGCAGGCTGTGCCGCAGGACGGCTGGTTCCCCCACTTTAGCATTGTCTTTCATTAATGCTCGAGCTCGAGCCAACAGCCATATGGTCCACCCTAGAGGAGGACTGCAAGGGTTGGTAAGTCCTCATATAAAGGCACACACCAGCACATTATCTGAAATTCCTCTAAATAGCACTGACAGCTTCCCCAGATCTGCTAAATACACGTCTACGATCTCACCCGGACGAAACACACGTGCCTCGAACTTCTTATACGCTATAAATCTGTCGTCATTTGTTTCTTTTTCCCATTTTAACACTTAACCTAATACGTCCCGAGCCTTACCAATTAAACAAGTTCACGACAAAATTCTATTTCATTGAATTAGTTCATTTTTTTCAACTTTTCTTTTCATTATGACATGTTATTTCTTACTTATTACTTATCATCCATTCTTTCGTATATTAATCTCTTTTATCGTTTTTTATTTAAATATTTTATATTCATTTTCTTTTTACAGATGATTTTTTTTCTATACTTTTGTCGAATTTTTTTCTTGCAATCATTTCTTGTTTTTTATATGTAATAAACTTTCTATTATGTTTCCTTTCCTTTCTCATCATTCGCCATTTTCATTCGTTTATTGTTTAATATTTATTTTCATTTCAACACATGATTAACTGGCGTAACTAATAAAACAACAACTTTTAGACATAATTCGATTTTAGTCATCTACATAATTCTATTTCTATGATGATGCAACATTGTCAATGCTTTTCTAAAATTTCGATGCATTCTTGTAGAGCAACATGCCTTAATTTCCGATATAACTTCCTTATTAGAAGCTAATCCCGTTCCCTGAAGGATTCTCTTGAGGTTTGCAAACAGCAAGTAGTCGTTGGGGGTAAAATCTTGAGAATAGAGTGTGTGCGAAAACAATTCGAAGTGCAATTTATGCAATTATGCCATCGTTTACGATCGGCTTGCGACACTGTCTTTTTCACCGTTTTCCGAACGTACCGAGAAATGTATATGATGTTTGCTAGTGATGGTTCCTCCTTTTTCAATGTAGTCGGTGCACAAAACCTTGCGCATCCCAAAATATTGAGACCAAAACCTTGTCTGCTGATTTTTGCCTATTTAATCATTTTGGGCGGCTTTCACTTGCTACTGTCAACTCATCTAATTGCCAATTCCATTACCGGACTGAAATGGTGAATCCATTGTCACATATTTACACACTCACTTATTTTTTGTTTTGTTCAAATAGTTACAAACAATGATCTGAATCGTCGACGCGTTGTTGCTCTGTAATGTGAACAACCGCAGCTTTGTGATTGACAAATGTTCATGAAAAATGGTGAATACACAGCCTTCTAACATCTTCAACTTTTCTACTATCTCACACAACTTCAATTCACGATCGGTCAAAATGAGTTCGTGGAACTTTTCGTTTTCTCGCTACAACTGCCAGATTTGTACGACCTGAGTGTTCAGCATGATTGTTGTCTGTGCGACCGCATTTAATGTCAGCATACCACCTTTTAACTGTTGTTTCTGACGGAACAGAGTTCAAATAATACGTAATAAGCCATTACTATGTTTAAACACTATTTTACCATCAGAAATCAATGATAGTATACGAAATTCAGATTTTTCCATTGTTTTGAAACTTTGCAATAGTAGTTTCAATTAAGAAACTGTAATTTGTAAACTGTAAAATGATTAAGCTCAAATTTTTACAATTCTTATTTAACAGTTAGCAATTCATAAAATTCATATGAATTCTTTTATTAATGGCATCATCTCAGACTTATTTAGTGATGTGTTATTTAATAAACATTTGTTTTTTCTTGGTATCCTGTTCTGTCTTCGTTTATTTCTTTTGTTTGCTTTGTGGTAAGAAGAGATACATTACCGTATGCAAGTAGGGTTAGGTGGTCCGTTGGAATGACGTTGGCTTAATTCCTATATAATTGAAATTAAAATGGAAATAATCCGAGTGGAGGACAGTTCTATTATTTGCATTATTATTTAAGAGCTGCCATCCTCACAGTTAGAATGGAACCTTTGACTTTCTACAGTGAATGACTGACTTACAGCGTACTTATTGCAGGATTGGTTCATGGAAATTTGCTTTTGAAGTCAAGTTTAACTAATTTATTTAGCTAAAATAGCATGGGCTTAAATCGTTAACTAGGCACTGTTTCTATTTGTATTATTTACTTGGGAGGCTCCCAATGCGATTTGCTATCAGATATAGTAATTGTGTATCATCAGTTATCTGAATACCATTTGCTTGCATAGGTCGGCTACAGTCGTTATTTGATTCTCTGTCTTGCCATGTTTCTCCATAGTTACCAGATATCGGATGATCGTTAAAACTGGTAACCCACAAACATGAACGAACCAACTCCTATTCTTTTAACACATTTTCTTTCTCTGTCAAAGTTTTTATCATTTTTGTTTAGTTATCATCACTTATTATTAACATTCAGTTTCGAGCTTCCTTTCGTCATCTGTTATTTCCTTCTACTTTTTATCCTTTCTCTTGTTTATTCTTTCCTTTTCATGCGTTCATATTCTTTAGCTTTCATTTGTATTTTTCACGGTTTATTTCCTTCTCTATCTTTTGTCGATTTTCATTATTTTTCATTCAATATTTTCTGTTCTACTTATTCAATAAACTGTTGTTGTCTTAAAGGACCGAACATAACTAAAACAATAAGAGCATAGTTAACAAAAGTATGTATTTATGGAAAGTGAGGTATGGCTAGAGATTGCTTCCGCATTGGACAAATCGACTCTCTCTGCTAGCACCACTATTCATTGTGTCGTGAAGAGTCCGCGTAGTGATGCAATGAGGTAGATTACGATAACATAACCATCCCACCTTTTCAGGGGATACTTTCCTTCTTACCTTTTTTTCTATCCTTCATTTTGAAGTTTTGTCTTTTTATTGTATTTTCTCCTTTGTTCATAGATCTGTTTTACGGCTTTACTCGTTTATTTTCTAAATGATTCTCTATTTTTTTTATTTTATCTTCATCTTTCTTATCCTACTTCTCCAATCCATTTCTCCTTTCTTTTTCCGTCTTGATCACTAACAACTCTTTCCTTTGGCGATCTTTACTTTTTATCTTTTCCTCCAATCTTGCCCATTCCCCACTTTCTTGTTTCAGTATTGGCCTTCTTTTATGCAATACTCAGATTCCAAAACAGTTTGAAACCTGGGTATCTTTGCGTTGCTTGTAATCTCAAACTGAAGCCCATTGTCAAAACAACTGAAAAACGAAGAGCCTAAGCCTGTAATCGGCTCATATGTAATCTGTAATACGTCACTCAATATGGAACGTTTCTTTTAAAGAAAAGAATACGATACTACTCAAAGAGTAAAACCGAGACGAGAGATCAGTACGCAGGCCAAACTCAGTAATGCATCACAATTTCAGATGAATTTGTAAAAACAGAAAAGAAGACATACATTTTAAAAATACATATTCCATCATAAGGATACAATGAATCGGTGTTAAAAAGAACTGCATACTTTAGATAATAGAATTATTCAATTTTATGAATACTAAAGGTTGTAAAAGTCTATATTAAACTTAGTGAATATAAATTTTCTCCTTATTGTTCAGGCTTCAAAATGAATTTCTACTATAATAGCGCTGATACTGCCTGTCAGACTCCAGCCCCTGTCACATCGTCGCAATATTGCCTCTATGTGCTCTTTTTACAAGTACTTACACGAATGTACTCCGACGAACTTACTGCACCATTAAATATCACCGATAACTCCGACTCGCACAAAATCCCACCCCTTCACAGAAGAATGCTGCTAATGCCGGAAAACTACGACTTTAATAACTTCTTCCCTCAGACCGCTTGCTTTAGAATTAGGTTCCTGCTTCCCGTTTCCCCGATCTTACAAGCATGCAGAGATTTAAATGTAATTTAAAAAAAAGCATTAAAAATTTCGCTTCACAACTACTAACTCAGAATAATTCATATAAACGCGCCCCCCCCCTAATCACAGTAGACCTTCTGCCTCAGTAGCAATATGCTTTGGGTAAATAATATTTCTAAAAAAAGGATTTAATGAGTTTCATTATGCAATTGATGTTTTACTAGAGAAATCTACATAATACTGAAATATATATATATTTATTGAGAACGAAATGTTCGCCGTAACACAGCTCTCCTTTGTAGCTAGAAATGTGTGCATCTGATTCGAAACCCGACAGCGTGTACATCGTTCATCACTAAAGTAAGTGAGTTTATGTTTTTAAATTTGTTTAGATTACAAGGGAACTCAATAATAATTACGAAGAGAAATACTTTACGCCAAGTGGAAACCGTTGGTTCTCTTAGATGTAAAATTAAATGATGAAAGATTTTTCAAAACTGGAATCGAGACGAATGGAGAAAGCAGATGGTTCACACATAAATGACTCGCTATCATATTAAACAGAGCGTTATAACACTAGTATTATATAATAATTTTCTTAATCTAAATAAATAAAATAATATATATATATATATATATATATATATATATATATTAGAAGTATTTAAGCTGGAAGGAACAAAAATGTTTTTGTTTTGTTTTTTTCCTCCCAGCTTACATCTTACTCGGAATTTGCATTGCCCAAAGTCTTTTAAAAACATACTACTACTATTCCCAGCAATGCTTCAAGCAAACTACCATTCTCTCTCTCTCTCTCTCTCTCTCTCTCTCTCTCTATCTCTCTCTCTCTCTCTATATATATATATATATATATATATATATATATATATATATATATATCAGAAAGGAAAGATGAGAATAATCCGACGTAATGGGAAATGAAAAATGAAAAAACTAACGAACAAAAACATCAAACACCAAACACCCCTCTCTAGACAGACCCCTTCTCTTTCCCACACATTCCAACAACCCATCCATATGCAACACACTTAACAAAGTAAGCATTCCAACAGTACAAACAACATCACAAACCATAAAACAAACATTAAACACAGCAAGACATTCCCCCCAAAAACCACATCCTATACCGGCTTATATACTGCCCCATGCAACAACTGCCATCAAATTTACGTGGGGGAAACGCAACGTGAATTGAAAAAAAGACTGAGCGAACACACGATCATGCTTTCAAATTTGAACAGGCCCAAATCACCAAATATTTCTATAACAAAGCTCTGCGAAGACTACTGGAAACTGCACTAATCACAGCCTCCAACACAATCAAACAACGAAATAGCTTCTACAATCTATCCCCCTTAATAAGCAAAATAATCTTGACCGAGCAAGAACTAAACCTAGATCATGGTTAACCTTTCTTCTCTTCGTTCTCAATTGTATTTATATACAAGTCCCCGCATACACACTCACACACACACTCCTCCTCACATACATTTCCATTCACCACGAATCTAAACCACTTAACCACAAATAACAGCCTTACAAATGAACACAATCTAGACATCCTCGCAAATATTTAGATATTTAAACCCCGTTTGCCCTCAATTTAACTTCAAACCATCAACACTGCCTGCATAAAACCACGTTTCCCCTATTTCTCGCCAACATTAATATCACTTTTTCCTTCTCTTTCTTTGTCCTTCTCTCATTGTCCTATTCACATCACAGTTCAACACTTTCTTTCTTACCCACTAATATTCACACATTCCTGACATAGCCAACTGGTCAATACGCCTACGCTACAAAAATTTCACACCTAACCACAACCAAATCTCTCTTCTCCCCCTCAACCATCTCACCCTTTTGACTACTTGTTTCACACTCTCACCCACCCACCCCGCCTACTTTCAAATTATCTTCATTTCTTCAAATCTTTTTCTAAAACTATGACACTACCTACATGCCAAAGACACAGAGGTTCCCCCTTCCCTCCCCATCCTCTTTCTCCAGCCTCTCAAAATCCATGCTACACCTCACCACGACAAAAACCTCAGCACCCCCTCTCCTCTCTTCATCCAAAAGACAAATTGACTAACGCTCCCACCCTCCCCCTTTTTCACTCACAGCTATCCACATTCATTTCACTCCCTGCCACTGACTTCTCTCAGCCAGGACCTTGGTTCAGTGCTGTTAGCAGCCACGACTATTACTTTTTCTCATCAACCCATCATGTCTACCCAATATTTCGATGTACTTGCATGACATTTTTCTTAAAATTATCATCCTGAGGAAGTCTTCTTTAAATAAATATGAATCATTTTAATACCTACGGACATCAGGCAATCTTCAGTGCAGGAAGATAATTCTCAACGGTCGGCGGGCGCGAACCCTGATCACAAATCGCCACTGATATGTAGTCAAGAGTCTTAACCCCTCGGCCATAGACAATATTTAGGAAGGAATTTAACTTTGTAAATAGCGAATCGGCGGCTAGATTTACACAAGCAGTTAGAGTGATCAAAGAACGTATTCGGATCGTGCATGCAGCTATTAGTACTGCTTGTTATTAACGTCACTCAGAGTGCCAGTCCTTTGGTAAAGGGGGCTAATAATAATATTTATGAATACATATCAATTATTTTAATACCTACAGACATCAATGTTTCATGCTGACTAAAAATAGTTTACTATACTCGAGTTTATTAGTCCGGTCAGAATCGAAATCAATGTATTCTTGCTTTAGATGCGCATTATAGCATCCTGGCATCTCTGGACCTGAAAAAATAGAAAACCAATTGATTTAAACGTATGAACGTGTGACTGCACAAACAAAAATATTATATATATATATATACATATATATATATATATATATATTATATATATATTATGAATATATTTTATATATATATATATATATATTATATATATATATTATATATTATATACAAATATATATATAAATATATATAATAAATATATATATAATATATATCTCTATATAAAATATATTTATAATATATATATATATATATTATATATATATATTATATACAAATATATATATAAATATATATAATAAATATATATATAGTTATATATATAATATATTCTTTATATATATATTATATATACATATATATATATATTATATATATACATATATATATGATATTATATATACATATATATATGATATATTATATATATATATATATATATATATATATATATAAAAGACAGACGGAAAACAGGTTACAATGCAAGAGAAAAACAAAAACAAGGAAGTTGACCGGTTTCATTCGTATTAATGGACGTCTACCACGGCATTTCATTTCAATGACTTATCGTGCACCTTACCCCTATATATATATATATATATATATATATATATATATATATATATATATATATATAAAAAGGGAACTATGTTACAAATACAGGCGAACATAGATGATTTAAATAACCTCAGTATCTTATCTATCGTACCTGGTATCTCAAGTTTATAAATAATTACACAGACCGTTACATTGACATAAGAGATTACCGCTCGATGTCAAACAGTCTAAATATACATTGGTTTATATTCAAGATCTTTGTAAAACCAACAACGTTTCATGCAAGATGTTCAGTTTACTTTGTTTTGACTAAATCGTCGTCAAAATTTATGAGCGACAACAAAGTTCTGGTCGACTTCGGATGCTTAATCTTGTTGTTCTCGCAATTGTGCTGGGTCACGACTAGCTACAACCGACAAGGAGAACTGCTGGCAGTCCAGATAATCCTGAGGCACGCTCGCCATGAGCTCTCTGCAGAAGTCTGATTAGATTAACAAACAACCACACAAACAAACAAATAAAAAACAAAAACAAACAAATTAAAGCGTATATATTTCGAAATATTTTATTAAAACAAAATAATGTTACTTTTTAAGAGGGGTGATCTGTTAGCTATGTATTGTTAATGTAAAATGATCCTATGTGCGAAATTCCGACGAGATGTTTGTAAACTGTGTGTTTCCTAAAGATGGTTGAAACATCATTTAACGTTAAATTTACATAAAAGACTGACATTCTTGCTATAATGTAATTGATTTTAGAGATGAGAATTGATGATTCGGATTATTTCGCTAATTTTAACTCTATTTTCATCTTGGCTGTTAGTTCACAAAGTTTCGGCCGATACAATCTCCGACTTTCTTCAGGCCAATTGTTTCGAACTCGGGAATATTTATGTCCAATTCGGGATCTCATACGGAATTTCTAACTTATTCAATCCACGTTGTGGTTCCGTCAGCGCAAGACTGGGTCGAGGTGTTCAGTAATTTTTAATTCCTAGCTTTTTGTTGCTTTTTGGTGCTTAACTGATAGAACTTTGCGGATAAAGAATTAAACGACAATTCAGGAGAATTGGTTCTAAGGTAGACTTAGTGCATCGTTGGCGTCCGATTTTTCGGAATTTTTAATTGAAGTTTCGTACAAACTGCATCCCAAACCTTGTTTGAAACATTCTTAGAAAAAAGTATAGCGTAATATTCCAGCATTTCAGTCTGTCTGTACCAAGTGAGACAGTTTTACATCGTTATTCTCTCTATCTATCTATCTATCTATCTATCTATCTATCTATCTATCTATCTATATATATATATATATATATATATATATATATATATATATCTATATATATATATATATATATATATATATATGGGAAGAGAAGGATGAAAGTAATCCGACGTGATGGGAAAATGAAAAAGGAAAACCAAAAAATGGATGTTTTTTATGTGTACATCAACGTTTCGTCTTTATTTATAAGACTTCATCAGGATGATAAAATAGAGAAAAAAAAATGTCATGCAAGCACAGATACATGTAGGGTAGACATATTGGGAAAAATAGAATGAAATAGTGGCCAACTGCTGGGTGGACGTCCGTATTTGTTGGAGAAATAGAAATGAATGTAGAAAAGAATGAGTGGGGGAAAAAATGGAAGGATGGGGTGAGCCAGGACTACTGTGGCTGGTGGTAAGAGAAAGAGGTAGGGGATGAGCAGGGGTAAAGTGGATGGCAGAGAGGGAGGTGAGGAAGAGGGGGGGGTGTTTGACCGGATGGCTGCGGTTCAAGATTGAAGGGGAAAAAGTAAGTTGGAATGTTTGTGTATGGAGGGGTGTATGCAGGGAAAGGAGGATGGGTAGAGAGGAAGGGGGGCTGTGATTTTGGTGGATGGGCGAAAGTTATGGTCTTAGAGAGCGCTTTGAGAAAATGAGGGAATTTAAAAAGGGGTATGGGAGAAAATAGTTGAGTGGGGGAGAGGGAGGATTTGTTGTGATAGGGTGTGAAATATTTGAAATATTTGGAAAATGATAGCAATGAGTGAGGGATTGGGGGGTGGAGGAGGGCGGTGATTGAAAGGGGGGTTATGGAATATTTGAGATATTTGGAACATGAGAAAGTTTATTTGGACTGCAGTATTAAAAGTGTGAGGAAAAAGTAAAGAGAAAATGAAGATTCAAGGAGAAAAAGAAAGGGAAAAGTAAATGGGAGAGTGTTATAGAGGTTGGAGAAGAAAAAGTTAAACCATGATCAGGCAAGAGTCTTTGTTCTGTGAGGATGATCTTGCTTATTAAGGGTGATAGGTTAAAGAAACCATTACGTTGCTTGATGGTGGTGGAGGCGGTGATGAGAGCAGTTTCGAATAATCTTCGCCGAGATTTGTTGTGGATATATTTAGTGATTTTGGCTTGTTCAAATTTGAACGCATGACCATGTTCTAGTGCATGGGAGAAGAGTGCACTAAGAGGGTTGTTGTTTTTTATGTCCCTTTTGTGTTCATTTAATCGTTTCTTTAATTCACGTTGTGTTTCTCCCACGTAAAATTGATGGCAGTCATTGCAAGGGACAGTATATAAGGCGGCATGGGATGTGGGTGTTTTTTGGAAATGTCTGGATGTGTTTAAAGTTTGTTGTATGGATTGAGATGTGGTTTGTACTGTAGGAATGCCTAGTTTGTTAAGCGTGTTGCATATGGATGTGTTATTGGAGTGCGTGGGTAGGAGAAGGGGTCTGTCTATTAGAGAGGTGTTAGGAGTTTGATTTTTTTGTGTGGTGTTTCTGGAGAATATTTGGAAGGCTTTTTTCTTGGCATTTAATATAAAATGTGTGGGGTATTGCAATGTTTTTAGGGAGTTAAAATGTATTTTACTTCTTCATCTATGTGAGAGGGGGTACATATTCTAAGGGCGCGTAGGAAGAAGCCTATAATTATACCTGTTTTGATCTTGCTATGGTGGTGGGAGTAGAAATGTATGTAGTCATTTTTGTGAGTGTTTTTGCGGTGTACCTTGAATTCTAGTTTGTTGTTGTACTTAATTATAAGAGTATCAAGGAAGGGAATAGAGCCGTTTATTTCAGTCTCATGGGTAAATTTTATGAAGGGTTCTACTGTGTTGAGTTTATCTTTAACATGATTGATTTGTATGTCTATTTACTTTTCCCTTTTTTTTTACTCCTTGAATCTTCATTTTCTCCTTACTTTTTCCTCACACTTTTAATACTGCAGTCCAAATAAACTTTCTCATGTTCCAAATATCGCAAATATTCCATACCCACCCTTTCAATCACCGCCCTCCCCCTCCACTCCCTTACTCATTGCTATCATTTTCCAACTATTTCAAATATTTCACACCCTATCACAACAAATCCTCCCTCTCCCCCACTCAACTATTTTCTCCCATACCCCTTCTTAAATTCCCTCATTTTCTCAAAACGCTCTCTAAGACCATAACTTTCGCCCATCCACCAAAATCACAGCCCCCCCTTCCTCCTTTCCCTGCATACACCCCCCATACACAAACATTCCTTCAATCTTGAACCGCAGCAACCTGGTCAAACACCCCCTCCCCCCTCTTCCTCACCTCCCTCTCTGCCATCCACTTTACCCCTGCTCATCCCCCACCTCTTTCTCTTACCACCAGCCACAGTAGTCCTGGCTCACCCCATCCTTCCATTTTTTCCCCACTCATTCTTTTCTACATTCATTTCTATTTCTCCAACAAATACGGACGTCCACCCAGCAGTTGGCCACTATTTCATTCTATTTTTCCCAATATGTCTACCCTACATGTACCTGTGCTTGCATGACATTTTTTTCTCTATTTTATCATCCTGATGAAGTCTTGTAAATAAAGACGAAACGTTGATGTACACATAAAAAACATCCATTTTTTGGTTTTCTATTTTCATTTTCTCATATATATATATATATATATATATATATATATATATATATATATATATATCTTAGTCTGTTCAAATCTATTTATCTATCTATTCCAGTCTATCTATCTATCTATCTATCTATCTATCTATCTATCCCAGTCTGTTCAAACTTATTTATCTATCTATTCCAGTCTATCTATCTATCTATCTATCTATATATATATATATATATATATATAAATATATATATATATATATATATATATATATATATATATATATATATATATATCAGTCTGTTAAAATCCATCTATCTATCTATCTATCTATCAATATATCTACATATCTCAGTCTGTTCAAATCTATTTATCTATTTATTCCAGTATATCTATCTATCTATCTATCTATCTATCTATCTATTTATATATCGCATACTGTTCAAATCTATCTATCTATCAATCTATCTATCTATCTCAGTCTGTTCAAATATATTAATCTATCTATCTATCTATCTATCTATCTATCTATCTATCTATCTCAGTCTGTTCAAATCTATTTATCTATCTATTCCAGTCTATCTATCTATCTATCTATCTATCTATCTATCTATCTATCTATCTATCTATTTATCTATCAATATATCTATATATCTCAGTCTGTTAAAATTTATTTATCTATCTATTCCAGTATATCTATCTATCTATCTATCTATCTATCTATCTATCTATCTATCTATCTATCTATCTATCTATAATAATAATGGTAATAATCCTGGTGAAAAATATCCACAGGTTTGTAATCCAGAGAATTTTAACCGGGTTTATAAAAAGTGCTCAATATCAAAATAGAGCTTTATATATTATAATTTTATTTACACAGACATGTACAAAATCTGCGACACTGGCATGTCGATGTTATCGATCAACAGTTACTATAAACTGAGATCTCATCAGGCAGAGTTAGAATCCGATCTTAACCTCAGATCATATTTGAGATTAAGCACCCCCTGCCCCCGGTATCGCCGTCCAAATATGATCTGAGGTTATATATATATATATATATATATCTCAGTCTGTTCAAATCTATTTATCTATCTATTCAAGTCTATCTATCTATCTATCTATCTATCTATCTATCTATCTATTTATCTCAGTCTGTTCAAATCTATCTATCTATCTATCTATCTATTTATCTATCTATTTATCTATCTATCTATCTATCTATCTATCTATCTATCTATCTATCTATCTATCTATCTATCTATCTATGCAGTGTAGCTATTATTAAACACGTACATAAGTGACCACAAGCTGAGATTTTATCTATGCATGGCGACATAACCGGTAGCCCATCCAACAGACTCATTTGTTTTAAAAACGTCGCCGCTCTAAAAAAGTTTAGCGACTGTTCGCTGAACATAGACAATGGTGTCAGAAAGCAATTTTAAATGGACCTTCAAACTATGACATTGCTTTTTTTTGCGGGTCACGATTATATCACCTTCGCACTGAAGCAAAACTAGTTTTGTTTTCTTTATTACGTGAGTATGTGCAGGACGTAAATTATGTCACACACACATACACACACACACACACACACATATATATATATATATATATATATATATATATATGCATATATGTATATATACATATATGAATATATATATATATATAGATATACATGTACATATATGTATATGTATGTGCATATATACATATATGTATATATATACATATATGTATACATATATATATACATATGCAGCACCGGCGGGACAGTTATAAAAGTGGGGGGGTTGCTTTCCTAACAGGTGGGGACCCGGTTAAACACATGCATATATAACTTCATTATTGATGATCGTAAAGTGTGGGGGGGGCAAATAAAAAAGTTGAGGAGCTTGAGCATCCCCCTGTCCACAGGTATCGCCGTCCATGATATGTGTGTATATATACATATATATACATACATATATGCATATATATCTACACATATATGTATATATATATGCACATATATGTATATATATACACATATATGTATATGTATACATATATGTATGTATATATATACACAATATATATATATATACACAATGTGTATATATATACACAATATATATATATATATAAAATTGAAAATATAAGCCATTAACAATGCCAGATTAATTGATTTATTGTTTTTTACTTTAATCTTATTAATTTCAGAATAAAATTCTATCATCAGAGATGACCAATATTGTGTCATTTTTTTTCATCAAAAATCAAGAATAAACAAACTTATTCCTTTTGTTACTTGATATACGTCCTTGGTGTGATGTTTCCACGCTGATGTTGTTGGCGGTTATGAATTCAAATTCTGGTGTCGAACGAAGAAGAGCATTGGCTCGCTCGTAGATAAAAATAACATGGGTCGTTAATTTAAAAGCATTGCTGGGTTTGTTAATAACTTCGCTCGGAACCAGAATTTGAATTCATAACAAAAAATTAAAAAATTAAAAAAAATTAATCTTGCATTGTTAATGGCTTATATTTTTAATTTTATTAACAAACCCAGCAATGCTTTGAAATGAACGACCCAAATTATATATATATATATATATATATATATATATATATATATATATATATATATATATATATATATATGTTGTGTGTGGATAAGCCGCATATTTTTGTTTTGGGAAAAATGTTATTGAATAACCTATAGTCTTTTGCTTCATGAGCCCTTTTTTATTTTTTCAAATGTTTGAATAGTCCACTTAGTACACCAATTTGTTTGAAATACTTAATGGACTATTAATTACTAACGTTTCTCTAAATATACAGGGTGTTGCAGAAAAATACGACACTTGAAAAAAGTAAACGAAACACCAGGAGATGCTGAGAACGTTGTAACGCCGTGGCTGGACGAGATCGCTGCCGGACAGCCCTACATCTTCTAGCAGGACTCCGCTCCTGCACACATTGTAAAGACGACCAAGTGGTGGGTGCTCAACGATGTAGCTAACAGCTGGTCGCCAGACCTGTGTCGCCCTGCACGCCCGACTACAACCACCGTGACTATTTTTTTTCAGGTGTGATCGAGATCAAAACCAGCAAGCACGTCCACAACACGATCGACTCTCTGAAGTCTGCCATTGTGGAGATGTTCGCTGCTATAAACAAGGGCATGGTCTCCAAGGCGTATGACTCATTTCGCGACCGGCTTGAGATAAGCGTTTCCACCGGTGGCGATTTCATTGAAAAATAATGTAGTATGTAACTCTTACTGTTGCTCAATAAACTGTCGGGTCTCTGCGTATACAATATTTGTTTTTATTCCATATTTCGTTTTCTTTTTGTCAAGTGTCGAATTGTGCTGCAAAACATTATATATATACATATATATATATATATATATATATATATATATATATATATATATATATATATATATATATATAGATAGATAGATACACACAAGCATATATATATATATGCATGTGCTTGTGTATATATGTATATATATACACAAGCACATATATATATATATACATATATATATATATATATATATATATAGAGAGAGAGAGAGAGAGAGAGAGAGAGAGACAGCGACAGAGACAGAGATAGATAGAGAGAGAGATTGAATTCCAATGAGAAAGATAAAACTTCAGTCTAGAATTATAATTTAAAAAGAAATTATTTTGTCAAGTGTCGAATTTTGATGCAACACATTATACATATATAGACACACACATATCTCTCTCTCTCTCTCTCTATATATATATATATATATATAAATATATATATATACACAAATATATATATAGAGATAGAGAGAGAGGTGGAATTCCAATGAGAAAGATAAAACTTCGGTCTAGAATTACAATTTTTAAAAAATTTATTTTTGCGAATGCTTATATTGTTATCGTGTTACGATCGTTTCGCAACATATAAACAAAAATACAGTATTTAGTTTATTACACACTGCTCGTCAGAGACCTTGATTTAATTATTAAAATAATCATACTGGTCTAAATCAAAAACAAATAAAAATAAAAAAACAGCAAAGAAAAAATCATGCACAGCTAACATTGAAGAGAACTATTATAGAAAAATACCCCCCCCCCAACATCGGATATATCATGGACCTATTTTTGAGTCGCTAAAGTGTTACAGTTGGTTATGAGTTTCGAAGGAAACACAAACAAAGTCCGTATGAAGGTGCAGATAGTCTTTGTAATAATGTATCTTTAGATAGATTATCAGGAGTTACACTGTCATCAATAGAAATCCTATATTATAATAAAAGGTCATTGAAATCCTTTGAAAAACCATGATCTAAAGGGCTCTTTTATAAAATATTATCTGTTGTAATATAAGAATATAATAGATTTTAAAAGTATGTAAGTTTATATTCTTTTATTATTACTTTTTTCTATAATAATGCTCTGTCCCCAATATTCAGCATACTTCTATCGGACTAGGAATTAATATAAAATAATTATTTTATAATACATGAACAAATATATATGACATAATAAACAGTTCAAATGTGATATGCATGAAAACACATAAGCGAAGATCAGAAACGGAAATGAAGGAGCTGCTGATCCGATTAGTTGGGAGATGATTCGTTTGAAGCTGAACAAGACGAACGTGTGTTATATCTAATCATATCCAGTAGTGACATAATCTCACTTTCCCTTGCCCTTTCTCTCTTTTTCCCTCTCCCCAAAGCTTGTACGTAGGATGACATAAAGAGTTATATATTTCGGGTATAAATGTCCAATGACCGTTTCGAAGAAATCTGTATCTATTTAGCCCTTTGAGCTATGTTTACACGTAGGATGTCGGTATACATATATAATGATTTATGTTTATGGTCTGTTTGCCCCCGAATGTGTAGCGTGACTAAGACTCGTTGGCGTTAGGGGCACGTGAGTTGACGGAAGTTTCTCTTTCGAATTTCATAGCCAGCCGCTTTCTGTTGATCAAAATTCGAGCCGGTTAACAAAAGAGGCTTGAACACCCACGCATCCTCAAGTAAAACGTCTATTGCGGGACTGCCCCTAGGCGCTAAACGTAACCACCCCCTCCAGCACGTGTATTGTTTATTGAACGAACGGATCTATTCTCTTCGCTGTCTCTACAAATGCGTTCACAGGTGTTCTTGCTGTCAAGAGGCAGAGTTATACTTCCGGCCAGCTGTTCATGAGCTATCTGCATAACTTCCTGTTTATACGCTCGAGACGGATATCCAACACCTTAATTACTTCAGACCATCTTAAATAAGTTTCACGTCGAAGACCTGCAGAAATGAGAAACTATACAAAACAAATACGATTATATAGATTTACGGAAGACTAACTGCCCTTTACAATTGTATAATTAACAAAAAAAATCATAACCAATATTAGAATGCATGCCACGTAGGAACCAACTGGTATCTGCCTATCAGCACAGACGTCACTATTTATAAATATTTTTCTCACCAATAGATGTCGTTATTATAATTGTTTATGTTTTATGTTTACTTTCTAAACAGGACCAGAACGTTGTGGTAAGTTAGATTGTTTGGTAAGATTTGTTTGCTTTAAGGCAAATTCACCCTTTTCAATTATTTAATGCCGAACGCCAATAGCTATTGCGAACAATTCATTGTATACACTCAATTGAACACAAGTTATCGTTTACCAAACGCTGGCAGGGGGTTAGAAGTTCATACCTGTCCTTACAAAATTAGTGCGTAAAATTGGATTTTGTAAGTAACTGAAAAAATGCAATGTAGCGCAGTAAGCCATTATCGACGGTTTAAAATAAGATACATCTTATTTAGACAACGCCCGAAACAACACTAATAAAACGACCAAAACTTCTCCCAACTGTACGAATCTCTTTCTAATCTGTTCACATTCACCGTCTGTCTTCGTATCTCGACTTTAAAAACGATGCAAATTATTAACATGTACACACCCCGAAACATCTGAACATTCGCTATTTGATCAGCACGGTATATCTGACTTAATATTTCACGACGGTATTCATTAGAACAGTAACACCCATCCTTTGGGTTTTTATTGGCTCCACACAGACAAACAAAGACAGACTTTAAGAAGTCAATAAAAAAGAATCAGTTTATTTTCATAATACTGAATCGGGTTATTATTTCAACATACGCGAATAGCGACTAGCTATGTGTTCAAGTACAAATACGAAACTTAACATATGCAAAATATATATAATGAGATTACTTCCGAGTGATCGGGGAAAAGTGAAATAGTAAATAAAAATGATAACTTAGATATTTACATGATGTAAGTTTGTGGTGTGGGTAGATGTCACGTTTGGAATTCGACTGCGATTGTTTTGTTTATTGCAGACATAAATGGATTGTTTTTGTTTTGAAGTATTCCAATGGAAAAATGTTTGAAAATCAAATGCAGTCACCAAACGAAAGAGGATCGTGAAAAACAGATTTGACGATCGAGTAGACGTTACATGTTTCGCTTCTCCAGCTTGGGGTTGGGGAGTTGGTTGTAACCATAAGTAGTGTATGCTAAAAGGAATGTCGTTATTCCAATTATAATAAATTTCTGATTTGTAATGTAAGAGCGACTAGAATAATAGATTTATCCTTGTCTTTCTACACATTTATTTAAAATTAATAACTATTTTCTTCTTCTTCTTCTTCTTCTTCTTCTTCTTCTTCTATTTTCATAACAAAAATTAACTCGAATTATTTATCAAAACAAGTTTGACTAGCAAATTAAATATATAATGATACTATTTCAGTCATATTTCAAATATAGAGTATTAGTGATTCAAAATTATCTTTATCGTTTTCATGTAACTATTGATGTATAAATATCCGCATAATTTCATTTGTTATGTAAATAAATAACTCATTTATAAGGAGTATTATTTAAATTTATTTACATAATAATATAAAGAACATAAACCATGAAAATTATCTTCGATTTTTGTTACGGTGATCTACCCTGTTCTGTCACTGAATGGACTCTTCCTGACTATAAATAGCGTCGGCTTGAACAATCAGGTGAGCGTAATGTGAGGACGCCGCCTCTGTACACCCATTACTTCTGTACTTCCTGTTAATACAATTTCATGATTATGACCTTCTATTCGCGTTAGGTTGTCTGGTTATTTAAGGCCACAACACTTTTGTAGGTTTATATTCCTGAATTCTTTTTTTAATTCATTGGAATACTATCGTTTATTTTTTAGATAAGAAAAAGGACATTTAAAAACAACGTACACGCTTAATGATTATGAGGCGTCCGTTAAGTTAACGTAAAAACTGTAATGTTTGGTCATTTATATTTCATGATTTGTAAATGCAAATAGTCTGAAGTATGTTCTAAGATATGTAATCTGAAAAGTTAGTGATTAATTTATTGTATTCCAAAGAATAACATTTCAGAACCCCCTCTAAAATGTTTACTGTTGATTTATATCGTGAAATAAACATAACTATAATTCCGGACACAAATTACTTTTACATGTCACCAGCATTTATTATATACGCATAACTATTTCTCATAATAAGCAAAATGTACAATAAAAAAATAAAAAAAGCGACTTCGTTATTAAATGTTATCTCTATATTATGCTAATAAGATGTCCAATCGATATGTAAAAGAATTTTAACGAATAATATTTGAAATATTTGTCAAGTAAATATGAAAGAAGTAATCATAATCTCAGAATAATCGTGTCCGTTTGTTCAGTAATAAGTATAAGACTAAGGAAAACTGTAAATCGTGGCGGTGTGGACAAAAAGATTAAACGGTAAACGATATCAGGAATGTAGCAAATTAGCCCAAACAAACACGACTGAGACAAGAAGGCCGTGTACTGGGACCAGTGCAAATGACTACGATATAAACATAGATGCAAAAAGTCAGTATTAGAAATTAAAAAGGGAAACACATAACTGTACATGAAAATACAAATGGATAAAATCACCTGAGCAAAATCTGACGGAATAATAGTCGACAAGAAAAAAGCATCCTGCAAAATAGTAGATTTCGCCGCCACAGCAGTTCATAGGGTGACAATCAAGGAACCAGAACACGAAATAAATACATAGAACTTTCCAGAGAATTGAAAGGAATATAACAATGAAGAAAATAATTGTAGGCGCACTGAGTGCATTTTCGGTAAAAAGAAAAACACCTGAAAAATACTATGAGAACTTGAAACCATAAGAAGGTTTGACACTATAGAAAATACGACATTGATCAAAACAGCTGAAATATTATAAACATCTTCGAATGCGAAAACCAACTTACAAAGTTAGATAAAAACGAGTCAGAACAGGTCGGTTGAAATAGAATAATGAGGCGTAAACCAATTTGGCAAGAGACTCAATCAAGGTCAAGGGAATTGAAACTGCCATGGTGGATATGTAAGAAAGATAGCATAATATAGCCCCGAAAAAATACCGGACAGGAAGACCACCATTCATTCATCCACTGAAAGGGCACATAAAGTTGTAGAATTCCAAGGAAGCTCATTGCCACTCAAATTCTACAGAGAACCAACAGCGCTTATCGACATAAATTGAACAGTAAACCGCGGTTGCGAGAACGCAGAGTGATTTGCAATGGTACTCAAAAGAAGGGGAGTACGGGAAATCAAAGAAGAAGAAGAAATTTTGTCTCTTAGATTTCACGGTACACTACACATTTTGCCAGTGAACGATCACTGGTAATGATTTGTGCGAGACCCCGTATTGAGTATGAAGTAATAAAACAGAACGGAGACTTCTGTAATGTTGAGGGGAAGTGCTGTCCTTTATATTCCAGGGAACTCTGATGGTCATCATTAACGATGAACATTTGTGACGATTGTCGTTCGATGTATACATTGTGTTTGATTTCTGCTGAGTTCTTCTGGTTCTGCATTGGCTGCTCAGAAAGAGAACCTTCTGTGCATGATGGAAGATTTTAATACATTGTTATTGCCAATGATTGAACAGGTAAACTGCTTTATCTTAATGTATGTGCTTTTCTTTATTTCAGGGTACATTGTTATTGCGAATAATTGAAAAGGAAAACTGCTATATCTTAAAGTATGTGCTTTTTATATTTTAGGGTACATTGTCATTGCCAATGATTGAACAGGTAAACTGCTTTATCTAAATGTATGTGCTTTTCTTATTTTCAAGGTACATTGTTATTGCGAATGATTGAAAAGGAAAACTGCTTTATCTTAATGTATGTGCTTTTTATATTTCAGGGTACATTGTTATTGCCAATGATTGAACAGGTAAACTGCTTTATCTAAATGTGTGTGCTTTTCTTAATTTTAGGGTACATTGTTATTGCCAATGATTGAAAAGTTAAACTGCTTTATCAAAATGTATGTGCTTTTTATATTTTAGGGTACATTGTTATTGCGAATGATTGCACAGTAAAACTGCTGTATCTAAATCTATGTGCTTTTCTTTATTTCAGGGTACATTGTTATTGCCAATGATTGAACAGTTTAACTGCTGTATCTAAAAGTATGTGCTTTTCTTTATTTAAGGGTACATTGTTATTGCGAATGATTGAACAGGTAAACTGCTGTATCTAAATGTATGTGCTTTTTATATTTCAGGGTACATTGTTATTGCCAATGATTGAACAGGTCAACTGCTTTATCTAAATGTATGTGCGTTTTATATTTCAGGGTACATTGTTTTTGTCCAATGATTAAACAGTTAAACTGCTGTATCTAAATGTATGTGCTTTTTATATTTCTAGGGTACATTGTTATTGCCAATGATCTAACAGGTAAACTGCTTTATCTAAATGTATGTGCTTTTTATATTTCAGGGTACATTGTTATTGCCAACGATTGAACAGTTTAACTGCTGTATCTAAATGTATGTGCTTTTTATATTTCAGGGTATATTGTTATTGCCAATGATTGAACAGGTAAATCGCTTCATCTAAATGTGTGTGCGTTTTATATTTCAGGGTACATTGTTATTGCGAATGATTGAACAGTTAAACTGTTCTATCTAAATGTATGTGCTTTTTATATTAACGGGTACATTGTTATTGCCAATGGCTGAAAAGTTAAACTGCTTTATCGAAATGTATGGACGTTGCATATTTCAGGGTACATTGTTATTGCCAGTGATGAACCAGTTAAACTGCTGTATCTAAAGGTATGTGCTTTTTATATTGCAGGGGACATGGTTATTGCCAATGATTGAACAAACAAACTGCTTCTATTAATCTTCCTTCCAAAACGTAAGATATGACACAAGGTCAGGAAAGTGGGAAAATACCGAGCTCTCGAGAATTTACACACGCTGTTAAAAATTGCCTAGGCGGACCCTTTGGCATTCCACGGTAGGGGCGCCTAAGACAGTAAGCAATAATCTTACTCTTCACCAAAGAGGGGAGGGAAAGCCTGGGAGGGTGCACCTCCTAGAACTGCAGAAGAGCGACTACCCCCAATAGACCGGAGTAAATCCAGACCCGAAGGCCCAGACAATACCGGTTTATTATGTGCTTTTTTTATTTCAGGGGACATTTTTATTGCCAATGATTGAAAAGGCAAACTGCTGTATCTAAATGTACTGTGCTTTTTATATTTCAGGGTACATTGTTATTGCCAATGATGGAACAGTTAAACTGCTTTATCTCAATGTATGTGCGTTTTATATTTCAGGGTACATTGTTACTGCCAATGATGAAACAGTTAAACTGCTGTATCTAAATCTATGTGCTTTTTATATTTAAGGGTACATTGTTATTGCCAATGATTGAACAGGTAAACTGCTTTATCAAAATGTATGTGCGTTTTATATTTCAGAGAACATGGTTATTGCCAATGATGAAACAGTTAAATTGCTGTATCTAAATGTATGTGCTTTTTTATATGTCAGAGTACATCGTTGTTGTCAATTATTGAACAGTTTAACTGCTGTATCTAAATGTATGTGCGTTTTATATTTCAGTTTACACTGTTATTGAAAATAATGAAACAGTAAAACTGCTGTATATAAATGTATGTGCCTTTTATATTTCAGGGTACATTGTTATTGCCAATGATTTAGCAGTTTAACTGCTTTGTCTAAATGTATGTGCTTTTTATATTTCAGGGTACATTGTTATTGCGAATGATGAAACAGTAAAACTGCTGTATCTAAATGTATGTGCTTTTTATATTTCAGGGTACATTGTTATTGCCAATAATTCAACAGGAAAACTACTTTACTTAAATGTATGTGCGTTTTATATTTCAGGGTATATTGTTATTGCCAATGATTGAACAGGTAAACTGCTTTATCTACATGTGTGTGCGTTTTATATTTCAGGGTACATTGTTATAGCCAATGATTGAACAGGCAAACTGCTTCTATTTATCTTTCTACCGAAAAGTAAGATGTGACACAAGGTCGGGAAAGTGGGAAAATACACAGCGCTCGAGAATTAACACACGCTGTTTGAAAATTTCCTGGCCGGACCCTTCGGCATTCCACGGTAGGGGTGCCTAAGACACTAAGCAATAAACTTACTCCTCACCGAAGAGGAGACAGAAAGCCTTGGCAAGTGCACTTCATAGAATTGCACAAGACCGACAACCCCCAATAGACCGGCGTAAATCCAGACCCAAAGGCCCAGACAATACCGGTTTATTTTGTGCTTTTTATATTTCAGGGTACATTGTTATTGCCAATGATTGAACAGTTTAACTGCTTTATCTCAATGTATGTACGTTTTATATTTCAGGGGACATTGTTATTGCCAATGATGAAACAGTTAAACTGCTGTATCTAAATCTATGTGCCTTATATATTTCAGGGTACATTGTTATTGCCAATGATTGAACAGGTACACTGCTTTATCAAAATGTATGTACGTTTAATATTTAATAGAACCTGGTTATTGCCAATGATGAAACAGTTAGACTGCTGTATCTAAATGTATGTCTTTTTTATATTTAAAGGTTAATTGTTATTGCCAATGATGTAACAGGTAAACTGCTTTATCTAAATGTATGTTCGTTTTATATTTCAGGGTGAATAGTGATTGCCAATGATTGAACAGGTAAACTGTTTTATCTAAATAGATGTGCTTTTTTATATGTCAGACTACATTGTTATTGCCAATGATTGAACAGTTTAACTGCTGTATCAAAATGTATCTGCGTTTTATATTTCAGAGTACATTGTTATAGCCCATGATTGAACGGTAGAGGCGCTTAAGACAGTAAGCAATAAACTTACTCTTCACCAAAGAGAGGAGGGAAAGCCTGGGAGGGTGCACCTCCTAGAACTGCAGAAGACCGACAACCCCCAATAGACCGGCGTACATCCACACCCGAAGGCCCAGACAATACCGGTTTATTATGTGCCTTTTTTTATTTCAGAGAACATTTTTATTGTCAATGATTGAAAAGGCAAACTGCTGTATCTAAATGTACTGTGCTTTTTATATTTCAGGGTACATTGTTATTGCCAATGATTCAACAGTTAAACTGCTTTATCTCAATGTATGTGCGTTTTATATTTCAGGGAACATTGGTATTGCAAATGGTGAAACAGTAAAACTGCTGTATCTAAATATATGTGCTTTTTATATTTTAGGGTACATGGTTATTGCCAATGATTGAACAGGAAAACTGCTTTATCTACATGTGTGTGCGTTTTATATTTCAGGGTACATTGTTTTTGCGAATGATTGAACAGGTAAACTGCTTTATCTACATGTGTGTGCGTTTTATATTTCAGGGTACATTGTTATAGCCAATGATTGAACAGGTAAACTGCTGTATCCAAATGTATGTGCTTTTTAAATTTACGGGTACATTGTTATTGCCAATGATTGAACAGGCAAACTGCTTCTATTTATCTTCCTACCGAAAAGTAAGATGTGACACAAGGTCGGGAAAGTGGGAAAATACACAGCGCTCGAGAATTTACACACGCTGTTTGAAAATTTCCTGGCCGGACCCTTCGGCATTCCACGGTAGGGGTGCCTAAGACACTAAGCAATAAACTTACTCCTCACCGAAGAGGGGAGGGAAAGCCTTGGCAAGTGCACTTCCTAGAATTGCACAAGACCGACAACCCCCAATAGACCGGCGTAAATCCAGACCCAAAGGCCCAGACAATACCGGTTTATTTTGTGCTTTTTATATTTCAGGGTACATTGTTATTGCCAATGATTGAACAGTTTAACTGCTTTATCTCAATGTATGTACGTTTTATATTTCAGGGGACATTGTTATTGCCAATGATGAAACAGTTAAACTGCTGTATCTAAATCTATGTGCCTTATATATTTCAGGGTACATTGTTATTGCCAATGATTGAACAGGGACACTGCTTTATCTAAATGTATGTGCGTTTAATATTTAATAGAACCTGGTTATTGCCAATGATGGAACAGTTTAACTGCTGTATCTAAATGTATGTCTTTTTTATATTTAAGGGTACATTGTTATTGCCAATGATGTAACAGGTAAACTGCTTTATCTAAATGTATGTTCGTTTTATATTTCAGGGTAAATAGTTATTGCCAATGATTGAACAGGTAAACTGCTTTATCAAAATGTATCTGCGTTTTATATTTCAGAGTACATTGTCATTGCCAATGATTGAACGGGAGGGGCGCCTAAGACAGTAAGCAATAAACTTACTCTTCACCAAAGAGGGGAGGGAAAGCCTGGGAGGGTGCACCTCCTCGAACTGCAGAAGACCGACAACCCCCAATAGACCGGCGTACATCCACACCCGAAGGCCCAGACAATACCGGTTTATTATGTGCCTTTTTTATTTCAGAGAACATTTTTATTGTCAATGATTGAAAAGGCAAACTGCTGTATCTAAATGTACTGTGCTTTTTATATTTCAGGGTACATTGTTATTGCCAATGATTCAACAGTTAAACTGCTTTATGACAATGTATGTGCGTTTTATATTTCAGGGAACATTGGTATTGCAAATGGTGAAACAGTAAAACTGCTGTATCTAAATATATGTGCTATTTATATTTTAGGGTACATGGTTATTGCCAATGATTGAACAGGAAAACTGCTTTATCTAAATGTATGTGCTTTTTTATATGTCAGGGTACATTGTTATTGTCAATGATTGAACAGTGTAACTGCTGTATCTAAATGTATGTGCTTTTTATATTTCAGGGCACATTGTAATTGCCAATGATTGAACAGTTAAACTGCTGTATCTAAATGTATGTGTTTTTTTTATTTCCGGGTACATTGTTATTGCAAATGATTGAACAGGTAAACTACTTAATTTAAAGGTATGTGCGTTTTATATTTCAGGGTACATTGTTATTGCCAATGATTGAACAGGTAAACTGCTGTATCTAAATCTATGTGCTTTTCTTTATTTCAGGGTACATTGTGATTGCCAATGATTGAACTGTTAAACTGCTGTATCTAAATGTATGTGTATTTTATATTTAAGGGTACATTGTTATTGCCAATGATTCAACAGGTAAACTGCTTTATCTAAATGTATGTGCGTTTTATATTTTTGGTTACACTGTTATTGCAAATAATGAAACAGTACAACTGCTGTATCTAAATGTATGTGCCTTTTATATTTCAGGCTATATTTTTATAGCCAATGTATTGAACAGGTAAACTGCTTTATCTACATGTCTGTTCGTTTTATATTTCAGGGTACATTGTTATTGCCAGTGATGAAACAGTTAAACTGCTGCATCTAAATGTATGTGCTTTTTATATTTCAGGGGACATTGTTATTGCAAATGATTGAACAGGAAAACTGCTTCTATTTACTTTCTCACCAAAAAGTAAGATGTGACACAAGGTCGGAAAAGTGGGAAAATACCGAGCGCTTGAGAATTAACACACGCTGTTTGAAAATTGCCTGGCCTGACCCTTCGGCATTCCATCGTATGGGCGCCTAAGACCGTAAGCAATAAACTTACTCCTCACCGAAGAGGGGAGGGAAAGCCTTGGAGGGTGCACCTCCTAGAACTGCACAAGATCGACAACCCCCAATAGACCGGCGTAAATCCAGACCCAAAGGCCAAGACAATACCGGTTTATTTTGTGCTTTTTATATTTCAGGAGACATTGTTATTGCCAATGATTGAACAGGTAAACTGCTTTATCTAAATGTATGTGCGTTTTATATTTCAGAAAACCTGGTTATTGCCAATGATAGAAACAGTTAAACTGCTGTATCTGAATGTATGGTCTTTTTATATTAAAGGGTACATTGTTATTGCGAGTGATGAAACAGTTAAACTGCTGCATCTAAATGTATGTGCTTTTTATATTGAAGGGGACATTGTTATTGCCAATTATTTAACCAACAAACTTCTTCTATTAATCTTCCTCCCAAAACGTAAGATATGACACAAGGTCGAGAAAGTGAGAAAATACCGAGCGCTCGAGAATTTACACACGCCTTTAAAAATTGCCTAGGGTGACCCTTTGGCATTCCACGGTAAAGGCGCCTAAGACAGTAAGCAATAAACTTACTCTTCACCAAAGAGGGGAGGGAAAGCCTGGGAGGGTGAACCTCCGCGAACTGCAGAATAGCGACAACCCCCAATAGACCGGCGTAAATCCAGACCCGAAGGCCCAGACAATACCGGTTTATTATGTGCTTTTTTTTATTTCAGGGGACATTTTTATTGCCAATGATTGAAAAGGCAAACAGCTGTATCTAAATTTACTGTGCTTTTTATATTTCAAGGTACATTCTTATTGCCAATGATGGAACAGTTAAACTGCTTTATCTCAATGTATGTGCGTTTTATATTTCAGGGTACATTGTTATTTCCAATGATGAAACAGGTAAACTGCTGTATCTAAATCAATGTGCTTTTTATAATTCAGGGTACATTGTTATTGCCAATTATTGAACAGTTAAACTGCTGTATCAAAATGTATGTGCGTTTTATATTTCAGAGAACATGGTTATTGCCAATGATGAAACAATTAAACTGCTGTATCTAAATGGATGGGCTTTTTATATTTAAGAGTGCATTGTTATTGCCAACTATTGAACAGGTAAACTGCTTTATCTAAATATATGTGCGTTTTATATTTCAGGTTACACTGTTATTGAAAATAATGAAACAGTAAAACTGCTGTATCTAAATGTATGTGCCTTTTATATTTCAGGGTACATTTTTATTGCCAATTATTGAAACGAAAACTGCTTTATCTAAATGTATGTGCGTTTTATATTTCAGGGTACATTGTTATTGCCAACGATGAAAAAGTTAAACTGCTGTATCTAAATGTATGTGCTTTTTATATTTCAGGGTACATTGTAATTGCCAATGATTCAACAGGTAAACTGCCGTATCTAAATGTATGTGCTTTTTATATTTCAGGGTACATTGTTATTGCGAATGATGAAACAGTAAAACTGCTGTATCTAAATGTATGTGCTTTTTATATTTCAGGGTACATTGTTATTGCCAATAATTCAACAGGAAAACTACTTTATTTAAATGTATGTGCGTTTTATATTTCAGGGTATATTTTTATTGCCAATGATTGAACAGGTAAACTGCTTTATCTGCATGTGTGTGCGTTTTATATTTCAGGGTACATTGTTATAGCCAATGATTGAACAGATAAACTGCTGTATCGAAATGTATGTTCGTTTTATATTTCAGGGTAAATAGTTATTGCCAATGATTGAACAGGTAAACTGTTTTATCTAAATGGATGTGCTTTTTTATATGTCAGACTACATTGTTATTGCCAATGATTGAACAGTTTAACTGCTGTATCAAAATGTATCTGCCTTTTATATTTCAGAGTACATAGTTATAGCCCATGATTGAACGATAGGGGCGCCTAAGACAGTAAGCAATAAACTTACTCTTCACCAAAGAGGGGAGGGAAAGCCTGGGAGGGTGCACCTCCTCGAACTGCAGAAGACCGACAACCCCCAATAGACCGGCGTACACCCACACCCGAAGGCCCAGACAATTCCGGTTTATTATGTGCCTTTTTTTATTTGAGAGAACATTTTTATTGTCAATGATTGAAAAGGCAAACTGCTGTATCTAAATGTACTGTGCTTTTTATATTTCAGGGTACATTGTTATTGCCAATGATTCAACAGTTAAACTGCTTTATCTCAATGTATGTGCGTTTTATATTTCAGGGAACATTGGTATTGCAAATGGTGAAACAGTAAAACTGCTGTATCTAAATGTATGTGCTTTTTATATTTTAGGGTACATGGTTATTGCCAATGATTGAACAGGAAAACTGCTTTATCAAAATGTATGTGGATTTTATATGTCAGGGTACATTGTTATTGTCAATGATTGAACAGTTTAACTGCTGTATCTAAATGTATGTGCTTGTTTATATGTCAGGGTACATTGTTATTGTCAATGATTGAACAGTTTAACTGCTGTATCTAAATGTATGTGCTTTTTATATTTCAGGGCACATTGTAATTGCCAATGATTGAACAGTTAAACTGCTGTATCTAAATGTATGTGTTTTTTTATATTTCCGGGTACATTGTTATTGCCAATGATTGAACAGGTAAACTACTTTATTTAAAGGTATGTGCGTTTATATTTCAGGGTACATTGTTATTGCCAATGATTGAACAGGTAAACTGCTGTATCTCAATCTATGTGCTTTTCTTTATTTCAGGGTACATTGTGATTGCCAATGATTGAACAGTTAAACTGCTGTATCTAAATGTATGTGTATTTTATATTTAAGGGTACATTGTTATTGCCAATGATTCAACAGGTAAACTGCTTTATCTAAATGTATGTGCGTTTTATATTTTTGGTTACACTGTTATTGCAAATAGTGAAACAGTACAACTGCTGTATCTAAATGTATGTGCTTTTTATATTTCAGGCTATATTTTTATTGCCAATGATTAAACAGGTAAACTGCTTTATCTACATGTCTGTTCGTTTTATATTTCAGGGTACATTGTTATTGCCAGTGATTAAACAGTTAAACTGCTGCATCTAAATGTATGTGCTTTTTATATTTAAGGGGACATTGTTATTGCCAATGATTGAACAGGAAAACTGCTTCTATTTACTTTCTCACCAAAAAGTAAGATGTGACACAAGGTCGGAAAAGTGGGAAAATACCGAGCGCTTGAGAATTAACACACGCTGTTTGAAAATTGCCTGGCCGGACCCTTCGGCATTCCATCGTATGGGCGCCTAAGACCGTAAGCAATAAACTTACTCCTCACCGAAGAGGGGAGGGAAAGCCTTTGAGGGTGCACCTCCTAGAACTGCACAAGATCGACAACCCCCAATAGACCGGCGTAAATCCAGACCCAAAGGCCAAGACAATACCGGTTTATTTTGTGCTTTTTATATTTCAGGAGACATTGTTATTGCCAATGATTGAACAGGTAAACTGCTGTATCTAAATCTATGTGCTTTTTATATTTCAGGGTACATTGTTATTGCCAATGATTGAACAAGAAAACTGCTTTATCTAAATGTAGGTGCGTTTTATATTTCAGAGAACCTGGTTATTGCCAATGATGAAACAGTTAAACTGCTGTATCTGAATGTATGGTCTTTTTATATTAAAGGGTACATTGTTATTGCGAGTGATGAACCAGTTAAACTGCTGTATCTAAATGTATGTGCTTTTTATATTGAAGGGGACATTGTTATTGCCAATTATTGAACCAACAAACTTCTTCTATTAATCTTCCTCCCAAAACGTAAGATATGACACAAGGTCGTGGAAGTGAGAAAATACCGAGCGCTCGAGAATTATCACATGCCTTTAAAAATTACCTAGGGTTACCTTTTGGCATTCCACGGTAAAGGCGCCTAAGACAGTAAGCAATAAACTTACTCTTCACCAAAGAGGGGAGGGAAAGCCTGGGAGGGTGAACCTCCGCGAACTGCAGAATAGCGACAACCCCCAATAGACCGGCGTAAATCCAGACCCGAAGGCCCAGACAATACCGGTTTATTATGTGCTTTTTTTATTTCAGGGGACATTTTTATTGCCAATGATTGAAAAGGCAAACAGCTGTATCTAAATGTACTGTGCTTTTTATATTTCAGGGTACATTGTTATTGCCAATGATTGAACAGTTAAACTGCTTTATCTCAATGTATGTGCGTTTTATATTTCAGGGTACATTGTTATTTCCAATGATGAAACCGGTAAACTGCTGTATCAAAATCTATGTGCTTTTTATAATTCAGGGTACATTGTTATTGCCAATTATTGAACAGTTTAACTGCTGTATCAAAATGTATGTGCGTTTTATATTTCAGAGAACATAGTTATTGCCAATGATGAAACAATTAAACTGCTGTATCTAAATGGATGGGCTTTTTATATTTAAGGGTGCATTGTTATTGCCAACTATTGAACAGGTAAACTGCTTTATCTAAATATATGTGCGTTTTATATTTCAGGTTACACTGTTATTGAAAATAATGAAACAGTAAAACTGCTGTATCTAAATGTATGTGCCTTTTATATTTCAGGGTACATTTTTATTGCCAATTATTGAAACGAAAACTGCTTTATCAAAATGTATGTGCGTTTTATATTTCAGGGTACATTGTTATTGCCAATGATGAAAAAGTTAAACTGCTGTATCTAAATGTATGTGCTTTTTATATTTCAGGGTACATTGTAATTGCCAATGATTCAACAGGTAAACTGCTGTATCTAAATCTATGTGCTTTTCTTTGTTTCAGGGTACATTGTTATTGCCCATGATAGAACAGTTCAACTGCTGTATCTAAATGTATGTGCTTTTTATAATTCAGGGTATATTGTTATTGCCAATGATTTAACAGGTAAACTGCTTTATCTAAATGTATGTGCGTTTTATATTTGAGGGTACATTGTTATTGCCAGTGATGAAACAGTGAAACTACTGTATCTAAATGTATGTGCTTTTTATATTGCAGGGGACATTGTTATTGCCAATGATTGAACAGGCAAACTGCTTCTATTTATCTTCCTACCAAAAAGTAAGATGTGACACAAGGTCGGAAATGTGGGAAAATACCGAGCGCTCGAGAATTAACACACGCTGTTGTAAAATTGCCTGGCCGGACCCTTCGGCATTCCACGGTAGGGGCGCATAAGACAGTAAGCAAAAACTTACTCTTCACCGAAGAAGGGAGGGAAAGCCTTAGCGGTTGCACCTCCATTAGACCGGCGTAAATCCAGACCCAAAGGCCCAGACAATTCCGGTTTATTTTGTGCTTTTTATATTTCAGGGGACATTGTTATTGCCAATGATTGAAAAGGCAAACTGCTGTATCTAAATGTACTGTGTTTTTTTTATTTCAGGGTACATTGTTATTGCCAATGATTGAACAGGACCACTGCTTTATCTAAATGTATGTGCGTTTAATATTTCAGGGTACATTGTTATTGCCAATGATGAAACAGTTTAACTGCTGTATCTAAATCTATGTGCGTTTTATATTTAAGGGTACATTGTTATTGCCAATGATGTAACAGGTAAACTGCTTTATCTAAATGTATGTGCGTTTAATATTTCAGGGTACATTGTTATTGCCAATGATGAAACAGTTTAACTGCTGTATCTAAATCTATGTGCGTTTTATATTTCAGGGTACATTGTTATTGCCAATGATGTAACAGGTAAACTGCTTTATCTAAATGTATGTGCGTTTAATATTTCAGAGAACCTGGTTATTGCCAATGATAAAACAGTAAAACTGCTGTATCTAAATGTATGTGCGTTTTATATTTCAGGGTAAATAGTTATTGCCAATGATTGAACAGGTAAACTGTTTTATCAAAATGTATGTGCTTTTTTATATGTCAGACTACATTGTTATTGCCAATGATGTAACAGTTTATTTGCTGCATCAAAATGTATGTGCGTTTTATATTTCAGGTACATTGTTATGGCCAATTATGAAACAGTTAAACTGCTGTATCTAAATGTATGTGCTTTTTATATTTCAGCGTACATTGTTACTTCCAATGATTGAACAGTTAAACTGCTTTATCTAACTGTATGTGCTGTTTATATTTCAGGCTACATTGTTATTGCCAATGATGGAACAGTTAAACTGCTGTATCTAAATGTATGTGCTTTTTATATTTCAGGGGACATTGTTATTGCCAATGATTGAACAGGTAAACTTCTTCTATTTATCTTCCTCCGAAAAAGTAAGATGTGACACAAGGTCGGGAAGATGGGAAAATACCGAGCGCTTGAGAATTTAGGAACTCTGCCTGTTTAAAAATTGCCTGGGCGGCCCCTTCGGCAATTGCCCGGTAAGGGCGCCTAAGACAGTAAGCAATAAACTTTCTTCTCACGAAAGAGAGGAGGAAAAGCCTGAAAATGGGCACCTTCTAGAACTGCACAAGACCGACAACCCCCAATAGCCCGGCGTAAATCCAGTCCCGAAGGCCCAGAAAATACCGGTTTATTATGTGCTTTTATATTTCAGTGTACATTGTTGTTGCCAATAATTTAAAAAGTAAACTGCTTCATCTAAATGTATGTGCGTTTTATATTTCAGGGTGCATTGTTATTGCCAATGATGAAACAGTTAAACTTCTGTATCTAAATGTATGTGCTGTTTATATTTAAATTTACATTGTTGTTGCCAATAATTTAAAAAGTAAACTGCTTTATCTAAATGTATGTGCGTTTTATATTTCAGGGTACATTGTTAATGTCAATGATGAATCAGTTAAACTGCTGTATCTAAATTTATGTGCTTTCTATATTTTACGGTACATTGTTATTGCCAATGAATAAACAGAGTAAACTTCTTTATCAAAATGTATGTTCGTTTTATATATTATAGGGTATATTGTTATTGCCAACGATGAAACAGTTAAACTGCTGTATCTAAATGTATGTGCGTTTTATATTTCAGGGTACATTGTTATTGCCAATGATTAGACAGGTAAACTGCTCAATGTGCGTATCTAACTAATAGGGTACATTGTTATTGCCAATGATTGACTAGGAAAACTGCTTTATCTAAATGTATGTGCTTTTTATATTTCAGGGTACATTGTTATTGCCAAAAGTTGAACAGGTAAATTGCTTTATTTAAATGTATGTGCGTTTTATATTTTAGGGTACATTGTTATTGCAAATAATGAAAGAGTTAAACTGCTTCATCTAAATGTATGTGCCTTTTATATTTCAGGGTACATTGTTAATGCCCAATGATTTAACAGGAAAGCTAATTTATCTAAATGTATGTGCTGTTTATATTTAAGGGTACATTGTTATTGCCAATGATTGAACAGTTAAACTGCTATATCTAAATGTATGTGCTTTTTATATTTCAGGGGACATTGTTATTGCCAATGATTGAACAGTTAAACTGCTATATCTAAATGTATGTGCGTTTTATATTTAAGGGTACATTTTTATTGCCAATGATGAAACAGTTAAACTGCTGTATCTAAATATATGTGCTTTTTATATTTCAGGGTACATTGTTATTGCCAATGATTGAACAGGTAAACTGCTTTATCTAAATGTATGTGCGTTTTATATTTCAGGGTACATTCTTTTTGCCAATGATGAAATAGTTAAACTGCTGTATCTAAATGTATGTGCTTTTTATATTTCAGGGGGCATTGTTATTGCCAATGATTTAACAGGTAACCTCCTTTATCTAAATGTATGTGTTTTTTATATTTCAGGGTACATTGTTATTGCCAATGATTGAACAGGTACACTGCTGTATCTAAATGTATGTGCTTTACTTTATTTCAGGGTACATTGTTATTGCCAATGATTGAAAAGTTAAACTGCTTTATCTAAATGTATGTGTTTTTTATATTTCAGGGTACATTGTTATTGCCAATGATTGAACAGGTAAACTGCTGTATCTAAATGTATGTGCTTTTTATATTTCAGGGTACATTGTTATTGCCAATTATTAAACAGTTAAACTGCTTTATCTAAATGTATGTGCGTTTTATATTTCAGGGTACATTGTTATTGCCAATGATTGAACAGGTAAACTGCTTTATCTAAATGTATGTGCGTTTTATATTTCAGGGTACATTGTTATTGCCAATTATTAAACAGTTAAACTGCTTTATCTAAATGTATGTGCGTTTTATATTTCAGGGTACATTGTTATTGCCAATGATTGAACAGGTAAACTGCTTTATCTAAATGTATGTGCTTTTTATATTTCAGGGTACATTGTTATTGCCAATTATTAAACAGTTAAACTGCTTTATCTAAATGTATGTGCGTTTTATATTTCAGGGTACATTGTTATTGCCAATGATTGAACAGGTAAACTGCTTTATCTAAATGTATGTGCGTTTTATATTTCAGGGTACATTGTTATTGCCAATTATTAAACAGTTAAACTGCTTTATCTAAATGTATGTGCGTTTTATATTTCAGGGTACATTGTTATTGCCAATGATTGAACAGGTAAACTGCTTTATCTAAATGTATGTGCTTTTTATATTTCAGGGTACATTGTTATTGCCAATTATTAAACAGTTAAACTGCTTTATCTAAATGTATGTGCGTTTTATATTTCAGGGTACATTGTTATTGCCAATGATTGAACAGGTAAACTGCTTTATCTAAATGTATGTGCGTTTTATATTTCAGGGTACATTGTTATTGCCAATTATTAAACAGTTAAACTGCTTTATCTAAATGTATGTGCGTTTTATATTTCAGGGTACATTGTTATTGCCAATGATTAAACAGGTAAACTACTTTATCTAAATGTATCTGCTTTTTATATTTCAGGGGACATTGTTATTGCCAATGATTGACCAGGCAAACTGTTTCTATTTATCTTTCTCCCAAAAAGTAAGATGTGACACAGGGTTGGGAAAGTGATAAAAACCGAGCGCTTGAGAATTTTAGCACTGTGGCTGTTTAAAAATTGCCTGGGCGGCCCATTTATCATTCACCGGTAGGGGCGCCTCAGACAGTAAGCAATAAACTTACTCTTCACTAAAGAGGGGAGGGAAAGCGTGGGAGGGTGCACATCCTAGAACTGCACAAGACCGACAACCCCCAATGGACCGGCGTAAATCCAGACCCGAAGGCCCAGACAATACCGCTTGGTGATGTGCTTTTTATATTTCAGGGGACATTTTTATTGCCAATGATTGAACAGGCAAACTACTGTATCTAAATGTATTGTGCTTTTTATATATTTTAGGGTACATTGTGCCCTGAAAGTGTTTGGTAGAAATAGAGAAAAGATCTAATTTCAAGTAGTCTTTTCTCATCTTTTAAGACCTAAGTACTGTTACCGCGGCTAATCGTTTGTTTCCTGTCTTTGTAAAACTAACTACTTGATATTGATTATTTAAGACAGTACCTTCTACTTTTATGAAAAACGTTAATTTCTTATGTGCTTATAGATTTCTATTTTAGCCGTTACCTGTATACTGTTTTCCAACCTCGGCTATCTAGTCACCGATTATAAGGCAGGCTCTGTCCTAACAGTCTTTACATTGTAAGTTGAGAAATTCAAGTTAATAATAATAATAATAATAATAATAATAATAATAATAATAATAACTATTTTAAATTACGAGGTTTAATATAGAAACAGACCCTTATAGAAATGTGCATGCAAAACATGGAATTGAGTGCCAAAACACAAAAAAAAACTAAAAAGAGAGACTATGAATGAGGCCAAAAATACCAGAAAACGACGAAAAAAGACAAATATAAGTAGTCTCGAATAACATAGGAATCTCGAGCAAAATATGCTTGCAAAGGAATGGAGACTTAGAAGATATTGATAAAAACACCAGCGGTACAAATAAAATAACACATGTGTGAACAATGACGCGGTAGAAAGTTAACACGTCTTCAGAAATAAGTACAAAGAAGAACAAAACTACAATATGAATTCGTAATGATTGAAGAACATGAAGAAAAACCCCTAGGAAATTTGATTAGGTATAGAAACTGAAATCAACATCGGAACCTTAAAGACAACCGAAAAGCACTTGACCACGACACAAACATGGAGTATGGTTACAATTCTTAAACTGCTCGCTAGAAAGGACTATCCCTAAACGAAGATGGGAACTAACGGAAAAGTAATGTAAATCAGAAATTACACTGAAAAGGACGATCCAAGCGACTACAGATAATCGGTTTAAAGAGTATACGTATAATCTTAACAATACAACTTAGCGAAGAAATGTCCCAACCCCTTAATAGCCACAGACTAATCTCCGAGATAAAAAGGATAGCAGAAAGCAACAATAGAGACAGATGACCTACCATGTACCGCCTCGAATACGGAAGGAATTACAATCCAGAAAAAAGAGCGTGACTATTGCATAAATATACTACAAGAAATCACGCGACATAATGCCTCAAACAGGATCAGAATTAACTCATTTCGTTAATTGGAAATCTTGCTGTGGTAATCGCCTGATTCAAAAACAAATCTCAGTTCTCGTTCTCTCCATCGGATAATTTTGCCAGCATGTCTGCCAAAAATCTATGGGATCGTTCAACCTTTAAATTACCTTAAGGGTGATACGAGGGTGTATAAAAGCGTAAGACTTTCTCTCATTATCACATTGAAAATTAATATTATATTGTCTGAGCTGTCTTATCTTTCACAGTATTGTGAACCAATCCACATGATTAGTATGTATATTTATCTATAGATGTATTGTGAGCGAATCCACAAAGCTCAATATAAATCGTATATCCGTTGTGCTTAGATTTGTAAAGTAATCGGGCGACTTAATGTTGCCAGCACATGGCACTGAATTTGAATAGTTTCGTCAAAGTCCAGCTAAGTTTTCTTTGCTTGTTTTGAATACAACTTGCATTTCATTAATTTTCACCTGTTATCTTATTAATTTTTACCTATTTTCTATGTTTTTATTTGATTCTTTTATTCCGAGTGTTTTTGATTTATACATAAATGAATTATTTTTCTCTCCCATGCGTCTCTCATTTCACCCATGACCTGAGAAATGCCTGTTTCGAAGTCGATGCATTTAAAGTAGGCATATATGTTTAAAATTTTAAATAAAAATTAAGAAAATACTAGGTATTTTTCTCTTCTATTCCGTGAAATGTCAAGCCAGGTAGAATCCTCGTATCCCTACGTAATTCCATGTCTGATAATAAAAGTTATTGTTAAGTGCGCCTAAATCACGAATACCCATGTTGTCTTTCATTATCAATAAATACACGACACTAGCAGGTTTTAATCAAACTAAAATAGAAAAGAAGACCCACCCCCACACACGTTTTTCATAAATGTCCCTCCCAAAATAGAACGAACATTCGTATTCCCTCAAAAGGTAAGGAAAAGCTTATACAAGATACATGCTTAGAATTTTAAAAAAATTGCTGCCACCTTTATATATACGTAAACAAATATGTTTTGAATGGAAACATGAGGTTGCTATCTAACCCCAACACCATATACATACTCTATAATTTTATATATACGTAAACAAACATGTTTTGAATGGAAACATGAGGTTGCTATCTCACCCCAACATCATATACATACCCTATACTTTTATATATACGTAAACAAATATCTTTTGAATTGAAACATGAGGTTGCTATCTAACCCCAACATCATATACATACTCTATACTTTTATATATACGTAAACAAACATGTTTTTAATGGAAACATGAGGTTGCTATCTCACCCCAACATCATATACATACTCTATACTTTTATATATACGTAAACGAATATGTTTTGAATGGAAACATGAGGTTGCTATCTCACCCCAACATGATATACATACTCTATACTTTTATATATACGTAAACAAATATGTTTTTAATGGAAACATGAGGTTGCTATCTCACCCCAACATCTTATACATACCCTATACTTTTATATATACGTAAACAACTATCTTTTGAATTGAAACATGAGGTTTCTATCTCACCCCAACATCATATACATACTCTATACTTTTATATATACGTAAACAAACATGTTTTGAATGGAAACATGTGGTTGCTATCTCACCCCAACATCATATACATACTCTATACTTTTATATATACGTAAACAAACACGTTTTTAATGGAAACATGAGGTTGCTATCTCACCCCAACATCATATACATACTCTATACTTTTATATATACGTAAACAAATATGTTTTTAATGGGAACATGAGGTTGCTATCGTACCCCAACAGCATATACATACCCTATACTTTTATATATACGTAAACAAATATGTTTTGAATTGAAACATGAGGTTGCTATCTCACCCCAACATCATATACATACTCTATACTTTTATATATACGTAAACAAACATGTTTTGAATGGTACCATGTGGTTGCTATCTCACCCCAAAATCATATACATACTCTATACTTTTATATATACGTAAACAAACATGTTTTGAATGGAAACATGAGGTTGCTATCTCACCCCAACATCATATACATACTCTATACTTTTATATATACGTAAACAAATATGTTTTGAATGGAAACATGAGGTTGCTATCTAACCCTCACATCATATACATACTCTATACTTTTATATATACGTAAACAAACATGTTTTGAATGGAAACATAGGGTTGCTATCTCACCCCAACATCATATACATACTCTATACTTTTATATATACGTAAACAAACATGTTTTGAATGGAAACATGAGGTTGCTATCTTACCCCAACATCATATACATACTCTATACTTTTATATATACGTAAACAAATATGTTTTTAATGGAAACATGAGGTTGCTATCTCACCCCAACATCATATACATACTCTATACTTTTATATATACGTAAACAAATATGTTTTTAATGGAAACATGAGGTTGCTATCTCACCCCAACATCATATACATACCCTATACTTTTATATATACGTAAACAAATATCTTTTGAATTGAAACATGAGGTTTCTATCTCACCCCAACATCATATACATACTCTATACTTTTATATATACGTGAACAAACATGTTTTGAATAGAAACATGTGGTTGCTATCTCACCCCAACATCATATACATACTCTATACTTTTATATATACGTAAACAAACATGTTTTGAATGGAAACATGTGGTTGCTATCTCACCCCAAAATCATATACATACTCTATACTTTTATATATACGTAAACAAACATGTTTTTAATGGAAACACGAGGTTGCTATCTCACCCCAACATCATATACATACTCTATACTTTTATATATACGTAAACGAATATGTTTTGAATGGAAACATGAGGTTGCTATCTCACCCCAACATGATATACATACTCTATACTTTTATATATACGTAAACAAATATGTTTTTAATGGAAACATGAGGTTGCTATCTCACCCCAACATCTTATACATACCCTATACTTTTATATATACGTAAACAACTATCTTTTGAATTGAAACATGAGGTTTCTATCTCACCCCAACATCATATACATACTCTATACTTTTATATATACGTAAACAAACATGTTTTGAATGGAAACATGTGGTTGCTATCTCACCCCAACATCATATACATACTCTATACTTTTATATATACGTAAACAAACACGTTTTTAATGGAAACATGAGGTTGCTATCTCACCCCAACATCATATACATACTCTATACGTTTATATATACGTAAACAAATATGTTTTTAATGGGAACATGAGGTTGCTATCGTACCCCAACAGCATATACATACCCTATACTTTTATATATACGTAAACAAATATGTTTTGAATTGAAACATGAGGTTGCTATCTCACCCCAACATCATATACATACTCTATACTTTTATATATACGTAACCAAACATGTTTTGAATGGTACCATGTGGTTGCTATCTCACCCCAAAATCATATACATACTCTATACTTTTATATATACGTAAACAAACATGTTTTGAATGGAAACATGAGGTTGCTATCTCACCCCAACATCATATACATACTCTATACTTTTATATATACGTAAACAAATATGTTTTGAATGGAAACATGAGGTTGCTATCTAACCCTCACATCATATACATACTCTATACTTTTATATATACGTAAACAAACATGTTTTGAATGGAAACATAGGGTTGCTATCTCACCCCAACATCATATACATACTCTATACTTTTATATATACGTAAACAAACATGTTTTGAATGGAAACATGAGGTTGCTATCTTACCCCAACATCATATACATACTCTATACTTTTATATATACGTAAACAAATATGTTTTTAATGGAAACATGAGGTTGCTATCTCACCCCAACATCATATACATACTCTATACTTTTATATATACGTAAACAAATATGTTTTTAATGGAAACATGAGGTTGCTATCTCACCCCAACATCATATACATACCCTATACTTTTATATATACGTAAACAAATATCTTTTGAATTGAAACATGAGGTTTCTATCTCACCCCAACATCATATACATACTCTATACTTTTATATATATACGTGAACAAACATGTTTTGAATAGAAACATGAGGTTGCTATCTCACCCCAACATCATATACATACTCTATACTTTTATATATACGTAAACAAACATGTTTTGAATGGAAACATGTGGTTGCTATCTCACCCCAAAATCATATACATACTCTATACTTTTATATATACGTAAACAAACATGTTTTGAATGGAAACATCAGGTTGCTATCTCACCCCAACATCATATACATACTCTATACTTTTATATATACGTGAACAAATATGTTTTTAATGGAAACATGAGGTTGCTATCTCACCCCAACATCATATACATACTCTATACCTTTATATATACGTAAACAAACATGTTCTTAATGGAAACATGAGGTTGCTATCTCACCCCAACATCATATACATACCCTATACTTTTATATATACGTCAACGAATATGTTTTGAATTGAAACATGAGGTTGCTATCTCACCCCAACATGATATACATACTCTATACTTTTATATATACGTAAACAAATATGTTTTTAATGGAAACATGAGGTTGCTATCTCACCCCAACATCTTATACATACCCTATACTTTTATATATACGTAAACAACTATCTTTTGAATTGAAACATGAGGTTACTATCTCACCCCAACATCATATACATACTCTATACTTTTATATATACGTAAACAAACATGTTTTGAATGGAAACATGTGGTTGCTATCTCACCTCAACATCATATACATACTCTATACTTTTATATATACGTAAACAAACATGTTTTGAATGGAAACATGAGGTTGCTATCTCACCCCAACATCATATACATACCCTATACTTTTATATATACGTAAACAACTATCTTTTGAATTGAAACATGAGGTTTCTATCTCACCCCAACATCATATACATACTCTATACTTTTATATATACGTAAACAAACATGTTTTGAATGGAAACATGTGGTTGCTATCTCACCCCAACATCATATACATACTCTATACTTTTATATATACGTAAACAAACACGTTTTTTAATGGAAACATGAGGTTGCTATCTCACCCCAACATCATATACATACTCTATACTTTTATATATACGTAAACAAATATGTTTTTAATGGGAACATGAGGTTGCTATCGTACCCCAACAGCATATACATACCCTATACTTTTATATATACGTAAACAAATATGTTTTGAATTGAAACATGAGGTTGCTATCTCACCCCAACATCATATACATACTCTATACTTTTATATATACGTAACCAAACATGTTTTGAATGGTACCATGTGGTTGCTATCTCACCCCAAAATCATATACATACTCTATACTTTTATATATACGTAAACAAACATGTTTTGAATGGAAACATGAGGTTGCTATCTCACCCCAACATCATATACATACTCTATACTTTTATATATACGTAAACAAATATGTTTTGAATGGAAACATGAGGTTGCTATCTAACCCTCACATCATATACATACTCTATACTTTTATATATACGTAAACAAACATGTTTTGAATGGAAACATAGGGTTGCTATCTCACCCCAACATCATATACATACTCTATACTTTTATATATACGTAAACAAACATGTTTTGAATGGAAACCTGAGGTTGCTATCTTACCCCAACATCATATACATACTCTATACTTTTATATATACGTAAACAAATATGTTTTTAATGGAAACATGAGGTTGCTATCTCACCCCAACATCATATACATACTCTATACTTTTATATATACGTAAACAAATATGTTTTTAATGGAAACATGAGGTTGCTATCTCACCCCAACATCATATACATACCCTATACTTTTATATATACGTAAACAAATATCTTTTGAATTGAAACATGAGGTTTCTATCTCACCCCAACATCATATACATACTCTATACTTTTATATATACGTGAACAAACATGTTTTTAATAGAAACATGAGGTTGCTATCTCACCCCAACATCATATACATACTCTATACTTTTATATATACGTAAACAAACATGTTTTGAATGGAAACATGTGGTTGCTATCTCACCCCAAAATCATATACATACTCTATACTTTTATATATACGTAAACAAACATGTTTTGAATGGAAACATGAGGTTGCTATCTCACCCCAACATCATATACATACTCTATACTTTTATATATACGTGAACAAATATGTTTTTAATGGAAACATGAGGTTGCTATCTCACCCCAACATCATATACATACTCTATACTTTTATATATACGTAAACAAACATGTTTTTAATGGAAACATGAGGTTGCTATCTCACCCCAACATAATATACATACCCTATACTTTTATATATACGTCAACGAATATGTTTTGAATTGAAACATGAGGTTGCTATCTCACCCCAACATCATATACATACTCTATACTTTTATATATACGTAAACAAATATGTTTTTAATGGAAACATGAGGTTGCTATCTCACCCCAACATCTTATACATACCCTATACTTTTATATATACGTAAACAACTATCTTTTGAATTGAAACATGAGGTTACTATCTCACCCCAACATCATATACATACTCTATACTTTTATATATACGTAAACAAACATGTTTTGAATGGAAACATGTGGTTGCTATCTCACCTCAACATCATATACATACTCTATACTTTTATATATACGTAAACAAACATGTTTTGAATGGAAACATGAGGTTGCTATCTCACCCCAACATCATATACATACCCTATACTTTTATATATACGTAAACAAATATCTTTTGAATTGAAACATGAGGTTTCTATCTCACCCCAACATCATATACATACTCTATACTTTTATATATACGTAAACAAACATGTTTTGAATGGAAACATGGGGTTGCTATCTCACCCCAACATCATATACATACTCTATACTTTTATATATACGTAAACAAATATGTTTTTAATGGAAACATGAGGTTGCTATCTCACCCCAACATCATATACATACTCTATCCTTTTATATATACGTAAACAAATATGTTTTTAATGGAAACATGAGGTTGCTATCCTACCCCAACATCATATACATACCTTATACTTTTATATATACGTAAACAAATATGTTTTGAATTGAAACATGAGGTTGCTATCTCACCCCAACATCATATACATACTCTATACTTTTATATATACGTAAACAAACATGTTTTTAATGGAAACATGAGGTTGCTATCTCACCCCAACATCATATACATACTCTATACTTTTATATATACGTAAACAAACATGTTTTTAATGGAAACATGAGGTTGCTATCTCACCCCAACATCATATACATACCCTATACTTTTATATATACGTAAACAAACATGTTTTTAATGGAAACATGAAGTTGCTATCTCACCATAACACCATATACATACTCTATACTTTTATATATACGTAAACAAACATGTTTTGAATGGAAACATGAGGTTGCTATCTCACCCCAACACCATATACATACTCTATACTTTTATATATACGTAAAAAAATATGTTTTTAATGGAAACATGTGGTTGCTATCTCACCCCAACATCATATACATACTCTATACTTTTATATATACGTAAACAAACATGTTTTGAATGGAAACATGTGGTTGCTATCTCACCCCAAAATCATATACATACTCTATACTTTTATATATACGTAAACAAACATGTTTTGAATGGAAACATGAGGTTGCTATCTCACCCCAACATCATATACATACTCTATACTTTTATATATACGTAAACAAATATGTTTTGAATGGAAACATGAGGTTGCTATCTTACCCTCACATCATATACATACTCTATACTTTTATATATACGTAAACAAACATGTTTTGAATGGAAACATGAGGTTGCTATCTCACCCCAACATCATATACATACTCTATACTTTTATATATACGTAAACAAACATGTTTTGAATGGAAACATGAGGTTGCTATCTAACCCCAACATCATATACATACTCTATACTTTTATATATACGTAAACAAATATGTTTTTAATGGAAACATGAGGTTGCTATCTCACCCCAACATCATATACATACTCTATACTTTTATATATACGTAAACAAATATGTTTTTAATGGAAACATGAGGTTGCTATCTCACCCCAACATCATATACATACCCTATACTTTTATATATACGTAAACAAATATCTTTTGAATTGAAACATGAGGTTTCTATCTCACCCCAACATCATATACATACTCTATACTAGTATATATACGTGAACAAACATTTTTTGAATGGAAACATGAGGTTGCTATCTCACCCCAACATCATATACATACTCTATACTTTTATATATACGTAAACAAACATGTTTTGAATGGAAACATGTGGTTGCTATCTCACCCCAACATCATATACATACTCTATACTTTTATATATACGTAAACAAACATGTTTTGAATGGAAACATCAGGTTGCTATTTACCCCCAACATCATATACATACTCTATACTTTTATATATACGTAAACAAATATGTTTTTAATGGAAACATGAGGTTGCTATCTCACCCCAACATCATATACATACTCTATACTTTTATATATACGTAAACAAACATGTTTTTAATGGAAAAATGAGGTTGCTATCTCACCCCAACATCATATACATACTCTATACTTTTATATATACGTAAACAAATATGTTTTTAATGGAAACATTAGGTTGCTATCTCACCCCAACATCATATACATACTCTATACTTTTATATATACGTAAACAAATATGTTTTAATGGAAACATGAGGTTGCTATCTCACCCCAACATCATATACATACCCTATACTTTTATATATACGTAAACTAATTTTTTTTGAATTGAAACATGAGGTTTCTATCTCACCCCAACATCATATACATACTCTATACTTTTATATATACGTGAACAAACAATTTTTTAATGGAAACATGAGGTTGCTATCTCACACCAACATCATATACATACTCTATACTTTTATATATACGTAAACAAACATGTTTTGAATGGAAACATGAGGTTGCTATCCGACCCCAACATCATATACATACCCTATACTTTTATATATACGTAAACAAATATGTTTTTAATGGAAACATGAGGTTGCTATCCTACCCCAACATCATATACATACCCTATACTTTTATATATACGTAAACAAATATGTTTTGAATTGAAACATGAGGTTGCTATCTCACCCCAACACCATATGCATACTCTATACTTTTATATATACGTAAACAAACATGTTTTTAATGGAAACATGACGTTACTATCTCACCCCAACATCATATACATACTCTATACATTTATATATACGTAAACTACCATGTTTTGAATGGAAACATGAGGTTGCTATCTCACCCCAACATCATATACATACTCTATACTTTTATATATACGTAAACAAACATGTTTTGAATGGAAACATGGGGTTGCTATCTCACCCCAACATCATATACATACTCTATACTTTTATATATACGTAAACAAATATGTTTTTAATGGAAACATGAGGTTGCTATCTCACCCCAACATCATATACATACTCTATACTTTTATATATACGTAAACAAATATGTTTTTAATGGAAACATGAGGTTGCTATCCTACCCCAACATCATATACATACCCTATACTTTTATATATACGTAAACAAATATGTTTTGAATTGAAACATGAGGTTGCTATCTCACCCCAACATCATATACATACTCTATACTTTTATATATACGTAAACAAACATGTTTTTAATGGAAACATGAGGTTGCTATCTCACCCCAACGCCATATACATACTCTATACTTTTATATATACGTAAACAAACATGTTTTTAATGGAAACATGAGGTTGCTATCTCACCCCAACATCATATACATACTCTATACTTTTATATATACGTAAACAAACATGTTTTTAATGGAAACATGAGGTTGCTATCTCACCATAACACCATATACATACTCTATACTTTTATATATACGTAAACAAACATGTTTTGAATGGAAACATGAGGTTGCTATCTCACCCCAACACCATATACATACTCTATACTTTTATATATACGTAAACAAATATGTTTTTAATGGAAACATGTGGTTGCTATCTCACCCCAACATCATATACATACTCTATACTTTTATATATACGTAAACAAATATGTTTTTAATGGAAAAATGAGGTTGCTATCCTACCCCAACATCATATACATACCCTATACTTTTGTATATACGTAAACAAATATGTTTTTAATGGAAACATGAGGTTGCTATCTCACCCGAACATCATATACATACTCTATACTTTTATATATACGTAAACAAACATGTTTTTAATGGAAACATGAGGTTGCTATCTCACCCCAACATCATATACATATTCTATACTTTTATATATACGTAAACAAACATGTTTTGAATGGAAACATGAGGTTGCTGTCCTACCCCAACATCATATACATACTCTATACTTTTATATATACGTAAACAAACATGTTTTGAATGGAAACATGAGGTTGCTATCTCACCCCAACATCATATGCATACTCTATACTTTTATATATACGTAAACAAACATGTTTTGAATGGAAACATGAGGATGCTATCTCACCCCAATATCATATACATACTCTATACTTTTATATATACGTAAACAAACATGTTTTGAATGGAAACATGAGGTTGCTATCTCACTCCAACATCATGTACATACTCTATACTTTTATATCTCACCCCAACATCATATACATACTCTATACTTTTATATATACGTAAACAAACATGTTTTGAATGGACACATGAGGTTGCTATCTCACCCCAATATTATATACATACTCTATACTTTGTCATTGAAAAAGTACTTAGTATCAGAATGGCAAATTTTTAGCCCTGAATAATAGAAATGTTAATGTTCAATTCTCCCTATTATACGCCAGATATCGGCTGCAATTTATCTTTCGGCTTTTTTTCAAAATTCTTGAATATTTCTACGCATTTTATAAAACATGTACTTCAAATTCCCCTACTATTTGTTAGCTATCCATCTCCAAATCCTCGGGATAATTCACGAAAACTTGCAGAGGATACTCAATACATACACACACAGCGAGGATATAGAAATACATGGCATAGAACGCAAGCGCCGGGTTACCCCTTTCGGTGGGATAGACCCATAGATCTTTTCAGATAATCCATGTAAGAGAAGGTAAACTCAGATGTTAAACCTGTGCCAAACCCTCCGAGGTGTTAGCATATAATCATTTGGATGTAGACAATAAACCTAACTGCAGCTGGAAACTCGAATAAATTATCACGTTTGCAAACTTAAAATTGCTTAAGGCGTAGGTTGGCTCTTCCTATCGTCCGGCTTTTACACTCCTTTTTTGTCTATTATCTAGGCGCAGAGGTAACATCACAGGGACTCCACTGACGCACCCAATGTTTGGCCTTGTTTCCTGGCTAAGACAATGAACGCCGTCCTACTATCTCTCAAACTGAACAAATTGGGATGCTTGGTTGACACTTATTTTCACACAGCTAGACTGAGTCGCTCTTGTCTGACATGTTGAGGGTACAGATTTGACAGATTGTCTGGTTGCTATTTCTGAATGACAGTACAGAGGCCCTAACTTTTAGGTAACGATAAGAGCGGCTGTTCTACAATCAGTTGTATAATATCGGAATAATTGTAATGCCATGTTGCGCGTGGAAAATGGCCTTGCGCTATTCTTCGGTGAGATTTCTCGAGGTCACAATCCCATAGATAAAGACTCGGCTAAAGGCCTATTAATGGTGTGAGCATATTGACATCAAGCACACATCAAATTTACCCAGCACATTATATGATGAAACTGAAACAATTAAATAAAATCTCATCCCAAACAAAACAAACAAAATCTAACCCTAACCCTAACCCTAACCCTAACCCTAACCCACCTAATACACAACCAATTCGTCTCCTCCCTTGAGATTCACAAATATACGAGGGCTTAGAAATAAGTTAGACGAAATAGAATCATTTCTCTTTGTAAACTCTCTGTGCTAAAATGCAAATTCTGATGAAAACCGAATCACGCGATTATATTGCACATAGACATTCACTTTTCCTTCTATTTCATTTTAATTCAAACCGGGGAAATGAGTTCAGATTCCCCCTGCCTTCCACCCCCGGCCAACACCGCTCGTTTTGGACACAGTGACCTAGACACTGTTTTTCAAGCCTAAACGTTAAAGAAAAACGCATATTCAACTAACCCATCGTTTCCCTCTAAAAACTACGTTCACTGCTGCTTAAAATACACAGCCTATTTTGCCTGTCTCACATTTTTGACTTCTTTTCATTCACACTCTAGCCTGAGGCTCGTCCCCTCTCTAGAAGATCGAATTTTGATAATTGCATGATTTTTGCTGCATTTTTCGTCATTCTGAGGAAGTCTCACAATAAATACGAAACGTTGATGAATATATAAATAATATAGTTTTTGGCTTTGCTTTTTTATTTTTCATTACATCGGATCATTGTATCCCTATCTTTATATATATATATGTATATATATATATATAAATATATATATATATATAAACATATATGTATATATATATATATATATAAATATATATACATATATATATATGTATATATATATATATATATATATATATATATATATAAGAGAGAGAGAGGGTTATTGATAAAGAAATAGTGATAGATAAATAAGAATAATAAAGAAACAGTTTGTATGTTCATTTGGCTGTTATAAAAATCGATTATTTATTAGAAAATCGATTATTTATTAGAAAATCAATTATTTATTAGAAAATCGATTATTTGTTAGAAAATTCAAGTTTCAATAATAACTGAAACCGAAAGAAAAAAAATCTTTCTCTCTGACTTTCTGCTACTCCCGAATATAGCGCCTCATGAAAAAAAGATATTTCGGATTTTAACGTATTCTCGGAGAGACGCGGTGATAGTAGATTTTGTGTTGCACATGCGTTCGTCCTACCCTATATTTTTCTCAGTGATAAATATGGATACAAATCTCCGAAACAATTGTATTGAATGTAATAAAATAGAAAAATGAATAAGTTACAAATATAAAATATAAAATAAATATTTATATATATATATATATATATATAAATATATATATATATATATAAATATATATATATATATATAAATATATATATATATATATATATAAATATATATATATATATATAAATATATATATATATAAATATATATATAAATATATATATATATATATATATATATATATATATATATATATATATAAGAGAGAGAGAGATAGAGAGAGAGGGAGCGGGTTATAGATAAATAAGAGACGGTGTGACAGGGAGTGACGGTAATAAATATACATTTCGTAAGAGATGAGTGATTTAGTGAGTAATTGCCAATTACGGCAAATTAGAATAATTAAAATAGATTATTTTAACTTTACTTAATCCCAAAACAAAATAAATATTTACCATGTATTTTGTGTGTAAAAATAAATAAGATAAACGCGTTGATTATCTCAGATTTAGTATAATAATTGCATATGTAGAAAAATAAGGTACGTAGTGGAATTATTGGCTATATCTAAAAGAGCAAAGTGCTCCATATTAATGATAGACCGAAGTTTATAGAGGAGATAAACCTCATCCATTCAAAGCTTTGCGTCGACTCTTATTTTAACAAACAAGTTACCCCATCAAGTACCTATTACTCATATCAGATGTTAATTTTGTTGTGACGATTTTGCTCGAGGCTAATCGTCGGTGGGCGTGGCGTTGCTGATAGACGTATCAAGTTTCCTTTCATCTTAGAAGATAACTTTTGTGGCGGGTCAATTCGAATTGCTGGCGTCGTCTTTGATCAAATACCTGTTTCTGAATAATCTGTTTTCTTGCTAACAGATATAGCTGAAGTATCGAGTCGCTGACTTATAGTGTGCAACCATGTTGCGTTTGCCATCTGAGAAAGAAAGCACATGCATCAATGCACAAGCAGCCCATTAATCACACCCGTCACCGAACATGCAAAACGTATATCTCCATCAAGCATCGCAGCTAACACCGTAACCTTCTCATAGCATTGATGTTGTTGCGATGCCACTGTGACGTAGCAAGCATCTATTTATCCTTTAAGCTGGAATTAATTTGTAGCTTTAGAGTAATGAATAGAATTAAATTTTACAAAACTTTAGGGATATTTTAAGGAGTGTGACCCCTTAATAAAATGTGGTATTGTGGTGACTGTAACATGTTTTCTCTAAGAGTAAGATAGACACATAGAGAAGACAAAAGTGAGGATCTTGTTACTAATTTTGTATGTATGTTTTATTTTTTCGCAAATAAATAATCTAAAAGGTAGTATTCATATAAAATTGTGAAAATTATATATATATATATGTGTGTGTGTGGGGGGGTGTGTGTGAAAAATGACAAACGGAAAACAGGTTAAAGTGCAGGAGAAAAACAAACACAAGAGATTTGACCGGTTTCGTTTGCGAACGTCTTCAGACTTTTTTTCTGAAGACGTTCGCAAACACGAACGAAACCGGTCAACTCTCTTGTTTTTTTCCTGAACTTTAACCTGTTTTCCGTTTGTCATTTTTCACACATTCTGTCCACCACGGCATTTCATGTTCATGAATTATCGTGTACCTTACCCCATATATATATATATATATATATATATATATATATATATATATATATATATATATATATATACGTATACATATATATATACGTATACATACATATATATATACATATGTACATACATATATATATATATATATATTTATATATATATGTATATCTAGGCAGCATCTTCTCTTGCAGGCAAGTATTGTTTAATATAAGAGACAACTCATGTCTAGATATCCTTTGGGAGATCCTTTCAATAGTCCGAATCAGGATCTTAGTTTCGGAGGAAGTTGGCTGATGAATGAATATAATTAACTTTAATATAAGTAATAATATACTGAATTGTATATATTCGTAGCTATAGTTTCGCACTTGTACATAATTCCGACTAAAACCTATAATACTAACACATGGTCTGTACCCGATTAACCCTATTCTCCTGAAGATGGACCCGAATGTGTCTAAAAGTACTTGGGAGACAAATCATAATTATGGCAAATTCATCAGCCAATTCCACTCCGAAACTAAGATGCTGATTCGGACTATTGAAAGGATCTACCAAAGGATATCTAGACATGAGTTGTCTGTAATAGTCAACAACATATATATATATATATATATATATATATATATATATATATATATTTATATATATATATATATATATATATTTATATATATATATATATATATATATATATATTTATATATATATATATATATATATATATATATATATATATATATATATATAGTAAGTTATGAAAATATATTTATGGCAATCAAGCTACACAGAGGCTGCCGCGTTTCATCGCCGGGGGAATCTTCAGGCTAAAATGCATGGAGTTACTTTTGCCGGGTGTTTTTATACACAAGCGGGAACCTGTGTGTAGCTTGATTGCCATAAATATATTTTGATAGCTTACTAACTAGCTCTACTTGCGTATTGAGCACTGTTGAAGTAAATACTTTAAATTGGTACATAAAAAATTATATCTCCTTATAAAATGTTTATGTGGATACATGAAATACTAATATATATATATATATATATATATATATATATATATATATATATATATATATATATATATATATATATATATATATGTTAAAAAGCACTAGTAAAAATGGCACAAGTAAGTAAATAGAAAAACTCGCACAAGGAAAAATACTGATCGAAAACTCACAATGACTTAAATAAAATATTAGATACAATATATAAAGAGAACCCATAAGTGTCTTAAATAAATAAAACAACTTATATCCACATTTAAAAGTAGATGAGGACCCTCAGCAAAATTCACCCTCCCCCAAAAAACAAAAAATAAATGAGATTTGACTTTTTAAAACTTAGGGAAAATCAATTGGTGCTCTTTTATTAGAACGGTATTAAATCTCTGTCCTGATAAACGTTAGATCACGTGCTATTATTTTATTTCGTGTTAAGGAAAGAAATGACTTCTCCTCTGACATTAACTGTGCGTTTTTTGGTAAGTTTTTTTTTATAGCGGGGGAAAAAGGCATATCTTCTAATGAAATTAATCGGCGCGCTTTGATAAATTTAAAGAAACATAAACAATATTTAATATTTTGTTTTTATTTGTTTCTTTTTATATTTTGACAATTTTTTATTTTTATTTTTTTTTTTTTTTATCCATTCGCTTTGTTAAGATACCTCTCCACGCAGACTGATCTTATTTTGTCATTAAAAAAAAACTAACCTAACCCTAACCCTAATCCTAACATTACCCTAAACTGCAAATTAGATTAATTAAAATAGATTAATGTTTAGTGGGACAAAAGTCGGTTTAGTTTGGCTCGTATTGGGCAGAAGCACAAAGTTAGATTAAAGTAAACGGAAAGTGATCAAACGCAAAAGAAGTTAAAAGAGAGCTAGACGAATGTGATGATCGGATTTTGACTGAACTAGAAGAAAGAGTTGACTCTGTTTCATCTTCTAACAGTCTCCGCTGGATAATCGTCACTAGTGAATAGGAGTTGCTACAAAAAATAAATAGCCCCGACAAAGAATACGCTGTGGACATAGATGTGCTTATGTTACTTTTGGAAGTTCTTCGTATACGGCACTTTTTAGCGGCAGCTTTCGATGAGGAAAGGGGTATAAGTCTAACAGTGATGAAATCATCGGCTATTGAATGGCTGAGATTGATCTATCGCTGCAAACGCAAGAAACAGTGCCAAATACTTGTATGGCTCTGCGGCCGTTGCCACAATTGAGCATGAAACTGTGAAACTAATCGACTTTAACAAATTTATAAGTGACTTTACTTCTACAAAAGCTCGCAGTCAAAATTCAATAAACCTGTTTATCAGCTAATTAAAAAAATATGTTTATTTGTTTTCTGACAATCTGTAATTTATTTCACAGTGTTGTCTCACTGCCCACCTAACACTAATTAACGCTTATGCCAGAATGGTCTTTTTCCTTTTGATAATTGTCGGTTCTTTAATAAAAAGTGGAAGGTGGCGCAAATTTTATGAGTAAAAAAATGCGGCCAAATTTTATCAATAAGTCCCCGTGTGGCACTTTGCCACGGTACGCCACTGCTGACAGACATTGTTTACTGTTGATGCTATTCATATGCTCTCAAAACTAACATATGTTTCTCTTTATGTCTCGATATATATATATTATTATTATTATTATTATTATTATTATTATTTACTCACTAGGAGTTATCACACTGGTCATCGTCAGTGGTCACCCACTGCCGACAACCTGTGGTATTCCCTCGAATCCGAGTGACAACAAGTCTCCTCAGGCCTCCAGTATGCTCCACCTCTTTTCGTTCATCGCCGCTGATGACCTTGCGGTAATCGCAACAGCCACCTACCAACGATTTCCCGCTGATAAGGGCCATTGGTCCCCTCTGGGGCCCGAGTGGCAACAAGCCTTCCCAAGGTCCCAGAGCTGTCCGCGCTCTTCCAGTGGAGGTCTGGTTTGCGCTTTCCCTCCTCGACCCTCTGTCCATAATTTTGTGGCGTCAGTATATGCTTGCGCCTCTCTCGTGCGGTTGTATTTTCCCCGGTTCTGCTGTCTTGTGCTTCCATGTGTTTGTTCTCCATTCGTTGCTTATGTGGGTTGGTTTCCGCATTCGAGGACATTTCTCAGGATTGTAGCTGTTTTGATCATTACTGTCCTTTGTATGGTCTCAGTTATCCCTTTGATTCCTATTTCTCCCAGTCTTTTCTCCATGTTTTTGGGGACTGTTCCTAGTGCTCCTATGATTATTGGTGTTATACTGACTTTCTTCATGTTCCATATTCCTTTCAATTCTCTGGCAAGTTCAGTATATTTGCTTCTCTTTTCCGTCTCTTTGATCTTCACTCTGTGGTCTGCTGGAACGGCAAAGTCCACGATTTTGCAGGATTTTTCTTTCTTGTTGATTATTATCATATCCGGTCTATTTGCTGTTATGGGTTTGTCTGTTTGTACATTCATATCCCATATGATTTTGTGTTTTTCGTTTTCTAGTACAGTTTCTGGTTTGTGTGTGTACCGTTTTTTTGCATATTCGAAATTCAGTCGTTTGCACATTTCCCGGTGTACTTCTTTCCCCATGCTGTCATGTCTGTTCTTATATTCCCTTTGTGCTAGCTTGCTGCATTCACTTATTATATGATTTATCGTTTCGTCTCTTTGTCCACACAGTCGGCATTTGCTGTTTTCCTGGGTTTTATCTATCTTTGCTTTAATAAAGTTTGTCCTAATCGCATTGTTCTGTGCGGCCGTCAGCAGAGATTCCGTTTCTCTGTTCAGGTGTCCTTTTCTTAGCCATGCCCAGCTGTTTTCATTGGCTTCATCGCTTGTGAGTCTTGTAAAGCGTCCATGTAGTTGTTTTTCTTCCCACTTTTCCTTTCTTGTCTTTTTGTTTCTGGGTTCAGTACTTCCGGGGTTGTTCGTTGGGCTGGTGTCTCTTGCTGTGGTGATCAGTCTTTCCGTGTTCTGGGTTACATATTTCTCCAGCTCTTTTTTGGTGTCTTCCACACAGTCTTCTATACTTACCAGTCCTCTACCTCCTTCATTTCTTTTCACGTAGAGTCTGTCCGTGTCGTCTTTTGGGTGCAAAGCATTGTGCATAGTCATTAGTTTTCTTGTTCTTTGGTCAAGGTGCCTGAGTTCTTCTTTGGTCCAGCCTATGAATGGTCCAGAGTATCTTATTAGTGATACAGCCCATGTGTTTATCCCTTTTACTAGGTTTCTGCTATATAGTTTAGTTTCTAAGAGTTTCCTTGTTCTTCGTAGATATTCTTTTCCAATCTTCTCTTTCATTTCTGTATATTTGATTGTGTCTGCTTCCAGAACTCCCAGGTATTTGTAGCTATCATGTTCTCCTAGCGCCCTCATCTCCTCTTGGTTGGGGAGTTCTATACCTTCTGTCGTCTCCAGTTTTCCTTTTTTGATCTCTAGCAGTGCACATTTTTCTATTCCAAACTCCATTTGGATATCCTGGCTGAATATCCTGGTTGTGTTTATCAGCTTTTCCAGTTCTTTTTTGTTTTTTGCAAAAAGTTTAAGGTCATCCATGTACATCAGGTGGTTTATTCTTTGTTCTGTATCCGTAAACCTGTATCCGGCATCACACTTTCTGAGTATGTAGTTGAGTGGCATCATGGCTATTATAAACAGTAGTGGTGATAGGGAGTCTCCTTGAAAAATGCCTCTCTGTATTTTTATCTCAGACAGGTATTGTCCTCCGGCTGTCAGTTTTAGTCTCCATGTTTCCATTGCTTTCTGGATGAGATTAATAATCCTGTCTGGTATCTTGTATATCTTTAAGCATTCAATTATCCATGTTTGGGGGATTCTGTCGTAGGCTTTCTTGTAGTCAATCCATGTCATGGTTATGTTCTTTTGTCTTCTCCTCACCTCCTTCAGGGTCTTTTGATAAATGTATAGTAGATCATGTGCCCCTCTTTGTCCTTTCCGGCATCCTTTTTGTTCCTCGGGGAGCAGTCCACGATTGTCCAGGGATTGGTAGATTTGTTCTCTCAGTTGTGCTGTGAGAATTTTCCACATTATTGGTAGACATGTTATCGGTCTGTAGTTGCCGGGGGTCATTCCCTTTTTGGGGTCTTTTTGTATTAGTGTTGTTCTTCCTTCCGTCATCCATTCTGGTACGTCTGTTTTATGGATACATCCGCTCAGTTTCTGCGCTATTCTTTCATGCAGGGTCGTGAATTTTTTAAACCAGTATGCATGTATTCCATCGTGGCCTGGTGCTCTCCAGTTTGCCATTTTTTTTAGGGTTTTCTTGATCGTTTCTTTGTTGATTTGTGTTTCGGTTCCTTCTTCGATTTCCTGCAGTTCATCTCTCATGTTTTTCAACCATTGGGCATTCTTGTTGTGCTTTTTTGGTACTTCCCATATCTTGCTCCAGAATTGTTTTGTTTCTGTTGGGTTCGGTAACTCTGTTGTTGTTTTTTTACCATTTACGTTTTTGTAGAACTGGCTTTCATTGTTTTCAAAGGTCCTGTTCTGTTTGCTCTGTTCTGATTTGTACCTGTATCGTCTCAGTCTTCTTTCTATTGCTGCTATCCTTTGTTTTATTTCGTTTTGTCTCGAATGACTTCCAAAAACAGGAGAGTCCTTTAAGTGACAAGAATTTGGTGTCGGGGGGGGGGGGGAGGGGAGGTATCTTCTTTTTCAAGCAGTTGGGAAGACATTTTACTTTTTCTCTTTTTTTTTTCCACTATCAGAGTCAGAATGTCATTTTTCTATTTTTAATTAATTGTTCACTTATCATTGGCTGGGTATATGTTTAAGGGTAGTGAAAGAAATCATTAAGACTCGCTGCCTCGTCTAATACTATTGATACAATAGAAAGAACTAGATAAATCTAATAATTAGTCAGCCAGCATGGGGTTTCAAGATTACTACAGTGGGAAAATCAATAGACAAGACATGAGGCAGTATATATCGATAATTTAACATATTTAAATCAAGCAGAATTTAGTACATTCATATAAGACCCATTGAAATAAAGATGAGTAACGGAGAGGAAATAAAATAGAGAATAAAGAATAAAATAGGAAAAGAAGGTGCTTATCTCTCCATCGGATTTGGGATGATCTTTCCAGTTGGTCGTTTTGTCTCGAATGACTACCAAAAACAGGAGAGTCCTTTAAGTGACAAGAATTTGGTGTCGGGGCTGGGGGAGGAGAGAGGGGAGGTAGGTTCTTTTTCAAGCAGTTGGGAATACATTTTATCTTTTCTCTTAATTTTTTTCAACTATCACAGTCAGAATGTCATTTTTCTATTTTTAATTTATTGTTCACTTATCATTGGCTGGGTATATGTTTAAGGGTAGTGAAAGAAATCATTAAGACTCCCTGCCTCGTCTAATACTATTGATACAATAGAAAGAACTAGATAAATCTAATAATTAGTCAGCCAGCAGGGGGTTTCAAGATTACTACAGTGGGAAAATCAATAGACAAGACATGAGGCAGTATATATCGATAATTTAACATATTTAAATCAAGCAGAATTTAGTACATTCATATAAGACCCATTGAAATAAAGATGAGTAACGGAGAGGAAATAAAATAGAGAATAAAGAATAAAATAGGAAAAGAAGGTGCTTATCTCTCCATCGGATTTGGGATGATCTTTCCAGTTGGTCGTTTTGTCTCGAATGACTACCAAAAACAGGAGAGTCCTTTAAGTGACAAGAATTTGGTGTCGGGGGGGGGGGAGGGAGGGGAGGTATCTTCTTTTTCAAGCAGTTGGGAAGACATTTTACTTTTTCTCTTTTTTTTTTTCCACTATCAGAGTCAGAATGTCATTTTTCTATTTTTAATTTATTGTTCACTTATCATTGGCTGGGTATATGTTTAAGGGTAGTGAAAGAAATCATTAAGACTCGCTGCCTCGTCTAATACTATTGATACAATAGAAAGAACTAGATTAATTTAATAATTAGTCAGCCAGCATGGGGTTTCAAGATTACTACAGTGGGAAAATCAAGAGACAAGACATGAGGCAGTATATATCGATAATTTAACATATTTTAATCAAGCAGAATTTAGTACATTCATATAAGACCCATTGAAATAAAGATGAGTAACGGAGAGAAAATAAAATCGAGAATAAGGAATTAAATAGGAAAAGAAGGTGCTTATCTCTCCATCGGATTTGGGATGATCTTTCCAGTTGGTCGTTTTGTCTCGAATGACTACCAAAAACAGGAGAGTCCTTTAAGTGACAAGAATTTGGTGTCGGGGGGGGGAGAAGGAGGGAGGTAAGGTATCTTCTTTTTCAAGCAGTTGGGAAGACATTTTACTTTTTTTTTTTTTTTTTCCACTATCAGAGTCAGAATGTCATTTTTCTATTTTTAATTTATTGTTCACTTATCATTGGCTGGGTATATGTTTAAGGGTAGTGAAAGAAATCATTAAGACTCGCTGCCTCGTCTAATACTATTGATACAATAGAAAGAACTAGATTAATTTAATAATTAGTCAGCCAGCATGGGGTTTCAAGATTACTACAGTGGGAAAATCAATAGACAAGACATGAGGCAGTATATATCGATAATTTAACATATTTAAATCAAGCAGAATTTAGTACATTCATATAAGACCCATTGAAATAAAGATGAGTAACGGAGAGGAAATAAAATAGAGAATAAAGAATAAAATAGGAAAAGAAGGTGCTTATCTCTCCATCGGATTTGGGATGATCTTTCCAGTTGGTCGTTTTGTCTCGCATGACTACCAAAAACAAGAGAGTCCTTTAAGTGACAAGAATTTGGTGTCGGGGGGGGGGGGAGGAGGGAAGGGAAGGTATCTTCTTTTTCAAGCAGTTGGGAAGACATTTTACTTTTTCTCTTTTTTTTTTCCACTATCAGAGTCAGAATGTAATTTTTCTATTTTTAATTTATTGTTCACTTATCATTGGCTGGGTATATGTTTAAGGGTAGTGAAAGAAATCATTAAGACTCGCTGCCTCGTCTAATACTATTGATACAATAGAAAGAACTAGATAAATCTAATAATTAGTCAGCCAGCATGGGGTTTCAAGATTACTACAGTGGGAAAATCAAGAGACAAGACATGAGGCAGTATATATCGATAATTTAACATATTTTAATCAAGCAGAATTTAGTACATTCATATAAGACCCATTGAAATAAATATGAGTAACGGAGAGGAAATAAAATAGAGAATAAAGAATAAAATAGGAAAAGAAGGTGCTTATCTCTCCATCGGATTTGGGATGATCTTTCCAGTTGGTCGTTTTGTCTCGAATGACTACCAAAAACAGGAGAGTCCTTTAAGTGACAAGAATTTGGTGTCGGGGGGGGGGAGAAGGAGGGAGGGGAGGTATCTGCTTTTTCAAGCAGTTGGGAAGACATTTTACTTTTTTTTTTTTTTTTTTCCACTATCAGAGTCAGAATGTCATTTTTCTATTTTTAATTTATTGTTCACTTATCATTGGCTAGGTATATGTTTAAGGGTAGTGAAAGAAATCATTAAGACTCGCTGCCTCGTCTAATACTATTGATACAATAGAAAGAACTAGATAAATTTAATAATTAGTCAGCCAGCATGGGGTTTCAAGATTACTACAGTGGGAAAATCAATAGACAAGACATGAGGCAGTATATATCGATAATTTAACATATTTAAATCAAGCAGAATTTAGTACATTCATATAAGACCCATTGAAATAAAGATGAGTAACGGAGAGGAAATAAAAATAGAGAATAAAGAATAAAATAGGAAAAGAAGGTGCTTATCTCTCCATCGGATTTGGGATGATCTTTCCAGTTGGTCGTTTTGTCTCGAATGACTACCAAAAACAGGAGAGTCCTTTAATTGACAATAATTTTGTGTCGGGGGGGGGGGGAAGCGAGGGGAGGTATCTTCTTTTTCAAGCAGTTTGGAAGACATTTTACTTTTTCTCTTTTTTTTTCCACTATCAGAGTCAGAATGTCATTTTTCTATTTTTAATTTATAGTTCACTTATCATTGGCTGGGTATATGTTTAAGGGTAGTGAAAGAAATCATTAAGACTCCCTGCCTCGTCTAATACTATTGATACAATAGAAAGAACTAGATTAATTTAATAATTAGTCAGCCAGCATGGGGTTTCAAGATTACTACAGTGGGAAAATCAATAGACAAGACATGAGGCAGTATATATCGATAATTTAACATATTTAAATCAAGCAGAATTTAGTACATTCATATAAGACCCATTGAAATAAAGATGAGTAACGGAGAGGAAATAAAAATAGAGAATAAAGAATAAAATAGGAAAAGAAGGTGCTTATCTCTCCATCGGATTTGGGATGATCTTTCCAGTTGGTCGTTTTGTCTCGAATGACTACCAAAAACAGGAGAGTCCTTTAATTGACAATAATTTTGTGTCGGGGGGGGGGGAGCGAGGGGAGGTATCTTCTTTTTCAAGCAGTTTGGAAGACATTTTACTTTTTCTCTTTTTTTTTCCACTATCAGAGTCAGAATGTCATTTTTCTATTTTTAATTTATAGTTCACTTATCATTGGCTGGGTATATGTTTAAGGGTAGTGAAAGAAATCATTAAGACTCCCTGCCTCGTCTAATACTATTGATACAATAGAAAGAACTAGATTAATTTAATAATTAGTCAGCCAGCATGGGGTTTCAAGATTACTACAGTGGGAAAATCAATAGACAAGACATGAGGCAGTATATATCGATAATTTAACATATTTAAATCAAGCAGAATTTAGTACATTCATATAAGACCCATTGAAATAAAGATGAGTAACGGAGAGGAAATAAAAATAGAGAATAAAGAATAAAATAGGAAAAGAAGGTGCTTATCTCTCCATCGGATTTGGGATGATCTTTCCAGTTGGTCGTTTTGTCTCGAATGACTACCAAAAACAGGAGAGTCCTTTAAGTGACAAGAATTTGGTGTCGGGGCTGGGGGAGGTAAGAGGGGAGGTAGGTTCTTTTTCAAGCAGTTGGGAATACATTTTACTTTTTCTCTTTTTTTTTCCACTATCACAGTCAGAATGTCATATTTCTAGTTTTTAATGTATTGTTCACTTATTATTGGCTGGGTATATGTTTAAGGGTAGTGAAAGAAATCATTAAGACTCGCTGCCTCGTCTAATACTATTGATACAATAGAAAGAACTAGATAAATTTAATAATTAGTCAGCCAGCATGGGGTTTCAAGATTACTACAGTGGGAAAATCAATAGACAAGACATGAGGCAGTATATATCGATAATTTAACATATTTAAATCAAGCAGAATTTAGTACATTCATATAAGACCCATTGAAATAAAGATGAGTAACGGAGAGGAAATAAAAATAGAGAATAAAGAATAAAATAGGAAAAGAAGGTGCTTATCTCTCCATCGGATTTGGGATGATCTTTCCAGTTGGTCGTTTTGTCTCGAATGACTACCAAAAACAGGAGAGTCTTTTAAGTGACAAGAATTTGGTGTCGGGGGGGGGGGAGAAGGAGGGAGGGGAGGTATCTTCTTTTTCAAGCAGTTAGGAGGACATTTTACTTTTTCTCTTTTTTTTTTTCCACTATCAGAGTCAGAATGTCATTTTTCTATTTTTAATTTATTGATCACTTATCATTGGCTGGGTATATGTTTAAGGGTAGTGAAAGAAATCATTAAGCCTCGCTGCCTCGTCTAATACTATTGATACAGTAGAAAGAACTAGATAAATTTAATAATTAGTCAGCCAGCATGGGGTTTCAAGATTACTACAGTGGGAAAATCAATAGACAAGACATGAGGCAGTATATATCGATAATTTAACATATTTAAATCAAGCAGAATTTAGTACATTCATATAAGACCCATTGAAATAAAGATGAGTAACGGAGAGGAAATAAAATAGAGAATAAAGAATAAAATAGGAAAAGAAGGTGCTTATCTCTCCATCGGATTTGGGATGATCTTTCCAGTTGGTCGTTTTGTCTCGAATCATTATTATTATTATTATTATTATTATTATTATTGTTATTATTATTATTATTATTATTATTATTATTATTATTATTATTATTATTATTATTGTTATTATTATTATTATTATTATTATTATTATTATTATTATTATTATTATTATTATTATTATTATTATTATTCTTATCATAATTATTATTATTATTATTATTATTATTATTCTTATCATAATTATTATCATTATTATTATTATTATTATTATTATTATTATTATTATTATTATATACATTATGATTATGATTATTATTATTATTATTATTATTATTATTATTATTATGAATATTATTATTATTATTCTTATCATAATTATTATTATTATTATTATTATTATTATGAATATTATTATTATTATTATTATTATTTTTATATTCATTATTATTATTATTATTATTATTATTATTATTATTATTATTATTATTATGAACCTCACTCGTGTGCACAATGTTTTCGTCGTCAACAGCGCAGGTGTGTTATATCCTCTTGTCGCGGTGCCAGATTGTGACCCCCACTCGTGCCGATCGTCGTAGTGGCAATACAAAAATATATAGATCCAAATTCCTCTAGGCCGGGATGGCGACGATGATGATGACGATGACGTCGCCGATCTTGTCGTCTCGTCCAATTACAAACACACTCTCACGTTGAAACTGTTTATATCAGCGAGCGATCACTGGGCGAACAGCAACGGTTGGCTCTGTGAGGGCAAAAGATCATTCAAAGCAGAAAAAAAGGAAAAGAACAATGTTCACCAACACAGTCGGTTTTTTTTTGTATAGAAAAGTAATTATTAATAAAATAAAGAATTGATTTTACATTGGATTAATGTCTACCGTACTCGTAAAAGTTGTGTTTTCTCTAAGTTATTCCGTTAGTTCTCTGTGTGCGCGAATTCTTTACAGAAGTAGTTGTTTAGTCACAATTAGATTTCGTCCGGTTTTATTTCTTCGACGCACGCCAACATCTGCCGACAATCCAACACTCTGACTTGCTCTCTTGTCTCTCTACTCTATACTCGTCGTGCGTGAAAAACGCACATTCTTTTATTGAAGATTTCTATCGTCGTACACCCCTTTCACTGCCATCTTTCTTTCTACGTGTCTTCCTCTCTCAACGAGGTGGGGACGGGCGCCTCACTTCCTCCTTCCCTAAAAATAAATGGAAACTTATTTCTATCCCATTCTTATCGCCAAAACAAACGCTTTCTCATTCTGTCACACAGCTGGAGATGATCTGTGACCGGACTTGTAATTAACGATGACAGGCCCAATTAAATCCCTGCCAAGCCAAAACGACGGTTTAGTTTCAATCTCGGCTTGAGGCACTAGCTTGTCTAGCCGCATCGAAGAGTTGTGATACAGCAACACAGTCTGTATGCGGATGACTATATATATATATATATATATATATATATATATATATATATATATATATATATATAAACGCAGATATGCAATGACATTTTTTGTTGTACATTTTTTTTGTAGAAAGTTCCCTGACCCATAAGTATTGTCATTTTTGTCTCATGATTAGAAACTTGTGCTAGTTTTGAGTGACACAGATAAGCTGACAGATTTATCAAGTGTCCAATATATTCAGCGGAAATTAACATAAACTGATTAGGAATCTGCACTGCTAGCATAAAATTCGTTATCATTTCTTCTGGATAATCCTACACACATATTATCTATATATAGAATAAAGTCGTATTTGTTTATATATATATATATATATACATATATATATATATATATATATATATATATATATATATATATATATATATATATATATGCAAACATTGTTAAAGATAACAAAATGCGTCTGTTTAATTATACCTTCTTTTATTTTACCAATTTGTTCTGATGGTTCTTTTTGTATTAAGATAAAAAAATAATAATAAATGTTCCGTAGCTTTGGCAGGTTTCACGAACGATTTCGATTCTTCGTCGAACAATCCTCAGGTGCCAGAAGCTAATGAACAAAAAAGCCGGAGAAGGAAGATGATTTTTAAATAACGGAGAAACGCGCATAGAACGTTTCTCGCATTGTTCCAGGAAGTCGTTGACAATTTTAATTTAGAACACAATCAGGTGCATCACTTTCAATGACTAATATAATAGTGCTTACATACACCTCTTAAATAGCTAAAACAGTCTTTATTTTCATAACTTTTCCCATCATTAAAATGATTGTCACGTTTTATTTTTATTTTTTAATTATCTATCATTTTGCTATGTAAAAAATATTTAAAAATAAAAATATTATACGATTTAAAAAAAAAAAATTATTCGTACTTAATGTTATCGTTTATTTGTTCTTTGTATTTCATATTTTTTAATTTATCGGACAAGTCGTTTTCATCCAATATTTGTTGCGTCATATATTTATATATAGCAGTATACATTTTTTAAACTACAAGTAAGAATGTTTATAGTACTTGTAAGTTATTTAATTTTGTGTTGTAATTTAAACGAAAAAATATATCGTGTATGTTAAATTTTAATATTGAAATTGAAATAGAGTATTGATTTTATTTAAAAAATTGCATTAAAATATTTCTTATGATAATAAAGTTAATCAGAAAATAAATGGTTTCTGGTGATTCAATCATCAATTGTGGTGAAACCATTCAGAAACTTAACAGACCATAGGTTATCGTAATTATGCCAATTGCAATTAACTTCGCTGTTTCCATTTCAATTACAGTTATCAGAAAAGCTTCGTAAGAATTTTTACTTTTTCAGATCTAAATAATTATCTGAAGATTAAAGGATAAAAATCGTCCTCAAATTTCACGACTATTCTGATATGCTCTTCACATTTCACGACGATTCTGAATATGGTCTTCACATTTCACGAAGATTCTAGATATGCCCTTCACATTTCACGACGATTCTGAATATGGTCTTCAAATTTTACGAGGATTCTAAATATGGTTTTCACATTTCACGACGATTCTGATTCTGAATATGGTCTTCACATTTTACGACGATTCTTAATATGGTCTTCACATTTCTCGACGATTCTGAATATGGTCTTCACATTTCACGACGATTCTCAATATTGTCTTCACATTTCACGACGATTCTCAATATGGTCTTCACATTTCACGACGATTCTCAATATGGTCTTCACATTTTACGACGATTCTCAATATGGTCTTCACATTTCACGACAATTCTCAATATTATTTTCACATTTCACGATAATTCTGAATATGGTCTTCACAATTCACGACGATTCTCAATATGGTCTTCACATTTCTCTACAACGCACGTTTCCTGAGTTTTAGTTGACGCGGACATTTATTGAAACATAAAATTATATATAGTTCTCTCCTTTTGAACATTTACCATATACAGCGTGGGTTTTTCTAAGCAATCTTTATCAGAACCTCTCCATAAACATACAAACACGCAAACACACACACATACACACACACACACCCACATATATATATTATATGTATAAATAATAATTATTAAAACACATATATAAATAAACCTTTATCTCTCCCTTTCTATGTATACATACATATATATATATATATATATATATATATATATATATATATATATATATATATATATATATACACATATGTATATGTATATATATATAGGTATATACACATGCATATATATAAGTATACATATATATATATGTACATACATATATACATATATGCATATATATATGTATATATGTATATACATATATATATACATATATGTATACATATATATATGTATGTGTATATTCATATATATACATATGTATATATATATATATATATATATATATATATATATATATATATATATATATATGTATATTCTAGAGGTGAAAGATGAAAATAAAGAATTGTAAAGATAAAATATTGATTAAAACATCAAAAGTTTAGAGCAAGGAGCCTCATATCCTTAATCTATGTATTTTCAAAGATAAACTCTTCTCCTCAGAGCCGATAATGTAGTTGTAAATATTATCGGCAACATTTAACTTTAAAAATGTTATATAAAGAAAAACAAAATAGAAATAAAGAACAAAAATAAGAGCCAAATGTGAAGAGTCTTATGTTGAGGTGAGAGCGTAAAGTCAGGGTGGATGTTATCTAAAAACACGTCAGGACAAAATAAAATAAAAGCAGCTTTTATTTGGAAATGAATGCTTGAAAAGAAAGCAATACTCAAATTGTTCAGGAATCCAAATGTTTTTCTAAGATGATTGTAATTGGTAACTTCCATTTTATCCTGTGTGTGTATTAGTATCAGTTTGGTGCTGGAATTGTTCGTTTCGTTGGGTTCGGATTGATTTGTGTCTGTTAGAGTTCGGTATATATAGAAAATTGAGCATTTCGAACAACCATCGCTTCCTGGTCGAACAGAATATCGACCGGTTATAGATATCTATTCAGATCCGATAGTTTTCAAGTCAGAGCTGAATAAAAGTCGTTTTAATTGATGTTTTAATAAATATTGTATCTTCACAATTCTTTATTCTCATCTTTCACCTCTTAAATTAATTTCTCTATTAAATATATTTAGCTTTACACTATCACGATAAATTATTATTATTGAACGATAATTCAATTATCGTTATTTAATTCAACATTTAAATATATGTATATACATATATATGTATATACATATATATGTATATATATATATATATATATATATATATATATATATATATATATATATATATATATATATATATATATATGAGCGTGTGTTAGATAGAAGATATCGTGTTTGTGTGTGCAAGCGTGTACATGTGCGTAGGCGTCCCTGCTTTTGTGTGCATGGTTTATATAATTGTCTTCCCGCCTTCATATGAATGATTTCTTGCTTATTTACACGACTTCCGCCCACAGATTCATTTACTCACGTTAAAACATTTGATTTCTATTAAAACAATAAGAGCGCACTTCGCTATGCACAATGACGGTGTCCGGATTATCAATTTAACTATTTTTAAACTGTTTTGTTTGAAAGTCTTAATTACTTTAATGAACTTTTTTTTTTGGGGGGGGGGAACCAACAAACAACATCCACGCGAACAATGAACGCTTTTTGTGATTTATTCATTATTGGTGTGTCTCCGATTGTGGGAAGAGAAAGCGACTAATATATTTAGATAAGTTTTATTCAGTTGATGTGCGCTTTTCTTTTACTTATTCGACTCGCTTAGTTGTAAAATAAAATAAGAAATTAACCTGCGCGAATTTTCGGAAGATGCGTCCTTCAAATGTGTCCTTCAAATTTTCGGAAGATGCGTCCTTCAAATGTGTCCTTCAAATTTTCGGAAGATGCGTCCTTCAAATGTGTCGTTCAAATTTTCGGAAGATGCGTCCTTCAATTCTGCGCGTTTAGCGATGACAACGGTATTTCAAAGTAAAGTTCAACAAACATAACAAAATGCAATTTAAAACTGTGACTTGGCAGATAAAATGGAATTAAATCTAAAATTCGAGCGTAACAGGCCAAAAGAAAATGTCATATTTAACCCTTTAACGTGAAAAATAAAACACAATCCAATTTAAGTTCAGCAGGAGAGTCCAAAAAATGATATTACAAACTTTACTGTGACTGATCAAAGAAAATTATGTTTTAAACTTCCACGTAACTGAGCAAAATAAACCTAAATTTCAAACTTTAGCGTGAAAGACCAACGTAAAATTCAACAAAAAATTTGAACGTGACAGACCAACGTAAAATTCAATAAACATTTTTAACGTGACAGACATAAGAAAAAAATCATATTTAAAAACTGTAACGTGAAAGTTTAGAGAAAAATGTAATTTAAGCTAAGCAAGACAGACCAATGAGAATGATACTAAAAACTTTATCGTGACACATAACAGTAAATGAAAGCGTGACAAACCAAAGAAATTTCAATTTAAATTTTAAGCGTGACAGACCAAAGAAAAACAAATTTAAAACTTAATTTTGACGGACACAAGAAAATTATATTTCAAATTTAACGTGACAGATCTAAGAATATTTAATAAAAACCGGTTACAAATTAAAACGTGACAGATCAAAGAATATTTAATAAAAATCAATGACAAATTTGAACATGACAGATCAAAGAATATTTAATAAAAATCAATGACAAATTTGAACGTGACAGATCAAAGAATATTTAATAAAAATCAATGACAAATTTGAACATGAAAGATCAAACAAAATTTAATAAAAATCAATTACAAATTTTAACGTGACAGATCAAAGAATATTTAATAAAAATCAATTACAAATTTGAACTTGACAGATCAAAGAATATTTAATAAAAATCAATTACAAATTTTAACGTGACAGATCAAAGAATATTTAATAAAAATCAATTACAAATTTTAACGTGACAGATCAAAGAATATTTAATAAAAATCAATTACAAATTTTAACGTGACAGGACAAAGAATATTTAATAAAGATCAATTACAAATTTGAACTTGACAGATCAAACAATATTTAATAAAAATCAATTACAAATTTGAACTTGACAGATCAAACAATATTTAATAAAAATCAATTACAAATTTGAACTTGACAGATCAAACAATATTTAATAAAAATCAATTACAAATTTGAACTTGACAGATCAAACAATATTTAATAAAAATCAACTACAAATTTGAACTTGACAGATCAAACAATATTTAATAAAAATCAATTACAAATTAAAACGTGACAGATCAAAGAATATTTAATAAAAACTAGTTTCAAATTTAAACGTGACAGATCAAAGAATATTTAATAAAAATCAATTTCAAATTTAACGTGACAGATCTAAGAATATTTAATAAAAACCAGTTTCAAATTTTAACGTGACAGGACAAAGAATATTTAATAAAGATCAATTACAAATTTGAACTTGACAGATCAAACAATATTTAATAAAAATCAATTACAAATTTGAACTTGACAGATCAAACAATATTTAATAAAAATCAATTACAAATTTGAACTTGACAGATCAAACAATATTTAATAAAAATCAATTACAAATTTGAACTTGACAGATCAAACAATATTTAATAAAAATCAACTACAAATTTGAACTTGACAGATCAAACAATATTTAATAAAAATCAATTACAAATTAAAACGTGACAGATCAAAGAATATTTAATAAAAACTAGTTTCAAATTTAAACGTGACAGATCAAAGAATATTTAATAAAAATCAATTTCAAATTTAACGTGACAGATCTAAGAATATTTAATAAAAACCAGTTTCAAATTTAAACGTGACAGATCAAAGAATATTTTATAAAAATCAATTACAAATTTTAATGTGACAGATCAAAGAATATTTAATAAAAATCAATTACAAATGGATGAGCATTTTTTTCACAGATGATTAAATATATCTAAAAATAAGTTGCACCTATTCAATGTATGCTTTAAGCAATGGAAATTCTGTTTCAAATATAAACGTGACACACCAAATAAAATACTATGTCAAACTTACGTGTGACAGACCGACAAATATGTTATGTCAACCTGATGCTTAGCAGAAGATGGATGTACATAGCATCTTATAAGGACGGACGTATCTAAAACAAAATACGTCCATTCAGTCTGCGCGTGTAGCGAATGAAATACCATTTTACACTCAAGCGTGACAGTTCGACAACGATACTACTTGAAACGTAAGTGACACGGAAAAAACGAAAATCCTATTTTAATCTTAAGTGTGATAGACCGACAACAATGTTATTTCAATATGAAATGTGACAGACCGACGAAAATTCAATTTTAAACTTTAGCGTAATCAACATTATCACCATTCGGGGTTTTGATCTTTCTCTGCTTTGCTTCCATCTTGTATTGTCGCTGGCTAGGCGTGGCCACGATGAGCTCAGTAGTCTGTTGATGTCGTCTCTCCACCAGAGTTAGGCATTCTTCTTGGTCTTTTCCATTGACTCGGGGTCCATTCTATCGCTCTTGATGTCCACCCTTTTGTCTGTAGATCTCCTAAACTGCCCTGACCATCTGTTTTGTCGTTCGTATAGTGGTTATGGTGTCATTTACACCAGTTTGATGCCGGATCCAAACGTAATAATGCACAAAACTATATTTTAGGAATAGGTAATAAAAGTAATAGAAATGTGCTTTTTAACCAAACACTAATACCTCTTATTGAAAGAATCTACAAATAAATCGGAACATTATCTAATCATAATGATATTTTCAGTATTTATTAATAAATAAATGTAAATATAAAGTATTTTTTTAAACTTATAGATGTTTAATATCTTCAAAATTATGTTATGCCGCGATCATTTCAAGAAAGAAATACGTTTTATTATTTCCATATTTGAAACTTAATACCGACCTTTAGAAAAGGATAAAGCCTTGAAGGTGCAGATAAAAAGACACCATTTTAAAAGACAACTGAAGACGTTAACTTTTATTTTACTTTTAAATTGCGGATTTTTAGTATCATATTCTATCGAGAACTGCTGTAAATTCTTCTGAGATTTTCACTTTCAGTTTTAATGTTACCCCTTTTGTCGGGACACCGTTTCGACTAGAGGTATAATATGATAATTTCCTTCTTGAAATAAAGGGAGGTTAGGTAATTTAAGTTGCATAAAAATATATAAGTTCTTTTTTTTTAATAAAATAAATACTTTATATTAACATGTATTTATTTAATACATTCTGACATTTTACTTAGAATCGGATAATTCTTTGATGTTGTTAAGTTTTTTTCAATCGGTCGTATTTACTTTTTTGTTAAAAAACAGGTTGCTTTCACTTTTATTGCCTGACACTAGTATATTCTGGTACTTCTGCAGTTTACGAACCGTGCTTTTTTTAGATAGTATTTTCAAGTTCAATTCAATTTTTAAGGAATATTTTCTATATTAAACTGTTAAGGGAAAGTGCAGAATATTTAACAAAGCCCATTCCACATGTTAAGAATGGGTTTCTTAATACTGAAGAAATTATTTCAGCACGGTCCGTAAACTGCAGAAGTATCTATTTTTCAATCTGAAACGTAACATAAGAACCAACTGAATAATTGGTAAACAACGCCTCTAATAAAGATGCCACTTCTGTATTAAATCCCTAAGGGCACGCGCGTGTTCGGGCGCGCAAACAAACTTCCGTTATATTTTCAGGTTCATTTAGTGCATTTCAAAATTAAATGAAAAGAGGGCTTTGAAATATAGACAGATAACTCTATGTATAGTCTTCGACACGCCCGAACGCATTTTTTCGTTCAAAAGACGCACGCGTCTCGTTCTATTACATGATGGTAAAGTCACATTTGTCGGTATTGATTTGTTTCCCTTTTTTTTAATGAAGTAATTAGCGAAGTTTGTTGAATGGCAAGCGTTTTATATTTTGCATGCGATTCCACAATAACACGTTTTGTTGCTTCCCATGCAGAGACAGTGTATTAATGAAGATGACTCTTTATTAACTTCAATAATTATTTACTTAACTATTTCGACACAGCGGGGATCTCGACATGACGCAGTTAGCATACAAAGAGCGAAAAAATACAAGATGATTGCTTGTCATAAACATAAAACATACATGTATATATACACATTATATATATATATATATATATATATATATATATATATATATATATATGTATATATACATATATATATATATATATGTATATATACATATATATATATATATACATATATATATATATATACATATATATATATATACATATATATACATATATATATATATATATATATATATATATGTATATATACATATATATATATACATATATATATACACATATATATACATATATATATACATATATATATATATGTATATATACATATATATATATACATATATATATATATATATATATATATATATATATATATATAAATAGTTATACAGGGACACGGGTTACGTCGGCTCATAAATTTTAAAAAAATGTAAAAATAACATATATATATATATATATATATATATATATATATATATATACAGGGTTGGCCAAAATAAGGGTCCTATCTTTAAATTTGAATAACTTGAATTTTGAATAACTTCCACAAAATAAAAGTTACACTCACCAAAGTTTATGTGTGTGTAGACTGACCCTTCCGAGATATTTTGAAATAAACAAAACAAATTTTAGCCGAAAAACACTTCTTAAAACTTACAAAAACTGTTTTGAGTTTTTTAAGCAAAAATAATGTTTTCTAAATGAGGGTACGTTCCTTAGGGCTAATACGGCTCATGCTTGCTCTGGAAGGGGTCCTTTACTTATTCTAAAAAAATCAACAAAAAAATCAATAAATAAAAAAGTTATGAATTTTTAAAAATAGGACCCTTATTTTTGCCCACCCTGTATAATATATGTACGTCCCTAAAAATCGGGGTGATATTACGTACTTAAGGGAGGAAACTCTCAAATGTTTAATAAGCTCTAACAGCCATCTATACAATAATGACTTATACATACATACGTACATACATACATGCATACATAAACCACCAGAATAGAGCCACTATTGTCAGCATTGGCCAGTACCTGAGAAGCCTCTTAACCCCCAGCCTAGCAATGGTACATGAACATCTAGTGTCAAGAGCCAGCAAAACAAATTCCATCACAAAGTTGGCCAAGCATTTTAGACAGGGCTGTGATATAGATGAGGCAGAAACACTAAACAATCCTGCCACAGAGATAGCCCAAAAGAGCCGGAAGAGATACACCCAGACTTTTAAGAACAGGTGCATTGATGAGTGGTCAGGAGAGAAACGTGCCACATACTTCCTCGATGAACTATCCAAGGACTATATTGATAAGGAAGGGTCCTTGGACTGGCTAAGAAGGGGAGCCCTCCACTACGACCAGAATAGGCTTATAATGGCCGCACAAGACCAGGACCTGATGACAAATGCGTTTTAAAAGATGGCAAGTCTCGGTCAGGACAACAAGTGCAGGTTTTGCCACACTGAAGTGGAGAGTGTGAGCAACCTGATATCGAGTTGCAAAATCATGTTGGCAGATGGCTTCTATACAGCACGACATAATGGAGTGTGCAGGTACCTCCACTGGACCATCTGTAAGAAACTGAATACCAGGTGTAGCAGCAGGCACTGGGAACATCTGCCTGAGTGAACTGTGGGGAATGAGACATACACCATCCATTATGACCATGAAATCCCCACAGCTACCTATTTGGAAAACGCAGCTGTCAAACCTGACATTGGCATATGGAACCTAATGATGGAGGCAATGTCCCTAATGATGGGGGTCTAAACAGAGCTGAAAGGGAGAAAATAACAAAATATCAGGGTCTAATGTATGATATGAAAAGAAACTGGAATTTCAAAGAGATCTTCATCATTCCAGTTATCATAGGAGGCACTGAACTAATGAAGAAGAACTTGAAAAAGTATTTAGAAAGTATACCTGGTGAACCAAGTGCAAGTGAAATCCAAACAACTGCACTCAAGAGAACAGCCAGAATCCTGAAAAGAGCTCTCGGTTTGAGTCTGTAAATAGCGGATAATCGTATGCCCCATCCCCAGCAAATGAATGAAAAGAAAAATTTAAAATACAAGAGAAACACACACACACACACACACACACACACACATATATATATATATATATATATATATATATATATATATATATATATAGTTTGAAAAGTCACACATTGCAACGTTGCTGAAATGGCAAGAATAAGGAGAATATTTTGTTTTAAAAATTTAAAAAACCTAGACAATGCAGATATTTGTTTTAAAAATAAATTATTTATTTACTTTAAAAACTTCTCTTTTTTTAAACTTGAGTACTTTCGATGAAAAATACTGTTGTCAGAAGTATAAGCATATTTTTTCTCTTTTTTCTCCATGACCGAGACATATCTATCGCAGTCAAGTTGAAATTCGTCTTGATGTTATCGACGACCAGAGTTGAAATGCCGTAGTGTGTAGCACGCGGTTACGTGAATAAGGTAGTTTGAAAAGTCACACATTGAAACGTTGCTGAAATGGCAATTTATATATATATATATATATATATATATATATATATATATATATATATATATATATATATATATATAATCATCCACACACTTACTGTTTCACTAAATATAAGTGTGGCAAAACAGGCGGTGCTTCAAGCCGGGATAGAATACGACAGTCGGCTATTCGAACCACTGGTCTATAGAGAAAGGGCCTTGGAGTATGTGAATTCGTAATGGCTATACACCCAATATAAAAACAGATAAGTTTTCAATTTGTTTTTACTAAAAACAGTGAATTATCGATAATGATATATAGTCATACTGGTGTGTGTTCAAAAGACGAAACACGTAACTGTGGATTATAATATGTAAATTATATATATTCTGTTCTCCGGAGAATAAACCTCTGATGTAGTAAAAATACTTTTTATCTAGCTAATAATCAGATATTCACTGCATAATACAACTGAATCCTCTACGATATCAGTATATCGAAAACCAATGCAGTATATATCATCGCATTACAACAAATAGCAAGTTGGCTGATAGAGCTTTGTTTTAAGATTTCCACAGACATGGGTAAGTGAAGGTCGGGTGTTCGAGTCCTGAAGTCGATATGTTCGCTGTATAAAGTAACACTCTCTCCTCATTCTCTCCCCCTCTCTCTCTCTCTCTCTCTCTCTCTCTCTCTATATATATATATATATATATATATATATATATATATATATATATATATATATATATATGATGTCATCCAATAGTCACGCTCTCAAGCAAACGAGCAAACAACAAAAACAAACCCGATCCGTAAAGTGTTAGTTTTATGCGAGACCGTCAGAGGTTTAGGTGTAATCTATGAGACGACCCGTGACCCACAGGATCGCGGTTTGTATAGATATTTTTTAAAAGGATCTGTTCCTCATCGTTTTTTGACGTCATCTGTTGTTCACTGTTATACCCTGTCTATTTTTTAACAGCATCGTTATGTGCGTTGCAAACGATGGTGGCATCCCCCCCACACACGCTCTTTTCTCTCCTTGTCCCTCGTTCTCTCTATAACTCTCTGTTTTAATGAATGACGTTATGAGTCATAATGTTATCAATGTTACACGGTGACAAACCAGCCAACTAACAAACACACAAGATATACATATTTTAATCAGTATATATATATATAAATATATATATTGTCTACCACGGCATTTCATTTTCATGACTTATCGTGTACCTTACCCCACATATATATATATATATATATATATATATATATATATATATATATATATATATATAAATATATATATGTATGTATATATATATATATACATATTGAGATAGATACATACATATATATATATATATATATATATATATATATATATATATATATATATATATATATCAGTCTATCTTTAGTTATCTAACACATCACTCCAGGTTCTGACATATATATAGCCCCACTAATAAGAAAATCCATATGATTTTCATAAAGTACTAACCTTGAAATGGTGTTATATAATAATGGACGTAACTTGTGGGATTATAACAACCTTTATGAAAATGTTAAATAATGATGGTTATGATTATCGTGGTGATGTTCATGTTAGCAGGAGCTGCGGAAGTCTCGATGTCACTTCCGTTGTGACGATATTCGCTCTCTTGCTTTCCAGAATTTGGTGTGTGTAGACGCATGTTAGCAACCTCCGACTGGGACGCCAGTGGGGGCGTTGGGCATGAATTAAAGAAGGAGTTAAAAAACTAGTTCGGACTTAGAAGGCGTAGAAGTCGGACGAAGAACGGGAAATGTTTTCCCTAAGAAAGAATACTACGATAGCAAAACATCTCCACGGGCAATAGAAACTGACGCCGAATAAAAGGTAATTAAAATGAAAAGATTGTTGTCTTATGAAGCGAGTGAGAAAGGTCTTTTGTTACAGACAACTCACGGAGATGGCCACTACAGTGCAGAGGCGAAGAAAGTACTCAACCACTAGACGACAGAGCAAACCAAGACGAAACGAAGGTATGAATTTTTAAGGTGCTATACAACAATGGCACCTGTTAAAATTTTAGCCCAATCGGATTATTGATGTACACATCAGTTACATAAAAGTTACAATAGGAAGAAAACAAAAGCACAGGAAATACACAACCACATATACCGAAGGTACAAAAATTGCAAAACATTTCATAAACTGCCCCCCTCCTTTTCAAAAAAAGTGATGGCACTAGCCTCGGCTGATACCACACAAAATAGTGGTGAAGTGTCAAGGAGGATGGGAAGATCGAGGAGGGAAAATAAACTGGTTAAGAGATAGTATACTAACTATAAACGTAGCCGCACAGACACAAGTGATGACGAACGCTGAGGTCGCCCATATTCAGCAGTTGTCCCTGAAAACATTTTTAAAAAGTCCACAAACTATTTGCCTGATCATCAATTGAAATTGCGTGAGCTAGCAGGCGATTTGTAGATACCAGAAGGCAGTGTATTCTCTATTTTGCATATATATTTGCCAACGAGAAAACTGTGTTAAAATGGGTGCCCCGTTTGTTCACAGTTGATAACAGACAACGCGTTCACGATTCTACTGTTTTAAGGCAATAATTTGTTTTCGTCAGTTTTACAAAAGAATGGCATTCGCAGTCACCAGAGTTGACAGAAAAGCGTCCAAGGCGACTAAAGATGAAAATGTAAGCAAGTTAAGGTTTTGTCTTCCTTATTTTTAGATGTGCAATAAATTCTCTTCATCGAATACCTAACGAAAGACAGATCTCTTAATAGTTAATATTATATCGCAATTTTGATACGTCCGAGAAGAGGCATCGCCAAAAAACGACCTCAAATTAAAAAAAATGCTCCTTCGCCAAAACAATGCACCCTGTCACAAGACAATGCACCGATGGCAAAGCCACATGAATTGGCCTTCGAATTGCATCCGCATGACACCTATTCTCTATATCTCGCTTAGCAATTACTGACTGTTTGCACACTTTAAATGTATGTTTGAGGGAAAGAGAGTTGGCTTCAATTACGAAGTGATGACGGACTTTTGAGTCGTTATTTTTGGCCAAAGACAAATGTTTTTACAAAAAGGAATCGACTTATTAGAGTATTGATTTTCTCCTCTCCAGGAGTTAGGCACAAGGCCAGTTTTTATCTTACTCCCACAAGTAAGATGTGACCCAAGGTCGGGTCGGGAAAGTGGGGTTTAAAAATTGCCTGGGCAGCCCCGTCGGCATTCCTCGGTAGAGGCGACACAGACAGTAAGCAATAAACTTACTCCTCCCCAAAGAGAGGAGGCAAAGCCTGGGAAGGTGGACCTCCCAGAACTGCACAGGACAGACCCATTGACTGGCGTAAATCAAGACCCGAATGCCAAGACAACACCAGTATGGGATGCAGTATCCATCGGAACAGATACTACACTTTGATCTTATTAGAGTAGCTTTAAAATAAGTGTATCACCCGAAACGAGACTGTGTTGATGAATAAAATCGATTTTTTCCTAAAAGTTATTGTTTTATTAGTTAGGCCTTGGACTTATTTAGTGATGTGTTATGTGTCTAACGTAGCCCTTTTTCTTTGTTAAAGCGTTCACTTGGCACTTGCTAAGATCTGCATTTACTTAGTTTTTGTCGTCCGGTGGATCGTTCCGTTTTTTTTTGTATCTGCGGCATTGTTGTTTGTTGCATGTTTGATCGCAAAGAAGACTCGAAAGCCAAATAGCTTTTGTTTTTAGCTTTTATTGTGTCGACATCATTTTAAACACATCTTTTTAACCGTAGCGGAAGTCCCAACAACATCTGCATTGGGGCACAAGCAAGAACGCTATACTGGTCGTATCAGTTTTTACTCTAAAAACAACACATTTAATGTTTACTTTATTTATCTCTATCTACCAAATGTCTTTATTCAAGATTCGTTAAAAGAGCCGAAACGTGTTCTAAATTTATTATTTACATTCTATTTCCAATGTTGTTTAATGTAACCAGCTTGCATAATAAAGCATACATATTATCAGCATCGTTATTTCCATTACTATCGTTATATTACTATTATTGTAACTCACTAGGAGTTGTCACAAAAGTCATCGTCAGCGAGTGCTCAATGAGAATAACCGTTTATGTTACCTGAAGTTTGAGTGACAGCAGCCTCCCCAGATTTCCAGTACTCTCCACCTCTTCTCGATAAATATTGCAAATGACCTTGCGCTATCACAACAGCCGCTTACCGTTAATTTCTAGCTGGTAACAACCATTGGTCTCTTATCGGATTTGGGTGGCAATAAGTCTCCCCAAAGTCCCAGTACTGTCCGTACTTTTCCAGTGGAGGTCTGATTAGTGCTCTCTCTCCTCGGTATTCAAATCCTCCTTGACCCTTCACGACTATTTAGCGTGGTATTAGCTGAAGCTTACGCCATCACTTTTTCGGGGGGGGGGGGGCAGTTTATGAAATTTCCCAAGTTTCTTTTCCTTCGTTTCATGTGGTGAAGTTCCTCTCTGTGGTTTTGTTTTCTTCCTTATGTAACTTCCATGTGATTGGTTACCGTTCGTAGGTTATGCGGGCTGGTTTCCGCATTGTAGGATTTTTCATTAAGATTGCAGCTGTTTTCATCATTGTCATCCTTTGTATGGTATGTGCGATCGCTTTGATTCCAATTTCTCCCCTGTCTTTTTTCTCAGTTTTTTGGGGACTGTTCCTAGTACTCCTACGATTATTAGCATTATTTTCACTTGTTTTAATCTAAATATCCCTTTCAATTCTCCGGCAAGTTCAGAATATTTGTGTCGCTATTTCTGTCTCTTTCATCTTCACTCTGTGATTTACTGAAATGGAAAACATCTACGCAATATTTTCCCTTCGTGTTGACAATCATGACATCCGGTCTCCTTGAGAATTTTGAGATTTTCGTTTTCCAGAACTGGTTAGGGTTTATGTTTGTATTATTTGTCCGCGTGTTCGAGATTATTATTATTATTATTATTATTATTATTATTATTATTATTATTATTATTATTATTATTATTATTATTATTTACTCACTAGGAGTTATCACACTGCCATCGTCAGTGGTCGCCCACTGCCGACAACCTGTGGTATTCCCTGGAGTCCGAGTGACAACAAGTCTCCTCAGGCCTCCAGTATGCTCCACCTCTTTTCGTTCATCACCGCTGATGACCTTGCGGTAATCGCAACAGCCACCTACCAACGATTTCCCGCTGATAAGGGTCATTGGTCCCCTCTGGGGCCCGAGTGGCAACAAGCCTTCCCAAGGTCCCAGAGCTGTCCGCGCTCTTCCAGTGGAGGTCTGGTTTGCGCTTTCCCTCCTCGACCCTCTGTCCATAATTTTTGTGGCGTCAGCCTATGCTTGCGCCTCATTCGTGCGGTTGTATTTTCCCCGGTTCTGTTGTTTTGTGCTTATTATTATTATTATTATTATTATTATTATTATTATTATTATTATTATTATTATTATTAATAAGAAGAAGAAGAAAAAGAGAATAATAATGATAATAATAATAATAATAATAATAATAATAATAATAATAATAATAATAATAATAATAATAATAATAATAATAATAATAATAATAATAATAATAATAAAGTAATAAAAACTGCAGAATCACCGATATGCCGATTGTGTAATGAAAAGGACAAATCCTTAGCTCATATTGTATCTGAATGCCAATGCTAACACAACAACAGTATAAAAATGGAGACACAACGAAGTCGCTCAGGTACTATACTAGAATATATGCAAACTTTATGAATTGGACCCCAATGAGAAGTTGTATGAGCATAAGCTAGAAGTGGTACACGAGAACGACAATGTCTAACTTCTTTTGGGCATGCGCATACAGACAGATAAGGTTCTTGAACATTCCAAACCTGACTTTATCTTACTAAACAAAAACAAGAGAGCTTGCTTAATTATTGATACAGCCTGCCCCTTCGATACCAGAAGGGCTACGAAAAAAATCAAGGAAAGGAATTAATTAGACTAGTGATACAACAGAACGACAATGTCAAATTTCTTCTTTACATGCAAATACAGACTGATAAGGTTCTTGAACATTTCAAACCTGACTTAATCTTTTTAAAGAAACCAAGAGAAGTTGCTTACCCATTTATATAGCCTGTCCTCTTTGATACCAGAGTGCAGGAGAAAGAACACACAAAATATATCAAAATCTAAACTAAGAATTAGTTAGATTATGGAAATGTAAATAAGTAAAGGTGATTCCCGTTGTAATTGGAACGCTTGAACCGTAGCGAAAAGCCACCATAAATGGCTTGAACAGATTGATGAGACAATTTCTTTTTTAATTCTGCAAAAGGCTTGCATGTTAGGAACAGCGAAAGTGTTAAGGTACAGCTTGAATATCTAAACTCAAAGGAATTGACTTGATGTTCAAAAAAAGAAAACTCCAACTAAAAACATCCAAAAGTTGAGACTACTATGAAATGATAACGATAATGAAAATAATACTCACTAGTAGTTCTCACACAGGTCATCATCAGAGATTACTCACTGATAATCACCGGTGATGTTTCCTGGAGTGGAAGTAACAAGTCTCCACATATTTCTATTACTCTCCACCTCTTTCGAAAACTAATGTATATTAGTTTGCGTTATCGGAACAGTCGCTTACTATTGATTTTTTGCTGGTAACGACAATTGGTATAATTTGACATGTAAGTAGCAATAAGCCTTCCGAAGGTCCAAATACTCTCCGCACTCTTCATGTGGAGGTTTAGTTAGTGCTAGGTCTACATAGCCTAAGATTTATCTGTTGCTTCATTATATCTATCGATCTATCTATATCTTTGTATATATATATATATATATATATATATATATCTTTGTATATATATATATATATATATATATATACATATATATATATATATATATATATATATATAGTTATAGATATATTCACATAATAAATAGCTCAATGAAAAACAAGCAATTTTCGTAGACAAATGCATTTTGTACTATTGAGTACATCATCAGAAGAAATATGATAACAATTATTATTGGAAAGAATGCTGTTTTTTAACCGAAACTTTAACAGTTGAGTGTAAACAGTCTGCTAAGACTTATAAATAAAGCCTAGTTTTGAATTCTGAATCTAAATGCAAAACGCAATAAACGTCATTTTCAAAATGGCTATCACAACCAAAGGTGTTTAGAAAAGTTGCTCAACGGCAAGCTTATTCATTTTCTGAAATATCTGGGCATCATTAGTTATGTTCAGTATAGCGTTCGTTGTTTTCGTGCAACTGCTGATCTTTTGACTGTTGTAACTGAGCGGATCTGTCAATTTATAAATAATTCAGGAGAGGGTAGAGCCATCACGTTAAACCCTTACATGACGTTTGACAGAGTGTGACACTCTTGTTTTCTACACAAACTACAGGGTTATGGTATTGATTGTGAGGTTCTTGACATTATTAGTTTTTTTCTGATCTCAGCTTGAGAGTATATTTAGCAGTGTATCTTCGTTCTCTCTGCCTATCAGTGCTGGTGATTCTCAGGCCTCTATTCTAGGCCAAACTTCTCTATATAAATAATCTTCCACCGAATATTATTCAGAAAATAAACATCTATTCTGATGATATTACTCTCTATTCTGGTGTTGCTTCTTATCCATCTCCCTCAGATCAGTCGAAATATGCAGCTGATCTAGAAGTTGACCTGGGTTCAGTTGGGGAGTGGGGTACGGAATAGTTTGTTTTGTTAAATCATCTTAGGACTTAGCTCGTGTCTTTTATTCGTAGGCGTGTCCATTTTCTTCCTGGGTGGCTCTTGAGGAGAAATCGACTCTGACACTTATTGGTCTTTCTCTCTCATAAAATCTTTCTTGGAATTCATACATTAAATCCATTGCTCTTTCTTCTTCTCGCAAAGTCAGTTCTCTCTATCGCACTGGACACTTTCTGACATATAAGGCTATTCTCTATCTCTACATATATACTATAAGATCATGTATGAAGTACTGCTGTCATATTTGGACTGGTGAATATCTGTCTTATTTGAGGGTTCTTGATAAGGTACAGAAACGCATCTGTAATTTGATTGGACACACCCTTTCTTTTTCTCTGCACCCCTCTCTCTCTAACAAACGTGGTCTTGCTAGTCTCAGTTTTTTTCTCTAAATACTATTATGCCATGTGTTATTCAGAATAATGTGGTCTATTCCCTACTTTTTTGTTCCAGCTCGTTTGCCTTGTTGGTCTAGTGGTCTCCATCAATTCGATGTTTTGATTCCTCATTGTAATACATCTTCCTATTCCAGTAGCTTCTTTCCAATAACTGCAGGCTTGCGGAACTCTCTTCCTGTTGACTGTTTTTCTTCTACAAATAGGCTTAGTCTTTTCAAGACTATGCCCACTAGGCATCTTTTGACTTTACGATAATCATATATTGTTCCTGTTAGCTGCTTACATCAAGTGGTTTCATGCCTTGTCTTGAGTGATTTCCATAATAAAAGTGTCGAATTTCATACCCCAATGATATTCAATGTTTTAGATAATGTGATTATGTTTTCCTTTGAAGATATAGTGTGTTCTTCTATATGTAAATTATATTTAAATTACTATTTACGCAGAATTGTATCATTTAAAACACAGATTTAAATTAAGAAAACCTAGAGCACTTTCATAAACTCTACAATATTATAAATTACTGTATTACATGTGATTCAATTATATTTAAATGGAATATTATAAAATACCAAAGTCTAAATAAATGTATTTTAATGTTCATTATATTTTTTAGGGTATTTTCGTCATCCTTTTCTCACTTTCTTTCCTTTTTCCTTTTCTTTTTTTTCCTATTTACTTTAGTTTTTTTTCTTTCCTTCTCACTTTCCTTCTCACTTTCCTTCTCACTTTCTTTCTTTCTTTCTTTTAGATTCTGTATTTATTTTGCATTCACTTTCATTTTTACTTTAATATATTAATTTCTTTCTCTCCTTTTTGTGCTGGATGTTTTATATATTCTTTTATTTTTTATTCCACATTTTTTTGTTCATTCATTCCTTTACCCTCTTTTATCCAACTTATTCATCCTCAATTGTTTTTCCTTATTAGTATTGTTGCTTCTCTTAATCTTGTCCTTCTGTATTTATTTTGCTGTTTTATTTTGCTGTTTTATTTTGTTGTATTCATGTTGTTCAATACTTTCTGTATTTTCTTTTTTCTGCTGTTTTATTTGGTTTAGTTCTTTCTGTATTTATTTTGCTGTATTTATTTTGCTGTTTTATGTTGCTGTTTTATTTTGCTGCTTTATTTTGCTGTTTGATTTTGTTCAGTTCTTTCTGTATTTATTTTGCTGTATTTATTTTGCTGTTTTTTTTTCTGTTTTATCTTGTTCAGTTCTTTCTGTATTTTCATTTTTTTTGCTGTTATATTTTATTCAGTTTGTGAAGAATAAATAAATATCGCAGACAATGACAATGTTCATGCATCCATAACTAAATATTTCCCCCACTTGTTGGACATCTAAAACTAACAGAGAGTAGTAACTAAGAGCCAGGGTGTCCAGGAACGATACAAATGAAGAATTAGTTATTTTCCCTAGAAAGGAAGTAGAGCCACCATGTTTATTTTGTCTGTTGCTGTGCGAGTTCGCGTGTGAGATTGTGTGTAAATTGGATAGGCATTGTAGAGAAAGAATGTATATTAGCTTACATATGTTTTGTCCGTAAAACAATGTGCATAAAATTGTGTGTACGTAGGGTTAGGCGAGCGGTGTGTAAATATTGTCCTATGTGTAAAGTAGTTTATGAATGTTTCTCGTTGTCTCTGCTACTTTTTCCTCGACCCAATGACCGTGGTTATTTTGGGGACATACTTACATGCATCGGATCTTAAGAGTGAAAAGAGTTAAAAGAGGAAGATAATGCTAGTGTTTGAGTTTCATAAATATAGAGGTGAATATTTTAACGCATATGATTGGTTGAAAGAAATTGCTTATTGAGTTATTGTCTAATCACAGTGAATACCTGTAAACGATAATCGTTGCCCGTGCTGCTTCCACAATTGATTTACTATATTCCATGTTATTCTTAATACATTTATTTTTTTCGTTCTTTCTTTTATATTTCTAGATTTTTTATTTATACGTTTTCTTCGTTTATTTTTCTTCCATCTACCTATTTTCTTTCCTCTATTTTCTTTCTTTCTTTCTTTGTTTTTTTCTTTCTTCTATATTTATTTATTCCGTTTATTATTTATATTTTCCGCTGACAATCAGTCTCTTTCTGTCTATCGTTTTTTTAAATTTTCTTATTCTTTTCTGTATCTCGTTTTACTTATCACTTTGATTTTCATATTTCTATCTTTATCGTCATTTTATTCTTCTGTATTCGATTCTCTCGTCGATTTTAATAGTTTTCTTTCTTTTGAGTCTTCTTTTTTCAGTCACTTCTTTTTGTTTCCTTCCCTGAGTTTTAATATATTTCTTATTCGTTCTCATCCTCCTCCTAATTTCCCTTTTCCTTTCTATATTTCTTTCATTCGAACATTTGTTCTTTTTTATTTCGTATATTTTCTGTGTTTTACTTCCTACATTCAATTTCTTTCGTTGTGTTTTCTCTCTGTCGTTTTTACTATAGATCAGCTTTATTTTTCTTTCTATGGATTATTTTCATACCTCTTAATCGCGTTTTTATTTGCATTTATATTTCATTGGTCCATTACCACATCTGCTTTTCTTTGTTTATTCTTCAGTCGTCATCATAAATTCAATAACATTTTGCTTTTTCTAACAAAAACTAATTATTTTTTTAAAAATAATTCACCTCCAAACAAGGCAGGCCGCCACTGTAGACGTAAGGGGCTACTGAGAAAAAGAAAAGGGGAGAAGGTAGGGGGCGGTCAACCTAGTTTGGATCAGCGCAGCGAGGTGTCTGTTTACATTAGTTTTAAATTTCTGCATGTCTGTACTGTTAGGGAAACAGGGGGCAGGGAGGGAGTTCCAGAGTCCAGCAGTACGAGGAAAGAAGCTATTTAAGTAGAAGGCTCTCCGACATCTGGGGACCTCCACAGTGAATGAATGAGATTTAGTTGATTGTCGAGTTAGTCTAGTGAATTTACGTCTAGGGGGCACCAGAGTAGCCAATTCATCGGAGCATAATTCATTGAAGTATTTATAAAACAAGCACAAGGATGCTACATTGCGGCGATGGGACAGAGGCTGGAGCTTAGTTGACAGTGAGGGACCTATTAGGTTGGCGATTCTGTTTTGGACCTTGTGAATGAGGGAGAGACTAGTAGATGATGCACCAGCCCAGATGTGACAACAATACTCCATGCATGGCCGAATGGTGGCTTTGTAGAGATACAGGATAATGTCAGGTGTGAGGAGTTTACTAGCACGGTAGAGAAAGCAACCCTTCTTTGCGGCAGCCTTGGCAATGTCTTCGATGTATTTATTCCAATTCATGTTACCTGTGAAGGTTAGGCCGAGGAGTTTGAATGATGAACTCTCAGGTAGGGTGTTATTTGCCATGACAATCGGTGGTTGAAAAGGTTCCTTGTAGTTATTGAAGGAAAGGAGTTTTGTCTTTGCGGTATTAAAAGTTACCAACCATTTATGACCCCATTCCACTACAGCCTGGAGGTCATTTTCTAAACATTCAGCCATTGTATCGGATATGATTGCGTCGGTTTTGCCAAGATGGCGAGAGTAAAGTGTTGTGTCATCAGCAAATAAACCAATCTCATACTCTATGCCATCAGGGAGATCGTTTATATAGATCAGGAACAACAAGGGTCCAAGGATAGATCCCTGGGGTACACCAGCATTTATGTCATGTTGCTTAGATGAACGGCCATCGAGGACAACCTGGATTTTTCTTTTGTCTAGGAAGGATCTAATTATATCAAGTAATTGCCGAGTAATACCGTATCATCGTATTTTCAGGAGGAGCCCTTTATGTCATACCTTGTCAAAGGCCTTGGATATATCAAGCGCTACTGCCCTAGCTTCACCTGCCTTGTTGAGTGTATGATACATGCGTTCAGAGATGACCGTTAGGATGTCTGCAGTAGATCGTGCTTGTCTAAATCCATACTGGCGGTCAGAAAGAAGTTAAGCATTAACTAAGTGTCGTACTATCGCTAGATTGATTAAGGATTCAAAGATGTTTGCAAAGATCGGCAGCAGACTGATACGGCGATAGTTCTGGGGATCGGTTCTATTTCCAGAATTCTTGTAGACTGGTACCACAGAGGCAATTTTCCAGCTATCGGGGAAGCAAGATTCAGCTAGACACTTATTGTAAAGTTTGGAGAGGACAGGGGCCAGTTCAGCAGAGAATTTCTTTATTACTATTGTGGGTATACGATCAGGCCCACAAGCTTCGGAGGTGTCAAGGTTTTTTATGATGTCTCTAACCTGGAATGGGGTGATGGCCAGGTTATCAAGTGTGGCTTCGGTCAGCAAAGGGAATTTGGGGAGGGGGTGGTTATCTGAGTCCGAAGTAGAGTTAGAAGTTAAGCGCTGAGCAAGTAGTTCAGCCTTATCAGTGGCCGTGCAAACGACATCATTGTGGTTTGATAGTGGGGGAATCGTTGATTGACCATTATTCACTACACTAATGTAGATTTTCCAGAAGTCGCGAGTACCTAATTTCTGTGACTGGATGCGTTTTTCTGTTAACTCAATAAACCTTCTCTTTGCTTCACCTATCACGGCCTTGCAATTATTTCTTGACTCTATAAATTTATTTTTATTAGTAGCTGACTTATGTCGGCCGAATTTACGGAATGCTTGTTCCCTTTCAGAAATGGCAGCTGCACATTCCGAGGTGAACCATTGAGGAGAGTGAGGCTTGCTAAATAATTTTCGCATGGGGACATAGGCTTCAATGCCTACTTTGACCGATTCAGTTAATTCGTTTGCACACTGATTGGCAGGGAGTGAGAAGGTTTCCCTCCATGGGGCGTCACTGATGTGATCTCTGATTGACTCAAAATCAGCCCACTCGTAGTATCTTGTTGTTTTGAGCAACGGTTCATCAGCTTTTGGACGACCTTTTAGGGTGATATGTATCATTAGCACAATGTGATCAGCACTCCCGAGTGGGCTATGGTCTTTCGTCACACAAGCGTCGGGCATCGAGGTCAAGAAAAGGTCTAGAAGTGAGGCTTGTTTGTCTATTCGATCAGGGATGCGGGTCGGAAAATCGACAGTCTGAGAGAGGGAGTGAGCTAAGGAGAAATTATACGTAGAATTGTCGACTGCGTCAGTAAGGCTGGAGAATCCTAACCAGTCACGGTGGTGGGCATTAAAATCCCCAAATACATGTATGTAGGCATTCGAGTCAATTAAGAGTGCTCTATCTATGCTTACATAGACAGAGTTTAGCAGAGTACAGTCCTGGGTCGACGGGGAGCGGTATAATTTATTCTTTTCCTTTTCTATGTATTGTTTCCTTACATTTATTCTGTTTCAATACATATGTTCCTTTCTTTCGAATCCCGTTAGGTTTTATTATTTTTTTAATTTTAATATCATAGGGATTATTGAGACGGCTTTTCCCATCTTGGATGTTATTCGCACATTTGTCGACCTCGGGAATCTATGAGAAATTTCGAACAGAATCTTCATTTTATCCACGGGTATCATTTTTTTCTTACTTCCATCCATGACCGTACACATAGTGTGTTGCAGTTAAATCCGACATTTGACGAAGCATAAACGAAATACCAGGAGGTGCGGAGGAGCGTAGTCAAGTCCTGGATCGACAATATCGCCGCCAGACACCCCTGTGTCTTCTAGCAGGACTCCGCTCCCGCACTCAATGCTAAGTAAACCCAGGCCTAGTTTCTCAACAATGTTTGTAACCATTTGTTGCTGGACTCGAGTCCTCACTCCTCACGCAACTGCAACCTCTTTCGCTATTTCTTTTTGGTCGTGATAGAGGAAAGTCCAACAAGCACGCCCACAACACGGTCGATCTCTGAAGGCTGGCATTTGTGGATGCATTTATCGTTAGAGATAAGGGCATGGCTACCAAAAGCGTGTTACTCCTTTCGCGCTTCATTTGAGATGGTCTTCGACCCCGACGGCGGCCATATATAAAAATAATGTAGTATATAACTATAATAGAGTATATAACAATAATGTAGTATATAAAAGTTATGTATATAAAATAATGTAGTATTTAAAAATAATGTAATATTTAAAAATAATGTATATAAAAATAATGTAGTATATAAAAGTAATGTGGTATATAAAAATAATGTATATAAAAACAATGTAGTATATACAAATAATGTAGTATATAAAAATAATGTAGTATTTAAACGTTATGTATATAAAATAATGTAGTATTTAAAAATAATGTATATAAAAATAATGTAGTATATAAAATAATGTAGTATATAAAATAACGTAGTATATGAAAATAATGTAGTATATAACAATAATAGAGTATATAACAATAATGTAGTATACAAAAGTTATGTATATAAAATAATGTAGAATTTAAAAATAATGTATATAAAATAATGTAGTATATAAAATAATGTAGTATATGAAAATCATGTAGTATTTTAAAATAATGTAGTATATAAAATAATGTAGTATAAAAAAATAATATAGTATTAAATAATGTAGTATATAAAAATAATGTAGTATATAAAATAATGTATATAAAATAATGTAGTATATAAAGATAATGTAGTATATGAAAATAATGTTGTATTTTAAAATAATGTAGTATATAAAATAATGTATATAAAATAATGTAGTATATAAAATAATGTAGTATATGAAAATAATGTAGTATTTTAAAATAATGTAGTATATAAAAATAATGTATATAAAATAATCTAGTATATAAAAATAATGTAGTATATACAATAATGTAGTATATAAAAGTCATGTATATAAAATAATATAGTATTAAAAAATTATGTATATAAAAATAATGTAGTATATAAAAAGATCTAGTATATAAAATAATGTATATAAAAATAATGTAGCATATAAAAATAATGTAGTATATACAAATAATGTATATAAAATAAAGTAGTATATAAAAATAATGTAGTATATAAAAATAATGTAGTATATAAACTAATGTAGTATATAAAATAATGTAGTATAAAAAATAATGTAGTATATAAAATAATGTAGTATATAAAATAATATAGAATTAAAAAATTATGTATATAAAAATAATGTAGTATATAAAAATAATGTAGTATATAAAAATAATTTAGTATATAAAAATAATGTATATAAAAATAATGTAGTATATAAAAATAATGTAGTATATAAAAATAATGTAGTATATAGTAATAATGGAGTATTTTAAAATAATGTAGTATATAAAAATAATGTAGTATATTAAAATAATGTAGTATATACAATAATGTAGTATATAAAAGTCATGTATATAAAATAATATAGTATTAAAAAATTATGTATATAAAAATAATGTAGTATATAAAAAGATCTAGTATATAAAATAATGTATATAAAAATAATGTAGTATATACAAATAATGTATATAAAATAAAGTAGTATATAAAAATAATGTATATAAAAATAATGTAGTATATAAAAATAATGTAATATTTAATAATAATGTATATAAAAATAATGTAGTATATAAAAAATATGTATACAAAAATAATGTAGTATATAGAAATTATGCAGTAGTAAAAATAATGTATATAAAAATAATGTAGTATATAAAGATGATGTAGTATATAAAATAATGTATAATGAAAATAATGTATATAAAAATAATGTATATAAAAATAATGTATATAAAAATAATGTAGTATATAAAGATGATGTAGTATATAAAATAATGTATATAAAAATAATGTATATAAAAATAATGTATATAAAAATAATGTAGTATATAAAAATAATGTATATAAAAATAATGTAGTATATAAAGATGATGTAGTATATAAAATAATGTATATAAAATAATGTATATAAAAATAATGTATATAAAAATAATGTAGTATATAAAGATGATGTAGTATATAAAATAATGTATAATGAAAATAATGTAGTATATACAAATAATGTAGTATATAAAGATGATGTAGTATATAAAATAATGTATATAAAAATAATGTATATAAAAATAATGTATATAAAAATAATGTAGTATATAAAGATGATGTAGTATATAAAATAATGTATAATGAAAATAATGTATATAAAAATAATGTATATAAAAATAATGTAGTATATAAAGATGATGTAGTATATAAAATAATGTATAATGAAAATAATGTATATAAAAATAATGTATATAAAAATAATGTAGTATATAAAGATGATGTAGTATATAAAATAATGTATAATGAAAATAATGTATATAAAAATAATGTATATAAAAATAATGTAGTATATAAAGATGATGTAGTATATAAAATAATGTATATAAAAATAATGTATATAAAAATAATGTATATAAAAATAATGTAGTATATAAAGATGATGTAGTATATAAAATAATGTATAATGAAAATAATGTATATAAAAATAATGTATATAAAAATAATGTAGTATATAAAGATGATGTAGTATATAAAATAATGTATAATGAAAATAATGTATATAAAAATAATGTATATAAAAATAATGTAGTATATAAAGATGATGTAGTATATAAAATAATGTATAATGAAAATAATGTATATAAAAATAATGTATATAAAAATAATGTAGTATATAAAGATGATGTAGTATATAAAATAATGTATATAAAAATAATGTATATAAAAATAATGTATATAAAAATAATGTAGTATATAAAGATGATGTAGTATATAAAATAATGTATATAAAAATAATGTATATAAAAATAATGTATATAAAAATAATGTAGTATATAAAGATGATGTAGTATATAAAATAATGTATAATGAAAATAATGTATATAAAAATAATGTATATAAAAATAATGTAGTATATAAAGATGATGTAGTATATAAAATAATGTATAATGAAAATAATGTATATAAAAATAATGTATATAAAAATAATGTAGTATATAAAGATGATGTAGTATATAAAATAATGTATAATGAAAATAATGTATATAAAAATAATGTATATAAAAATAATGTAGTATATAAAGATGATGTAGTATATAAAATAATGTATATAAAAATAATGTATATAAAAATAATGTATATAAAAATAATGTAGTATATAAAGATGATGTAGTATATAAAATAATGTATAATGAAAATAATGTATATAAAAATAATGTATATAAAAATAATGTAGTATATAAAGATGATGTAGTATATAAAATAATGTATATAAAAATAATGTATATAAAAATAATGTATATAAAAATAATGTAGTATATAAAGATGATGTAGTATATAAAATAATGTATAATGAAAATAATGTATATAAAAATAATGTATATAAAAATAATGTAGTATATAAAGATGATGTAGTATATAAAATAATGTATAATGAAAATAATGTATATAAAAATAATGTATATAAAAATAATGTAGTATATAAAGATGATGTAGTATATAAAATAATGTATAATGAAAATAATGTATATAAAAATAATGTATATAAAAATAATGTAGTATATAAAGATGATGTAGTATATAAAATAATGTATATAAAAATAATGTATATAAAAATAATGTATATAAAAATAATGTAGTATATAAAGATGATGTAGTATATAAAATAATGTATAATGAAAATAATGTAGTATATACAAATAATGTAGTATATAAAATAATGTAGTATTTAAAAACAATGTATATGAAAATGATATAGTATATAAAAATAATGTTGTATTATTAAAAAATATTGTATATAAAATTAATGTAGTATATAAAAATAATGTATATAAAAATTATGTATATAAAAATAATATATTATATAAAAATAATGTATATAAAAATAATGTATATAAAAACAATGTAGTATATACAAATATTGTGGTATATAAAAATAATGCAGTATATAAAAATGTGGTATATAAAAATAATGTAGTATATAAAAATAATGTATATAAAAATAATGTAGTATATAAAAATAATATAGTATATAAAAATAATGTATATAACAATAATGTATATAAAATAATGTGGTATATAACTGTTGCTTAATAAACGATCGGATCTCTTTATATACAACTTTTCATTGCCTATTTCGTTTTCTTTTTGTCAAGTGTTTTATTTTGCTGCAACCCCCAGTAAGTCCTAAGTAATTTTTATGATATTCTCAGTTAGCATCGTTTGTAGTGATCATTAAACCTTCAATCTCCAAAAGACGGTCATTTAGAACTGGTTATGCTTAACACCTATATTCGTTGCGCCACGTATCAAAAAGTAGAATAGTAGTTCGATCAATCTAAATAATCTAAATAATGTAGTATATAAAAATAATGTAGTATATAAAAAATAATGTAGTATATAAAAATAAGGTAGTATATAAAAATAATGTAGTATATAAAATAAAAAAGTTCTTCGGCTGTGGAAAACATTACTGCAGAACTGTTTCCCTATGGATTGCAACATAGTTGTTTTCAAATACAATGGCAACAAATACTGGTCATAAATGTTTCCATAATGATCCAACTTAGTTCATTATTTTTAATACTACTATAGTGTGTACTTAATCTTTCAGAGCGCAATTTTTCGATTTTATTAACCCTTATCCTTGAGTGACTCATAGCCTTGATAAACGGTGACTCAATAGTATGAAAAGCATTTTCACCTGTATCCTCGCAGATTGAATGGGTGCACGTTAAGAATGTGCATTATTGTTCCTGTTCTAACCTGATTTTTTTTCTCTTTGACTTTCTATGTTTCGGAAGAACAACTACAGATTGTGAACGAAAGAAGTATACGATTATGAGACGAAGGAAGTGTCATCAGACAGACAACATACAGACAAACAATGAAACATAAATAAGTAAAGACAAACAATACGTATTCATAGACTCCCAACACCTGCGAAATAGTAATAACATAAAAGTAACAGAAATATTTCCCAGGTAAATTCTTTAGGAACGGTACAAGGATGTAGATTGAAAATAAAACCTTTGAAAATATTGTGTGTAAATAGATATGCGTATCTGGTTCTATTGTGTGCGTATGTGTGTATTTCTCTGTCTGCGATCGAAAGAGAGGGCAATATATATATATATATATATATATATATTTATATATACATATATATATATATATATATATATATATATATATATATATATATATATATATATATATATATAGAGAGAGAGAGAGAGAGATAGAGAGAGAGAGAGAGGGGGAAGAGAGAGGGGAGAGAGAGGGGAGAAAGAGAGAGGGATAATTTGTGTATTCATTAATAGAAACATGAAGTATGAAAGAAGCGATACCTATTGAAAAGTATGGATAACGACACATGATCAGCGGTTCATTTCTTTACGCGTCGCCATTTTGAAAGGATCTTCAGACGTGTTAAATAGAAAACACGAAACGGCAAATATCTACATTGAGTAACGCGCCGAATAGCACAAAATAAACTCTATGCCGTCTTTATTTTTGCAAAAAGCTAGTGACTGATTAGATCTATTAAAGGAATTCATAAATAAATAAGAATATGGTACGCGAGACAGATAAAACTGATCTGAACGTGTATAATACATGCCGTCTGTTTTAAGAATGGGAGAAAGGATGACAGTATTGAAACGTCCCGATGACAATAATAAAGACTCGCCCAATCAGTCCACGCGTTTCTCGATAAAAAAATATCCTTATGAATGTCACGTAGAATGATATTCCGCTTAACTTACTGATATCTGATTCGGTGAAAGTTAAATTTGAATAGAGGGAGCATGTTTTATTGTGATATTTAATCTATCAGATATTGTTCTAGGCTAACTGGGTTGTACATCTATTTAAAATAAACTAACCCACTGATACACTGTTTGTAAAGAAATATAATTCAGACACTTCGGAGTTCGGACACTTAATGTGGAACCAAAAAGGAGTGACAGTTATATTTACCTTCTGTTCTACCCAGTGTAAAACTGATTAAAAAGAAATAAATAGAAATTATGAAGGGATTAAAAAGCGAGACAATTCAAATCGTATATTGAAAGAGAATTGTGATCTTACCTAAGAAACGTATTCTTCTACCAGACACGTTAATATATTTTAGTAAAATTAAAAACTCAAGCGTTTAACTTTCTGCATAGGAAAAGTTGATGCATCATCGAAACTAACAATTCTATAACGTTACAAACCCGTGATTTACGTGTCAATAATCCCGATAAAACAATGGCTCGAAAATGACGACGGTTGAAAGAGTTGCACTTAATGAAACTTTCGTTTTTCCCAAACAAGGCATATTGCCATTTAAACGTAAGAAATTGGACAGCAAGATATTTATTCACATTACATTTAAGTTTCTGCATGTTGGTACGGTCGAGAAAAAGGTAACAGGGAGGGAATTCCAAAGTCAAGCAGTCTGAGAACCTATTAGAGAAGGAAATATTTCCGCATGTTCAACAGTGAAGGGGTAGGATTTTGCTACAAATCGGGTGGGTCTATGGTATTTACGTTGAGGGTTGCAAGTTCAGTAAGTTCATCGGAGCACACTCCGTGGAAGTACTTGTAAAACAAGCACGGAGATGCAACATTGCGGCGAGGCGACACCGGTTTGGGCTTGACAGGAAGTGCTGGGCCCACCAGGTTAGAAATTCTTTTTGAACCCTGTCCAAGAGGGGGGAAGCTAGTAGTTGCTGCAGTAGTCCAGATGTGGTAAAAATACTCAATGTATGTGCGAATTGTGGCTTTATGGAGATATATGATAGTTTCTTCATCGGGTGGAGACTCTCATAGTGGGTTACATTGTCAAAACATCGACGGAAGAATCAGTTACATTTGGTATCTTTAGTCCTGCCGACTGAGTTTCAAGTGTGTACGTGAACCCCAAAGAAACGATACAGGATAAAACTAATGTATAATGTCAACTAGAGATGGGCGGTTTTACCGAAAAAACGCGTTTTTTCGGTTTCGTCTCCATACCGAATACCGAATCGGTTTTGATTTTTTTAAACCGTAACCGTTCGGTATTGTGTTTTTACTACAGTAAGCCACCATATATAAGGAAACACGGTTGAAAAGATTTTCCGATTTGAATAAAATGGAATATTACCAAAAAAGTTATATTAGTAAGAGGGCAGATGAACAAATATATGATACAAACATTTAATTGACTTGTAGGAAGAAATCTTTGTTTACAGTTTGTTTATCATTAACATTTTGAATTTTCAAATGAAAAAAAAGAGAAATACGACAGACAACATGACATCGTATTTTTAGCATTTTCAAATGAAAAAGAAAAAATCAAACGCGTTCCGTATGATGTCGAAAATCTATTTTATTCACAATATTTCATTTCATCATCATTTTTGCTTAATTTTATTTGTAAAATTATTTTGTTTGTTTAAATAAATTTTCGTTTTTTAACTTCTTGCATTTCTGAGTTATATTTTAGCTTCTGATGGGTTAAAGAAATCTTTCATGAATCTTTGGTCACTGTTTTAACGAGTTAACTGTTGAAAAGGTATCAGAACTTTGATTACAACAGTCAACACCTTAAAACTTACGAATAGGCTATATTGCCGGTCCCGGCAAAATAACGAATCCTGCGTTATTTTGCCGGTTCATGTATATTTAACTAAATTGTTAAACATACATACGGCACAATAATGAGGCTTACGTTATTTTGCCGGCTCGTGTTTATTCAACTATAAATTTTTTTTATTATTATTTAAATTCATTTTTTTGTATTATTTAAAACTTTATCAAACGAAATTTTATTTATAATTTAAAACTTTGCCTGATTGTTATTTTTTGTTTTTTTTATTTAAAACTTTGCCTGATTGATTTTTTTTGTTTGTTTTTAATTAAACTTTGCCTAATTGTTTTTTTGTATAATTTAAAACTTTATTAAGCGACAATATATTTTAAAATAACGATAAAATTAATTTTTACTTCCGGTTGATTCGATTAGGAGTAAACTCTTCAAAATTACGACTTATTTTATGATTTCATTGAAAGAACATTTTAAAATAGAAACTGTTTAAATCCAGTGATTTTCTGTATATTTTAACATTATCGAAGTTTTTCTTCATAAAGAAAATCAGAATTTTACATTAAAATCTTTCATTTGTAAAGCACCTTTTTAACAAGTTAATTCAACAACTTAATAACTTCATTATTTTTAAAAGTTTGGCTTTGGTTCAAGGATTACGAAGCAACACCTATTAAAGCACATTTTTAACAAGTTAATTCAACAAGTAAATGTTACCAAACGCTACATAAATCATTCTTCTACCTACCTGTATAAGTTTATTTGTTTATTTTATTATTTATTTTTATTTAAAAAAATCATTTATCAAAATAAATAATAAAATAAACAAATAAACTTATACAGGTAGGTAGAAGAATAATTTATGTTGCCTTTGGTAACATTTATTTGTCGCTTATTTTTTTCTTTATATATAACTTTCCTTAATTTCAATTACTTAAATCGAGAGCAGACTTAGTAATGTTGGGAAAATTCATCAACATTAATTATATTATGAAAAGTAACTAAATAAAAATAAACCGAAAAGAAAAATAGTATTTTTTTTAATAATAAAGGTAAAATATCCATTTTAAAATGATTGCGATTGTTTGGTTCATTTGAGCCACGCCTACTGGTGCCCGTGGTATCTCCGGCTCCCGTGGCGGGTATAAAAAGTGCTGCCGCTTCACAATATTTGTTTGTAAAACAATTCAACCTTGGATTAAAATGTGTAGCAGTTGAAAATAAAAATTAATTGAATGAACGAAAATATTAGAGACAATTAGATTCTTTAGCCGGATTTCAGATGCTTGTGTACGAATGGGGTCCCAATATTTTCGTCTGCAAACAGCAATTCGTAAATAAATTACATCAGATACGCTTTACAGCAACTGAAATCCGACTAAATAATCTAATTGTCTCTAATATTTCCGTTCATTAAATTATTTTACTTTTAATGTTATTTTGTATTAAAAGCAGATATTTCTTAAACCGACACAATAGGGCAGGTCGATTTTATTTTATTTCTTTAACCGACACAACTGATGATGAAAACAAATTGTTTTTAAATATTTGCCCTTATTTATTTCATTACCTTTTCTTTCGCAAGGCTATAACAATTAGGTTTTTTAAAAAAAATGAACCGGCATAATAACGATCCCTTTACATTAGTAAATAATTATTGTGCCGGGCGTCACTGTATTTTAACAATTTAGTTAAATATACATGAACCGGCAAAATAACGCAGGAATCGTTATGATCGTTATGATCATGGAGAATGATTCAGTCACAAAATTATCGAAACAGTGGCATAATTCAACTAAAGGTTGAAAAGTAACTAATCATCACACAAGAGAATGAATAGCTTCCATAGTAAAAAATTTTTTTTCAAAAAAACCGAAAAACCGAACCGTAAACCGAGGTTTTATGTGAAAAAAAACGAAACCGATACCGAAACCAAAATTTCAAAACCGCCCAACTCTAATGTCAACTAATATATATAGTGACAATCATATATATATTAAGTGGCAATCATATACCCCAGACACCAATGTTCTAGAGCAAGCTGGAGTGCCGAGCATAGACGTGCGTAGTATACGTTGTCAAACGCACTGGGCAGGGAACTTAGTTACGTTGGGAGACTAGTACCTCACAAAGCAACGGTTATATAGTTAACCGCTGCATAGAAAACGTTCGAGATACAAATCTAACTTGCGTTTTAAAGATGTAATATGAAAACAACCTGAACACCCTTGATATGAACGTGGAGAACTGGAGAGTATGTCTTTGGAGCGATCGGTCTGGCACAAGTGTATGTATGACGGCTGTGTCAGATTTGAGGCAAAGCGTATAGAGTACTCTACCTTTAAACGTACTTTGCAGAAGCAATCAGTGCCAAACGTCCCATCCATATATCAACCTTGCTAGTTGTGTCGTTTATGTGGTAGAGTCTGTCTGTCAAGAGCTAGTTTACTGATTCACATGAAATCTAATAGAACGAGCCTTTTTAGGCTCGTTCTATGAGATCTCATTGGAAGTGTCAAACAGGAGTTTAGTATAGGTACATACGAACGGAAACTAGTGGCCTTGTGTGTCATATCTGCAGAAAGACTTGTAAAAATAAGTCGGGCCTGCTAAGCAATTTGAGTTCCCGCAACTGGACATTGCAATCTTGTAGGGATAGACTTTTTGTGTAAAGAAGTGGCAATTATGATATATATATATATATATATATATATATATATATATATATATATATTGTATATAAAGTAGAAGTGTCTCTGTGTGTATGTCATTATGTTTGTATGTCTGCAAAAGGCTCCCGAGTTACTCGACACACCGTAAGATTGGCGCTTTCTGAATTGTCCACCTTTCGGAAGAGATATATCGAAGAATTTAAAAGAAACATCGATTTTCTCATATAGAACGAACCTAAACGTGTGACGGGGCACCCTAAATTTGTTTGCCTATTGACAGATCGTACGTTTTGCACATGTGCAACGTGCCAGATACAGCCCGGATTAAAACGACGTTTAAGTGAATTATTTTTTTCTAGCTTTAATTTTCTATTGCTTTGGGGCATTAGGTAAATACCAAGGACCGAGTCCGAGAGGTTAATGGTTCAATCCCCACCGACTTCAATTTTTTTAACGGTGACTTAAGTATACATCTAAACAGGCGGACGTCCATGGAAGACAGAGTTACACTTTTGCCCCGAGCAACGGGATGAATGGGCGAGCAGGAACACAGTAGGAAGAGAGAGAGGGGTGCCAACCAGGGTGAGGGTGGCGGGTATGAGAGGACGACTAGGTAAGAGACAGCTTTTGTCAAAGGCAACCGAGGAAAAGAGAACTATTGTTACAATTTTTCCTGCAGATAGGGAGAGGAAAACGGAGAAGAGACCTTGGCAATGCTGGGTACCCCTGTTAGTAAATATATATATATATATATATATATATATATATATATATATATATATATATATATATATATATATATATATATATATATATATTAAAATTATCATTCACAAACGTATACGTTTCATCCTCATAGAATTATCACACACAATTTTAACTTAAATTAGAGCGCTCTAAGTAAGAGGCCAACTTTAACAGCTATATGGTAAGCCGAGAAATAAACGCAATTTGTCATATATATATATATATATATATATATATATATATATATATATATATATATATATACATTTATATATATATATATATGTGTGTGTGTATTTTTATTAACATTTAGAATTTGTATCTATTTTCAAAAATTAATTTCATAACATTAAGTAATTATAATAGATCAATAGTGTAAGGCCAGAGCTATTCTATTTTCAAATATTTTTTTATCTAATTTTATACCATTTCAATGTTATAAAAAACAGATTCACGTCATTTAACAACATTCATTTTTTTATTCAGCATACAATTGTTTCGGCAAACACGAATTAATTTTTAAAATGCTACTGTACATTTATTTCGATTAGAGCCTAAATAACAATCAGTACTATTTATCAATATTATATTTATTTATATATATATATATATATATAAGATTTAAATATTGTATTAAATTATATATTATTGAATAATCGTTTAATAATAATCTATCGTGAAAATATAAAGCTCAATAAATCTCCCCCCACTGATTGATAACAATAATTTTGCTAGTCAACCTGACAATGCAGTTCTATCTCCCCCTAATTTTTACTTAGATATACGTCCGATAGGGGGAGCATATTTGTGTGCATATATATACATGCGTAGACTTTCTCCGGTATCTGTGTTTGTGTGTGTGAGAGTGCGGGTATGTATGTGTATTTGTATGTTGGTGTATATATGAATATGTATGTGCATCTGAATGTATGTATATGTATGTGTGTATATATATGTATATATATATATGTATATGTGTGTATGTATGTATGAATTTATGTACGTATGTGCATACTATGTGTATATGGATGTATATATGTTGTGTATGTGTGTATCTATATATGTATATGTTCGAGTGTGTATATATGCGCACCTGCCTAGTGTCAGAGAATATCCCACATGACAGCCCTATATGTATTTATCCACATGCATGCGTGTGAGATGTGTATATCGATGTTCACATATCGGTCGCTCCAGGAACATTTAGCTGGCTTGTGCATTTATACTTGAATTCACGGTGAAATTCGACCATAGTCTGACTTTGTTGCCCCGCAGAGGATACTTTTGATTAACCTGCCTAAACCAATAAGAACTTACAGACCCCAAATACGATCTATCTTTGTAAATTAAAATGTCTTTAAGTAAACCTATTTTTGAAAAGATTAGAAAATAAATTTCTTGAAGAAAAAATCTTTGGAAAATAATTATTACCTCAAGATGTTCTTTTAATAACATTTTCAAGATAACTTTAAAACAATAACTCTAGCATTTAACCATTAAATCGCCAAGACAAGCACTCATTTTCTTCAAATTCCCTTCATATCCTTCTAATGTACACCCACCCCTTATATAAATTTATTAACTGAGGCGAAGTATAAACAACTTCCTTCCCCAATCATAAATACCGTACAGCTTGACGCTGACCGTCTAAGCTCTCATCACCCATACCCTAACCCTCATTCTGATAGGTAGTTAAAAAGAAAATGTAAAAAGATATATTTACACAAGGGTATATACGCGTATATTTTATATACGTAAGTGTATATATGTATGTATCTGTGTGTGTGGATATATATATATATATATATATATATATATATATATGAGTATGTATACATACCAGTCCACCCATCTTTGATTCCATACACCCCTGCCGCATCCGTTGCCCTCCACTACCAACAGCTAATATTCCTATCCATCCCAGCAGGCAAATAGTTATTTTTGCCACCGCCTACAAGCAACACATTCAATCCGCACCGGCTTCAAAAATACCGGATCTAAATCCATGTCTATAACCTATCGATACACTGATCAACCAGGGAGCTACAGGTTTCCGTAATGCACACTTTGATATATGCCAAACTTAATTCTAAACCCTGTGAAATGGATAATTCCAATAACAAACTACTACACAGACAAGATAAATGGACGTTTCCAATTACCGTCTAAATATCAGCCTCTTAACAACAACATTTGGATTCCTCAACAATTTGAGTATTAATCTTTTTGAAACAGTAATTTCCAATATAACAGCTGTTTTATTTTTGACGTGTTTTTTTACGGTGTCCACCCTGACTCTACACTCTCATCTCAACATAAGACTCTTTACCTTTTGGTCTTTATTTTGTTTTATTTATGTGAAATGTTTAATGTTGCCGATAATATTTACAATTACATTGTCGTTTTTTTTTCTATCGTCTGATGAAAATAGTTTATCTTTGAAATTCCATGGATTGAAGAATATAAAACGTCTTGCTCTGAACTTTTGATGTTCTGATAAATATTGTATCGTAATAATTTTTTATTCTCATCTCTCATTACTAGAATTTATATATATATATATATATATATATATATATATATATATATATAAATTTTAAGTAAATAATATTCAATTATTTTTACCTACATACGCCAGCGTTTCAGGCTTACGCTCTCATCAGTGTAGGGATGCAACTCTTAGACGGTCGCACGCTTCGAACCTACTCAACCTAGACTCTGTAATCAAGCGTTTTAACAATTAGGGCACGTGTCATTACTGCATTCAAGAACGGAATTTAAGTTCTATTTATGCGAAGGGCGGCATATCTAGAAAGACATACTAAAAATGCTACGAACGTTGTCGAAACAGTCGATTTTTAACTTCCCAAACATAGCTCACCTTCAATTTTATTTAAGGGGCTTATAACAATATCATTTTTTAGTAAATAATATTAAATTATTTTTACCAACATATTGAGGCAAACATTATTAAATAACACAGAGTGTTTTTACTTGATCAGATTTTTTTTGATTTATTCAATCTTCCGAATGGTTCATTTAGTGTTTCGGTCAAATTACTGTATTTAAGATCCATGGGTTTCTTGTTCAATATTCTTCCATATTTCGCGAGTACTTTCGATTTGATTCGTCAAAGCATCTTCAGGCGGTGTTAATTCTGGTTACTTAAAAATATGTCTTTACTGTTGATGTTTTTTTTAAATTATTATAATGGCCAGTAATTTACAACTTAAAAAGAGAGTCCATAATATTGAGATGTTAGATGAGAGCGTGATTACGTTCTAAGCGCGTGCAAGATTCAAAAGCCAATTCAATATAGTCAAATATGCCGTAATCGATAACCTCAAACTCAACAAAATAATTAGGGATTATAAACCTAGTTATGTAACCACTTTTATAATCCCTAATTATTTTGTACCGTAAAAATCTATAAACCCAACTCCCTTCTCCGCCCTATAATTTCTGACGTCACTACTCCTATAGATCAATTAACCAACAAAATTAAAGAACTAATAAATCCTTATTTACCAAGTAAATACATTGTAAAATCTACCCATGAACTGATACAGATACTCCAAGCCCCCCCCCCAAACAGATAATAAAATTACCGCTTCACTTGACGCTGAAAGATTATTTACAAATGTCCCAGCACACAACACAATTGATATAATTATTAATAACATATACAATAATCCATCTTTCCCTTCACTCAAAAAAGATCCTAAAATACTTTTAAAATTATCATTAATTTGCACAACTGAAATCCCTTTCTACGACCATGAGGGAAACACCTATACCAAAATTGACAATGTTTCTATAGGATCGGTCCTCCGACCCACCTTCAATAATTTTTATAGGACTGACCTCGAAAATGAAATATTTAATATAATTACTAAATCCTTCGATCATGCTTGCTATGTTGATGATATCCTTATTTTAGCAGACAATAATGATGAGATAAAAAAAAAAAAAACTACAAGACATTTTTCAAAATAACTATGTACTTACATTCACCCATGATCTTAATGTTAATAACAAAATTCTGTTTTAGATGTTCTCATTGACTTTAACAATGACGCATTTATCACGTCTTCCTATAAAAAACCTACCTCTTTTAATACATGCATTTTAAGTTATAAAAGCGAATGCCTATATCGATAGAAAATTGCAATGATTAAACATCTATTAAACCGTGCAAAGCTAATCTCTTCAAACAAAAAAATATTCCTTAACGAATTAAACAACATTAAGCAATTCTTAATTTATAATCAATTTCCCAATTATATTGTAGACCTCTGTAGACCTATTGTAGACCTCTGTAGACCTATTGTAGACCTCTGCGTTGGCATTGTCTAGATCTCGGTTGTGATAGTCTACTTCAATTGAGGAATAGTCTTGGAGAAGGTTTTGATAGGCATAATCTTTGAGATAACCCCACATATACAAATCTGAAGATTAAGGTCCGGGGAGTGCGACGCACAAACCCCAATTTAACCCAATCGATTTCAATCCTCTCAAGGTGTTGTTCATCTTCAACTTACCATGTCATTAACTCATATCCTGGAGCTAACTCTGGCCTTGATAAGCGGTGACTCATTAGTATAAAAAAAAATACCGTGACGGAAGGACGACAAGCTATTTATAAATCCATGGCAAACCGACGATAATGTCATTTCAAAATTAAGTGTGACAGACCGACGAAAATCCTTCTATAAACTTTAGCACGACAGACCGACGAAAATGTTATTTCAAAATTAAGCGTGACAGACCGATGAACATCCTTCTATAAACTTTAGCACGACAGACCGACGAAAATGTTATTTCAAATAAATGCGTGGCAGAGACACGGACATATTAATCGTTATATCAAGAATTTCAGACGTATGCACAATAAGAGTTGGCTATTCAATCTACGCGTTTAATACGAAGCGTGACAGAAGTATTCCGAAGAGATAAGAGGGAACACATCAACTTGATCACCGTAGACGGGTCAATATACTGATTGACACCCGAAAATTACAAAATTTTGTTTTTTGGTGTTTTTTTTGCTAGGTTTGTTCTAGTCTACAACATGCTAAAAGTCGAACAAGATCAGATTATGGGAAAGAGGTCCAAATTTCGAATATGACATATTTTTCAAGTCATTTTCCATTTAAATGTGTAGCACTAACTCGGTCAGTTTTCATGATAAATCAATACATCGTGGATGTTTATGCAGGTTTTCAGGGTCAATCCTCCACATAAAAGGGTTATCGTTGATGCCAAATAAAACCTTATACAATATCAAGAGGTATCCTACGCCCATAACCATTGTTGCATCCACCTTGATTCACTTACGTCACAGTACCTTTTCAAAACTTTTCACTCCTCATAATTATCTTCCACTGAATCAGTTTTCATAGTGTAGAAATTCCGTCTTGGCAATGTCCATATGCACTGGTACATTCAAGTTCATGCCTCCTGCAGGTACACATTAGGGTATTGCACCCTTCCGAACGGTTGCAATGAATTATCTGAGTAAGTGCATCTGAAGCAGCGCTTTTGTCTGCCATAACTGGAAGAAGTTTGTCGATTTCCACCTTCTACCCCACTCAAATAGTACCATCTCATCTACTCCATAATCTGCTAGTAAGTCCGTAAAGAATGAAATTTACTAGCAGAGGGCGTTGGTGGAAGTCGTACTACCGTAACGAAGTATTAGCTCTCGCAAATTTCTTGCAGAGCATATTGTATCTATAAGATGACATGGAATCCTTCTGATCCGCATTGAACAAAGCTATCATTGCATTACACTCATTGGTTTCCACAACATCATGGACTTTGCTTTGGTAAAGAGAATACTTTTGATTAGTCTGTCATTGTCTTATCTCTTGACGATTCGTTGAAACCCAACTGTTTTCTTATTTCAAATACCCTGGACACTGAATCGCACCACGTAAAGGCGTACAGGAACAGATAATTACAAAGTGCTTCGCCAAGCAGCGGCTTGAGGACCTTGATTTAGTAGACGATTTCTGATAGTTTATCCATAGTTTGCTGGTTTTCAAGGCTCTTTCCAGTTCATACCTTTTCAGAGTTAGACCATTGTAAATCCTACCAATACAATCTGATTCCACTAATGTACTCAAATCACATTCACTAGTCTCCATGAGCATGTACAGCAGCTCAAGTTCTTCGTTTTGGTCTTGAAAACCAGGTTCATCCTTCAAGATGTTGGCAACAATTTGACGTGAGAGACACTGATCCACCTGCAGATGTGTACGACACGCTCGTTGCACGACATTTCCGCTCATCATGTGTACGACGGAAATATCACTATATACTGTATCCATGATTTCCTTTAGTTATCCGTCAACATACGAATAGCACCCAAAACATCTATGAAGGTGTTGGAATGTGCCAAACAATAGTATAACAATAGTACAACAATAGTATAACAATAGTATAACAATCCTAATTTGAGTATTATCTGGAACAGAGTTTACGATTTCTGAAGTTTTCCAAAACAGCGCTTTATTAAAAGTAATAACAGTTGACATGTTGGGTTCTGACGAAAGACCGCATAAGGAATCTAGGGTGGACAGGATACAGCTTCTATACCAAGGATTCATTGGGATAAATTGTACCGATGATTTTCCCGGATATTCGCACTCATTATGCATCAGGTGCATCATGCCTTGTAAGCTGGGATTAGTCTGGTTGACCAAAAACGATATTTTCCAGAAAATGTCCACTCTGCGATTACAGACATAAGATGTGGGGAGAGACTAAAAGTCACTGTAACTCTTGACATGCTTGGAAAAACTGTAATCTAAGATTTCAATCTTCATCATTTCAACACATTTTAATTTCGCCGTTTCTTTGTCTTTGGTATGCTATTAGCGGCTTGCTTTTCTGGTGTGATAGCCACAATCATGCTCACCACGTGGAAGGTACCCTTTCCATTCAACATTATAATGTTGTGACCGACGTTGTTGTGACCAACGTTGTTTTCGGCAAATAACACTAACTTATTAATAATATCCATGTCACCGCTTAACACATCTGAAACAAGGGAACATGCCGCGTTCACTTCAATCTTTGTACCTCTGAGTATGATCCCATGGTTGAGAGACTATCGATCAAGAATCATGACCTGTACAAGTGGTTTATTTGCACCAATAGACCAGGATGTTCATACTCAGTTTTCGTAGTATCAGTTCAACAGAAAAACAACAATGCGTGTTAGATATGTGATATGATCCCAGAGAAACACGAGCTCTTCTTTTTTACTGGCCGAGCAGAATCCTCCTTTTTTAGGCTAAAGCGATGTCTATTTTTATGTGGTTAACCCGACATGTTTTGTGAACACTAGTTCCGGCTTCAACAATAAATTTGACACCTCCTTCGATACTTGCACGGTTGATACCTGCATCACCCTTTTCCTGAATCACTACGGTCACTTCATAGTCCAAATCCCGTTCGCATAAAGAACAGGTTTCCCTGCTAGCGGCTCAACTCATGTTTGACTCGGAAGTATGTGACAAAAGTTTATCTTCGAAATTTGAAACTTTGTCATACTACGATTTTGTCCAACTTTTAGTATATTGTAGAATATTCCCAACCTAACAAAAAAACATCATAAACAAAATGTTGCAATGTTTTCTTTAATGTTAGGGCACTCTGGTAGTGTATTGACCTGCCAACCAGTAAGTGCACGGCTTACACAATCTTACATGTGAACGTTTCGTTGTACATTTTTACATGAGATACTTGTAGTTGTATTGCGATGTTTGTGTTCAATGATGCCATTTTCAAGCATGCGATAAACGTACGAAGAGGTCGGTGGAGAATGTTTCCCTGCGCAGAACATGAAATGGATTATTTAACTGCTTCCGGAATAGACACAACTCCCTCTGAATGTAAGATGGTCGAGATATATATTTGTTTAGACAAACAAAGACCGTAAAAATAAAGAAATCAGTATAAAACAGAAATGTGGGGTTCAAGCAAAGGGAACACAGCAACAAAATGTCTCCCTTTTCTTCGTTTTTTTTTTTTGCTGACGCAAGTTTTTATTACGAAAACTATGTTTTCAAAAATATTAACAATGGTATATCTAATTATCTATCTACTGATTTCAGTTACAACTTTTTGGGAGCATATACTTTGTATTTAGCAGTGATTTTATACACATACAATTATAAAATATCACGGAGTTGACTTTCCTATACGTGATCTGAAGGTTTGATTATCTACCAGTATGTTTAGAAAGTCAGATTCCAATCATAGTTTCATAAGTTCTTATGCTAAACTGCCAACAATAAGGAGAACGTACTATTCCCGGAATAAGGAATATCCTATGTATTTGGACTCTACCGAGGGCACTTTTTCTACATGTGTGAAACGAAGCTTTTCATTGACTTTCCTATACTAGGATTGCAGAAAATTCAAAGGGGCTCTAATTAGTTAGCTAATCAGCACACTCGTTTAAAGTTTAAATTTAAAAGAAAAACGAACTGACTCTTTAAAAGGATCATAAGATTCAGCCAGTCGGTGAGAAAAACATACAGAGAGGGATTGAAAGATATATATATATCGGCGACGATCAGGAAAGAGAAATTAAAAAAAGACTAAAAATAATTATCCCAATTCGACCTCATTTAAGAGTAAAAAGTAAATTTCAAAGTTGCCAAAACTAAGTTATAGCCCCGAGTATATTACTCAATATCGTTTTATGTTGTTATTATTGTTAAACACATGTTATTCAATAAATAGGTGTTCTGGTTCACGGCGACTTTTCCTGTTTTAGGGTGCCAACAGAACCAACCACTTACTAAGAGGCCTTAACACCAAAGTCTGAGGATCGTTTAAGAATTCAGTGATCGTAGAATCGGACCAGAAGATGCGGACATCGCACCTGTCTAACTAGCTATGTTCGTCTATCCCACTTAATCTTTGCTTTAACTTTGCATTTAACCATAGTTTTGTTATTTTTTGGTTATTCAAATATTTTCGTTTTTGAAGGATATCTTTATTTTCATAAATCAAAATTAAATAAAATTATAATAACAAAATATTTTCAGAGAAAAACGAAAGACTTTTAAAGATTTTCCTATTTTCATAAAAAGTGAAAACTATTCGCTTCGTGTCTTGAGTAAGTACACTTAACTTTCCCAATAAAGTTAAAAACAATTATTACTAAGTATCTGGCTTAATTTTATATTCACACTCGCAAGAAGACTTGCCGTTGCTAGGAATGGAATGGCGGGGCCACTATTATGTACTTTTTCACTCTGCTCATTTCACTATATTACTTTATTTGTTTAACTGTTTGCCGCCTCTCGTTTTTCTCTCTAATATAGTCGAAAGAAGCTGAAATGTTGGAAAACAATCTGAATTTGTGTCTTATACATATGCTTTAAATTTCACTAAACTCGGATATACGTATGTTTAGATTTTTGAAAGTTCAGCCTACATGGGCCACTTATAAGTAAGACCACGTAGATATTTGGCACATATGCGGTAAGGTAAAGATTCGGGACCATTATTTTGTTTTAGGGAGTTAGCTTTGTTAGGTTAAGAGGGCACTAAGATTCGGGGTCACTTCCATTGTCTTCCCTAGGATATGTTACACATATGAGTTTAATTTCATAAAAATAGGATATATCTGAAGTTTAAACTAGGGCATGCTCTCATAGTCTCCTTAAGGGGTGCACATAGATATCCCAAAACACGTCCATTGCCTTCTCCGGTGTATTTTACACAGTAACACACTTTAGAAAAATGTGAGAGAATCTATATAATTCTCTAATATTTCTGTCTATAGGCAAAACACAAACATCACACAAGCACACACACACATGCACACAACATTGGGTTTCATATAGAGAGATTATATTCTTTCTTGAAGTAGATTTTTCATACCTCTGGATGCATCTTTATAAATAAGCGCTGCTCTATATGTAGATCGGGTTGATCATATTGATTGTGATAAAACTCGGTGTAGGCTGGTAAGAATAACATGAAAATTCGGAGTGAGTTTTTTTTATATATAGATTTCGTAATTGTTGAAATTATTAAAACATGTCCAACATCAACTGATTGCTTTTCTATGATAAGTAAAGGATGTTAAATTGGTTTAGTATGTTTGAATCACGACTCGCTGCTGTGTTAGCTATTACTCCTTCTACTTATCCATTAACTAGTAGGGTTGATTCTAGCAATGGTCACCAACTTTTTAAACTTAATGAATCATTTAATTTTTCATTTAAAATTTGACGAACCATTAATATTATTTTAGAAAAAAAGGGTAAATACATTAATATATATAATAACAATCGGAAAGCTCTTATTTTATGAACATCATATGCACCCATTATTTTATGAACATCATATGCACCCATTATTTTATGAACATCATATGCACCCATTATTTTATGAACATCATATGCACCCATTATTTTATGAACATCATATGCACCCATTATTTTATGAACATCATATGCACCCATTAAAGGTCAGACAACTATAGTGTCATTATTTACATAAAACAAATAGAAAATTTAACGTTTAATAAAGTATTACATATTTTAGTGTAATATGTGTTCATGTGCCTGCGGGCAATTACACGTTTTACACGGGCCCTAAGTGGTCTGTGTACCACTGGTTGGTGAGCACTGGATGGGAGCCACAGGAAAGATACATAGAAGAACACCTCCAAAAAAAATCCTAAGAAAACGCTGTCCATTGATATTATGACTAATATTTGTGTGATGCTATGAAAGAGAGACGAAACGTTAAAATAATTTAATCGTACAAGCTAGCTTACCTGCGATGAATACTTTTGTAGATTGGCAACTAGCTGAGATTTGAAAGAAACACGGGTTGCTAGCCACCAATAAAATAAAATAAACTTGCTTGATGCATATAGGCGTATCGCATATCTGTTATGCGTGTGTGTGTTTGTATGTGTTCCTATAAATGTTGTCTCTGCCGAGTTAAACTTCGTCTTAAACAGAAACTCAACGTTATTATCATATCGATTCTTCGTTCGTACAGTATCCCATTGGCAATGAAGCTTTCCTCAAACCATACAACTGAGAATTGTCTTCTTCAACAACTTGAAACGGTTACTAAGCTTGTAAAATGAGTGCCTCATGGATTTGTCTACATACTTAAACTATCTGTTGGTGACCTCTGACACCTAACGAGACACTCAATTTCAATAATAAAGAAGAGTTCCAAGTTTTAGAAGATGATGATAAATAGTTGTATAGTTAGGTAAAAGCTTTGTGGAGGCAACAATAGGCTTTCAAAATCTCAAATAAAAATCATGAACAAACATCAAATTGAAACGCAAACATTTCCATTAATAAATTTCATCCGGGAATTCGTCTACATAAACTGGCCTCCGTCGTTGAGCGACCTTTATTAAGCACATAAAGCATAATGCCCATGAAATGCTCTAAGGATACTACTACATTTCAAGGGCTTACAACGGTGAAATGTTAATTTATTATTAATATAAGACAAAAGTTTATAAATATAAATGTATTAAAACAAATATAATATGTCATATATAAATTTTATTTAGTTCCATTAGAAAGCTTCACTGGTTAAATTCTACACAATTAAAATCAAGATGTACGGTATGTTCTGATAAATTTAATGTAACTAAATTTATAATAATTAGGTGTAAACTTAGGCAAAAAACAATATCTTTACTTTATAATTCATTTAATAATTGAAGTGACAGCGATTGCCCGTTGTTTTTAACGGAATGACTGCTGCGTAAATATGCTTAATGTATACATATATTTGTAATATAGTAGGAAGAATCCCAGCAGAGTACTCGATTAATTGAGAATCGAAACTAAAAGCGCAATATTTATTTATTTACTGGTATAAGAAAATTAGTATGAAATTAATACTGTCAGTTTCAAGCTCAGAAGGACTTAACCCACCGGCTTTCTTCAGCTTATGTTGTCACCTGTTTCAGAAATGTGAATTCACGTGTCACTCTCGTTTTGATGCGCTATTAGCTTCAGAGTGTTATATATATTGGTTTAAAATTAGTGTTAGGAAGGTTTAATAAGGTTTTTAAAAAGAGGGAGGGGAAATGTAACAGTTGAGATTTAAAATTGGAAAAAAATTAGAAATATAAACAGAATTAAAAATATATCTATACAAGAACCATGAGTCAATGTTTATAAGTAGCGTATATTCGGCCGTTACTTTTTTTAGGGTTAATTATGTGTCTTCTAGAGAATGTTAAAGAGAGAAAATGAGTTTAAAGATAATAATTACGAAAAAAAACAGTTAAAAACACACATTAAATTTAAATTCAAGGCCTGGACTAAAATATTTTAAATAAATCCAAAAGGAATTTAAACTAAGATTTAACCCAGGTCCGGTCTTTCCAGCTTGTTAATAAGTATAAGACCAGTGACTTTGCAGGGTTCTTGAATGATTCTGTATTCGGAGTTTAACATTATTAACTGAGGTATAGCGAAGGCTTATGGGAGTAATAATATTGGTATACTGATTAAGTCTGGTTTAGAAATAAGAGTAAGGATTAGGTCGGTTTAGGAGATACAAGGGGTTTAACATTTTAACTTATACATAGTGGAGACTTATGGGAGTGATAATAATGTGATATGGGGGTGTTACCCTCTCAATAATTAGAACACTTATTATTACAAAGTTATTATTTAATATTTATGTAGGGTACATTATTGGTTTTAAGTAGTTGTGTGGATATGGGCTGATTAAAATATTTATTCCTATTTTTTATATTTATGAGGGGTGGTAGTTGGGATGATTTTCCGGGGTGGAAGTCGGTATTTAGTGTGGCAATTATGGGGTAATGTATTGGAAAGACGAGGGATGTTGCTAGGCCTTTTTCTGCATCACACAGAAGACATGAATTTATGGCCGGAGAAAAGGATGGTCTTCACTCTATTACTTTAGTGGTGAAGGGTGTCCTCATGTTTAAGTTGTAATATCCGGGTCGGAAGTGCTGTATTCGCGTTGTTTTTGTATTTGAAGGTGTTTCTGTGTGCGTACACTCTTTGCTTCAAGCTCACTGTGTCATGCCTATATATTTTTCTGCTCTGCCGCTAGTCTGATGTGACACGTGAATTAACATTTCTGAAACAGGTGACAAGATAATCTGAATAAGGCCGGATGGTTAATTCTTTCTTAGCTTGAAACCGACGGTACTAATGTTTTACTAATTTTTCTGACCCCCCCCCCCAAAAAAAAAAAATTCATAAATACATGAATATATTAATATTTATGCATATTTTCACTGTTTATTTTTCTACATCTCTTATTGTCTGTGTCTGTCACTCTCCCCATCTCTCACTATATATATATATATATATATATATATATATATATATATATATATATATATATATATATATACATGTATTGGTTTTTCTTTGTTGGTATGCGGTATCTTTCCACTTTTCTTCGCCTTTCTTAGCGGAAAGAGATAAAGTGTCGGCGATATAACAACTGAAGCGATACAGAAAAAATAGGTAACGAATGACGAAAGAGTAACTGCCATAATCTGACCGAGAATAAACGAGAAACTGAGAATTTATTGATGGTTTACGTGCGCATTCACAATCTCTTTATGAGCATCATGTTTGGCTTATTATTACCTAATAATTCGGAATCGCTTTCGCTTATTATTCTCGTCTGCCCTTCAAAACAGTCATAATCTCTTCTTCTGTCCATTTGCAGAAATGTTTGCAGTATTACATACCAACAAAATACAAATAAAATATAACAAATTAACCTGACACTGTTATGTATCTTTTAGTTTTTTTTCTAATTTCTTATTTGTTTCAAGGAAAATATTTCTGCAAACCCACACACAATTCTTCTCATTATTTTCAAAAAAAATAAAAAGACATACAAAAATTATACTAAGAAAATAAAAAACAAAGAAAAGAAAAATAAAGAAAAATGGCAATAATAAAATAAGTTATTAAATGAGAAATACATAAAAAAAAGTTGCATTAACTTATTTTAGACACGTCGGGGACTTGTTCTCGACAATAAATCCGAGAGTAACTTTGTTGCTGTCATGCTTAGGTATAGTCCTGTTCAGTCATAAGAGGTCCATACTCCCAGGCTTTACCTTCTATTTGAGAAAGGGTTAGTTTATAGCTAACGGCCTGAGGCGCTACTACCAGGGAATACCGACGGAGTTGAATTTTTTTAGATCAAAATGCGCTAATCCTTGTGAATTGGCTTTTCAACTTAACATCTGACATTGTGTTTAACCTCATCGAGAGGTAAATTAAATAACAAATAAACGATTAAAACATTAACCAGAAGAAAGAAACGAAAAGTAAAATGTGAAAGGAAAGTAATAGAAAGAAAGACATAATTAGACAAAAAGAAAGGACAGTTTCATGTAATACGGTTATAAAGAAGAAATAAATAAATAAAAGGTTGCATGAGAAAATGACGAATAGTTTAATAAGCTTGAAGAAAAGAAAATATAGACAGACAAAACCAAAGAGATGATAATGGAAACGAAAAATAAATATGTAAGAAAATATAGAGTAATTAGGAAAATACAACGAAATATATAAATGAAAAAAAAACACAGCTAGAAAGAAAAGTATTTAAAAGTTGATATAGAGGAAATATAGAAAACAGCAGGAAGAAAAAAGAATAAAAAATTCGAAACGAGAGAGAAAAAGGAAAACGAAGAGTTCGGAAAAAATAAAGAAACGAGGAAAAAGAAGGAGAAAAGTGTGGATAATTATGACAAAATTAAACGATACAAAGAAATAAATTGTTAGTAAGTAAAAGAAAGAGAAATCAAATAAAGAAATATTGAAAGAAAAACGATACAGAAAGACAGAAGGAAAATGAAAAAGGAGGATAGAAAAAAATATACGCAGTGAAAAGTAATAAAATTTCGAAAATAAACGAAAGGAAAATATAAACAAAGGAAGAAATAAAAGGAATGAATTTCAAATAAGAAGAAAATAATAAAATCAAGAAATACATACGAAAAAGCAATTGCACTAAAATGAGCGCTTACTTTGAGAAGGGACAGAAAGAATCATAAAACTGTTAGAGAGAAAAGAGACAGAAAAACGAGTAGGAAAGAATGAAAGTCAGAAAAAAATATTTAGATAAAAAATATTAGAAATAGATAAAAAATAAAGATTGATGGAACTATAAAAAGAAAGAACAGATAAAAGAAGAGGAAATACGAAATAAGGAAGCATAGATCAGGTAAATAAAAGAATGATTATGCTATTGTAAAATAACGAAGACTCCTTTTCTCCTTCTTTTTCTCCTTCTTCTTCTTCTTTTTTTCTTCTTCTTCTTCTTCTTCTTCTCCTTCTTTTTTTTGTTCTTTTTCTTCTTCTTAGTTTTTCTTGTTGTATTCTTGTAAATGGTTTTTCCTTTTTTGTTAATCTTTTTTCTTCTTCTTCTTCACATATCAATTCTACTTTTCTGGCTTTTTATTTTCTTTTTTTTACATTTTGTTTCTTCTTGTTTCTTCATTTGTTTCTAATTTTTCCATTTCTTTCTTCTTCTTCTTTAGTTTTAGTCTTCTTCTACTTCTTCTTTTTTACTTCTTCTTTTCCTGTTTTTTTCTCTTCTACCCCCTCTTTTACCTTCCTCTTTCATTCATTCATTTCTTCTTCTTCTTCTTCTTCTTCTTCTTCTTCTCTTTCTACCTTTTCTTCTCCCTCACTTTTTGGCTCCTTTCTTGTTTTTTTATTTCTGTTTTTTATTACTTTATCTACTTAATCTGCTTCTGTTATTTCTTCTATCCTTCCCCTTTTTTCTTTTTATTTTCATTCTTCTCTTTCTTTCTCGTCTTCTTCTTTTCTTTCCTCCTCTTGTTCGTTCTCCATCTTTCCCCTTCTTCTACACCCCTTTTTCCTTAACTCACCAACCTTCTGCCTCACATGATTTCGGTTCACTTTCTCCCCGTGATTTCCTTAAGTAAACAAACCAACAACAAAAATCACTTAATGTCTTTCCCAGACATTGTTTCGGTTTCAAATGACAGTATCGGTAGTAACATTAGGGAGTTCTTTGGTTGCATTAAAAAACCAAAAAAAACAGATGCCAGGCTGGGTGTAATTCTTAAATGTTGTTCCTTTTTTTCCTTGTTCTTGCACACCAGCGTCTCCCGCCTTTTTCTTCAACCTCACACCCCGTATTCGCTTTATCTACCTTTACATTTTTTACAACAACGACTGCAGTTTTCACAACCTATCTCTCCATAATAACTCACGATGTATTTTAGGTTTTCACTTTTGGGGGCTTTTTAGATGCGTCCCTGAATAAAGCTGCTTTATTTGTTGGTTGGTAGATCCGTCAACTGATTGTTCTGTCACGCTTCGTTTTCAAATAGCGTTTTCACCGCTAAACAAGTATATTGAATAGACGTATCTTATTTCGAAGGCGTCCAAACATTTCTTTCAGAGGCTACGTCCGTCTGTCTTTCGGTCAGTGATGCTTAAATTTTAAATAACATTTTCTTTGATTTCTCACGGTAAACTCTGAAATAGGATGCTCGTCAGTCTGTAACGGTTAAGGTTGAAATGCGATTTTCTTTTAACGCAAGAGGCGCAGATTTGATGGGATCTCCTTAAAAATGACCTTTTTTAAAACTACGTTACTCTAACTTCTCCGGTTGTACATGCTTTTTGGGTTAGAATCAAAATGTAATATCTGTTCTTGTCTGTCTTAGGAGGTCATCTCTAGGCATTACCCCCTTATGTTAGAGAGAGTTGGTTTACGGTCGATCGCATGTGGCGTATCATGACCAGGGGATGCCGACAGGAGCGATCATGACTAAGCTTTGTACTAAATTAAAGTGGTCTTTTTTTTGTGGGAAGCGCATTCCCACAAATAATGGCTTTGTGTCTAACCGTGGCGTTTTATGAAACCGGAAAACGAACTCTCTTTACCGTTACATTTGAATTTGTTTGTTTCGTTTGTTTCGTTTGTGAGTTCTACTTCAAATAAAGCTTTCTATTGGTGAGTGTTTTGATGTTGTTTCTTGTCTGTTGATCCTAATGTGACAATTGTTGTTTGGTAGATCATAACAAGTAGAATGTTTATTTTCGTTCATCTCAAGAGATTACAAAAACATGGAGTCCATGTTGAAAAAAAAATAAAGAAAGCCTCGAACATAACACATAAAATCATAATATGGTTTCCATAATAAACATACGTTAATGAAGAACATTTAAAGTAATCTCACGCTAATCCAACCCATCTCTGAACATTACTCATTTTTGAATATAAATTTATTTGTTCAAATGGAAAATATTTTCTATAAAAAACTTCAATAACACTTAGAGATGGTTTTTCAGTGCAATAATGTTAGACATGAATTCAATTTGTTCTAAGATAGGTCCAGCTGCCACGCAGGGGCATTTTGCGAGATTATACACAATAACCGAAAAGGACCCGTCAGCATTTTACGGTAGGGTTGACCCCCTTAAGACGGAACGGAACTATACGTCATTCAAACAAAAGAGTCTGGTCCATGAACGCGTCAGACTCTAGTGCTAAATTATGCCAAGGATTTCCCCTATCTTCTTTTTCTAGCTATGTGGTAAATTTTCTAGCTATTTTGAGATATTGTTATTCTATTCTAAAATAGAAATAAATATAAATAGAAAATAAAATAAAAATAATAAAAAATAAAATAAGAAATAGAAAATAAAATAAAAAATAAAATAGAAATAAAATTTCTATTCTAAAATATTCTAGCTATTTTTCTAGCTATTAAAAAAAGATTAAAAAAAAATTTTTTTTTAAAGATAAATAGAAAAAGATAAATATTTTAAAAAGATAAATAGAAAAATATAAATAGCTATTCATAGCTATAAAAAGAATTTAAAAGATAAAATAAGAAATAGAAAATAAAATAAAAAATAAAATAGAAATAAAATTTCTATTCTAAAATATTGTAGCTATATTTCTAGCTATTTTCTAGCTATTGAATTTAGCTAATTTACTAGCTAGCTTTTTCTAGCTATGTGGTAAATGTTCTAGCTATGTGGTAAATAGTAAAGTACAGTAGGCTAGAGAATCGGAATGGGACAACCAGCCTAGGAGAAAGAAAAAAACTCGAAGGCTTATTGTTAATTAATTTGCCCTAATCTTTTGTAACTAAGTTCTTCCATGATCTGCGAAATGCCGCGCAAGTTGCATTTAACGTTAACTGGCATAGACGAACTGACTTATTTAAATTAGTGTTTATTCTATAACTTAAGAATTATAGTATACAGAAATTGCATTTAAAAGAATATTTCAAAATTCACAAGAAATCTCTTTACGGACACGGATCAGAAAAAATACGATAAATAAACAATAAAATCCAGAAACGGAATAGACACACTACGAATATTGTTGTTCCCGTGAGATTCAGTGAAAAGTAAGATACAAGGTTTAAAGTTGACGTGCGAAGAGATGCCTCTGATAAAATATTAATAAAAAAGAAGAAAAACGACGAAAAATAAGAGAAAGTTAAACCTACTATTAAGCTATTAAAATAGTGTTTGAATATAAATAATCTTTAAACAGACTGATTGTAAAAGAAACCATCTTTTTTCTAGAAAGACAGTAACCTGATATTGAGATAGACTTGTTGTAATTTTTTGAGATTGAATGAACAACAAGCATTTATAGTTTTGAGAAAAGTGCGACACCGAAATGTCTCACAAACTATTCGTAAACCTATCAACTCGAGTTCAACTAATCACATATAATTAATTGTCAATAATCGGTATTAGATTTCGGTGCAAAATGTCAAAAAAACGTTCGATATGCCGTAACACATCAGAAAATCAAGGATGTATACATCACAACGAAACTCTTATTAACCCATTCTAATTTTTACGATTATATTATGTTTAACTTCAATTTACTAACACTACAAATCCTGCCCTAATTTACTAAGTCATGTTTCAATTTCTGCGGTTCCATAGTGATTATTAAGGCACTAATATTGTTGGTAAATGTATGAATCCGCCATTTCCAGCCGGTTATGGTCAAATAGTAACTTGTGTTTAATTACACGTATACAATTCATCTGTTAAAATAAGTATTGTACGTCAGCATAAAATTACATAAAAACGGTGTATATGCCATAAAACAGACAACTAAACCAAAGCGAATTGAATCACGTGAAAATGTGTCTTCCAGAAACGTACCGGCGCCATTAAGTAAATACAAGACAATAAGAATGGCAAAGATTGTCTGAGATATTACCTGCTCGGACACTTTCGCTGTGGCCGCTATTGTTTCTTCTGGTGCCAACCCATGAGTAATGTCATAGAGGGAGGAAGAGTTCAATCATTTAAATATGCTGTTAAAAACAATAGATACATTTACTTTGTCGAATTGCTATTAAGACTTTAAGATTTTTCGGGTGAGAATGACCTAATTTTTCTGCGGTCTTGACGGGAAGGCTGATATATACATGATCGGGTCGGTGAAAGGGCGTTTGTACGGCATATCAACCCTTTTTTAAAAACCTGAAACATGAAATCCACCTGTCATCGTATTTAAGATAAATAAATATAATTAGATGATGTTTGAAGCATTGTAATGTTTCTTGATGCATCGCAGCTATTGCCTGTGCGGCTCAGATCACAATAAACTATTCATAACTGATCGCTGTAGTCACGGATTGATTGCCGATCCTAGACTTGCAATGCAGATTCGATGTAGCTTGTCTAATGTAGAACAGTAATGCAATACATACATTTATAAAATTAATGTATTTAATGTGTAACATTTTTATTTCGTAAATCATGAAAACAGTTTAGTTTGTTTATATTATCAAAATGAGTGAAGTAGTTATTTTAAAATTCTTGCGAAAAAAAAAGAAATGAGAGCTTATGAGAAAGAGATAAAGAGAGGGAAAACAAAAAAAGAAAATAATATAAGATAGAGGGAGGATGACAAGAAGGGTTTCATGTTATTTTTAACCTCCCAAGTATTACACCCTCCTTTGATGGATTGGGTAATGTAATATCTGTTTTGTTTACATCATACCATCTTTACCTTTTCAGGGGGGAGTAGTGTAGTATATTTTCTGTTGTGATGATACCATACTCGCAGGCATTACCTAGCCTTTTTATGGTGAGTTCCTCCCAGGTATTACTTCCACTATTTTGGTAGGGTAGTGTAGTATCTGTTCTGTTGTCAAAGTACCACCTCTTTTTTCAAGGGGGCGGGGCTGATCCTCCCAGGATCTTTCTTTTGATTGAGAAGGATCTAATTATATCAAGTAATTGCCGAGTAATACCGTATGAGCGTATTTTCAGAAGCCCTTTATGCCATACCTTGTAAAAGGCCTTGGATATATCAAGAGCTACTGCCCTAACTTCACCTGCATTGTATGATACATGCGTTCAGAGATGACCGTTAGGATGTCTGCAGTAGATCGTGCTTGTCTAAATCCATACTGGCGGTCAGAAAGGACTTTAGCATTAACTAAGTGCCGGGCTATCGCTAGATTGATTAGGGATTCAAAGATATTAGCAAAGATCGGAAGTAGACTGATTGGGCGGTAGTTCTTAGGATCGTTTCTATTCACAGAATTCTAGTAGACTGGTACTACAGAGGCAATTTTCCAGCTATCGGGGAAGAAAGATTTATCTAGGCATGTTGTTGTAGAGTTTGGAGAGGACAGGGGCCAGTTCCGCAGAGCATTTTTTAATTACTATTACAGGCTCAAAAGCAGGCCCACTAGCTTTGAAGGTGTCAAGGTTTTTGTATGTCTCTGACCTGGGATGGGGTGATGACCAGGTCATCAAGTGTGGTTTCGGTCTGCAATGGGAATCCAGGGAGGGGGTGGTTTTCTGAGTCCAAAGTGGAGTTGGAGGCGAAACGCTGGGCAAGTAGTTCAGCCTTATCAGTTGCTGTGCAAACGACATCATTGTTGTTTGATAGTGGGGGAATCGTTGGTTGCCCATTGTTCACCACACTATTGTAGATTTTCCAGAAGTCGCGAGTACCTAATTTCTGTGATTAAATGCGTTTTTTTGTTAACTCAGTATACTTTTTCTTTGCTTCACTTATTACGGCCATACACCTATTTCTTGACTGTATAATTTTCTGTCTATTAGTAGCTGACTTATAGCGACCGAATTCACGGAATGCTTGCTGCCTCTAAGCAATAGCAGTTGCACAGTCTGAGGTGAACCATTAAGGAGGTGTGGCTTGCTAAAGAATTTTCGCATGGGGACATAGGCTTCAATGCTTGCTTTGACCCATTCAGTTAACTCATTTGCACACAGGTCAGCAGGGAGTGAGAAGGTTTCTCTCCATGGTGTGTCGCTGATGTGATCTCTGATTAACTCAAAATCAGCTTGCTCGTAGTATCTCGTTATTTTGAGCAACGGCTCATCAGGTTTTGGACGACTCCTTAGGGTGATATGAATCGTTAGCACTATGTGATCAGCATTCCCGAGTGCGCCATGAGCTTTCGTCACACAATCCTCGGGCATTGAGGTAAACAAAAGGTCTAAAAGTGAGGCTTGCTTGCCTGCTCGATCGGGGATGCGGGTCGCGAAATCGACACTCTGAGAGAGGGAGTGAGCAAAGGAGAAATTATACGTAGATTTGCCGGCTGCGTCAGTAAGGCTGGGAAATTCCAACCAGTTACGGTGGTGTGCATTAAAATCTCCAAATACATGTATCTGAGCATTCGAGTCAAGTTAGAGTGCTCTATCTATGATTTCAGAAACAGAGTTTAGCAGTGTACAACCCTGGGTCGGAGTGGAACGGTATCAGAAATATAAGTAACTGACGCTGTGATGTAAAGTCAATGTAAAGCACATGTTTTGGTCATCCGATTCTAACCTATGTTCTCTAGTCAGGGGGGGGGGTGTTCCGAACATACACCCATAGCCTGTGCATATGTTTGTCAGAGTTTTTACAGTAGAGTGGAAGGTAATCAGTCATGTCAGAGTAGTGAGTGAAGATTGAGGATTGAAGGTTCGTTGCACTATGTGCTAGAATATCCCCGGATATTTGTGAATGCGAGCCTCAAGGGCGGAGGCGAATGTGTTTTTTGTTAGGTGTCTGGTTTAGGTTTGATTTTGTAATGACATGTTTGTTTTGATACAGAGTGGGGTGGGCAAGGTGGGTGCTTGTTAGGAGCCAATAAGCTCACACAACCACTCCATTAATTGCGACCTGGTCCATGGGGTGTGTGGCCTCGGGAAAGCTCACAGAAGATAACTGCAGGGCCCCTTTCCATGCGCGACATGACACATACAACTACCCACGGTATTATGCAACTGATGATAAAGCAGCCGTTCTTAGCGCTACCTAAAAGTTTAAGCTCCTGTTCTGTCAGTCGGAAACAGCAGCCAGACAAGCTGTCTAACCTGTACTCTCAACTTGCCGGAACAAGAGCGACCCAGACTGGTCATGTAAGACTTGGAGACGAAAAAACTTTCCCCAAATTGCTGAAATAGAGAGAAAGAGAAACGGCGTTCATTGTCTTAGTAAAGAAACAAGACCAGTCACTGGGTGTTTTGAGGCATTCCAGCGCTGGTACCTCTGGCATATAGACAAAGAAGGAGTGCAAAGGCCGGCGATAGGCAGAATATGTCTACTCCTTAAGAAATTGTAGGTTTGCAAACCGGATATTCTGTTCGAGATTCCAACTCTAGGAAATTTGTCGATCAGGTTTGCTGCCACGACGTAAGTAGTTGGTAACAAGGTTTCCTTCCAGAAATTACATTCCCTTTTTGAGGGGTGGCAGTATAGTATATGTTCGTTGGTCAAAACACTATCCTCCCAGGATTACCTTCTCTGTTTTTGTGAAAAAAAGAAGGAGAAATAAGAGAGAAGATAAAGGGCAAAAGAAAAAAACCAAAATAATATTCAGGGAATCATCCAGTGGCTAGACGTATCTTATTTTCGTGTTAGATTGTTTTAGAGAGGTTGGGGGAGATACAGTAGAAACCCATTCTTTGTCTGATTGTGTTTGTAGAGAGGGCTATTACTGCAGATTCTCTTATACGGCGTATCGACTTTCTATGTACCCTTCAACTATATATATATTCCCCAATTATATGACCTTCCCGTCTTTTATCATTTTAGCACACTTTTCATCCGCTCTTGAAAAAGCCCAGATCACATCGGGCGAAACGTGGAGCTTATGGGTCTTCCACGGTTCCATTTTTAATTTCATCCCGTCGGATTGTTTTATCCTTTTATCTACCCATATGTATATATATACACACACACACACATATATATATATATATATATATATATATATATATATATATATATATATATATATATATATATATATATATATATATGATCACAGAGAAAATACACTTAGAACTTTTTATGCTTGCAGAGTGTGAAAGTGCTAGTAGGGTGTTTTTAACAAATGAGTCACCACTTATCAAGGCCAAAAGCGATTCCGAAAGAAGGTGCAATTAGATGGATTGATTGTTGGTTAAATGATGAAGAATATTATGATAGGATAGACACTGATAAATATAATTAATAAAAGTTGATTTCTTTTTCCTTAATGTGTGTCTCTTCTAAATCATGGAGACATTTCTCAATCAGTTGCACAAATAAAAATTCAAAATTTTATAACATTTTACGACTTTCTGCTCAAACACAATTACGATCAGCACGTTTGTGTCTCGCAGTGTCTTTAATGTAAACAGTAGAAGTTATAATCGAAACAACGAGTGGGTTCTATTGAGGACACTAAATTAATCCACACTTAAATTAGACGCAGAACGCAATTTACTTATGAAATGTTCGCCAAAATCTGAACCGCATCTACAAATCAACCTATGAAAAGTATCTGCCAATTACGCATCTTCGAAGACACGTGATACGCAATTTGATCGTGTAACCGCTAACTACAACTAATACTGGAGTCAGTTTCATACGGACATTTAGAATGAGAAATTTCATCGCTTCAATATTAGTTAAATTCTGTACAGTTTTATTTTTATTTATGAAGATATTAATTTGAAAAATATCTGTTTATTACTAATATTTAAAAAAAATAAGTAAGTGCTGATTAATATAACGGTTTTAAAACGTTAATAAAGTGAAAAACTAATTAACACAAATATATGATGTTACGCTTATATCTTATTTTAATGCAAATCGTTAATCATAAAAAGAGTAAATATGCAGATTTGTCACTCAATACTTTTATAGTATTGTCATTCTAATCTTTTTTATATCGCCATTTTGATTTTTCAATTTTTTAATCATTCATGATCAAATTTACATCAGTTAATGCTTCCTATTCTAATTATCTATTAATTAAAATAAATAATTAAATCTATTAATGATAAATATAAACACTTCTATTGCTTGGCGTCTGTTTAATTATTGCGTATGAATTTATTATTTTTACGGAAACAGAAAGTTCTGCTACCAGTTGTCGAATCGACAACGAAACTCTTTCATTTTGAATTTTGGATAATTAGAAAAATATCCGATTGCGGAATATTTTGTAGAATGCATATATGTCAGCGTTTCTTAGCTTTGATGAAAAAATGTGTTTTAAATGTGACATTAGCTATAATATTTGAGAGGCTTAGTAAGTAATAAGAATAAGATATAGAGAGTTGAAATAATTGTTTAGATGTGGCATTGATTCTGTAAACAAAAACAGAGTTTAAATAGAAAATAACATTATCAAACACTGGAGGTTGCAGGTAGAAAAGCTTGATAATAGGTGTTGGGAAAATGGGTAATTAGATACTCCAATAGCATCGCCACGCATCAAAACAGACCAACACATAAAACATGGTTCGTAGCTAATTGATCACCCATGAGTTTGTGACCGTATTTTTACTAGAAAAAAACTATTATGATAAAAAAAAGTATATCCTTATCCTGACGTCAGTACGACTGTTATCACCTGTTGTTCCCTACTTATAATAATGGAATCACCTAGATGTAACGATTAAAGAAACGCATCTCTGATGTCGCTATACGTTACATTCATTCCTGATATCTCTACTGTTTAAAGTTTTGAATTTATATCTGCTGAAATTATTTTTGTTTTTGTTTACAAACCTTATATATCAGGAAGTTAAAATTTATTCATATTTTAAAAAGGTTTTAATCATTACTTTACAGCATTAAATATTCTAATTATATTCCTGGTAAATAAACACATATTAATAGCAAAATGTTTTTAATTTGTCTGCTAACAGATATAGACATGTTTCCGAGGGCTAAATATATTACACTTTTACCGTGCTAATTCTTTCTAAAAAAGCGGAAACTTCAGAAAAGAGAAAGCTCCACCATCCTTCTTTACCACAGCTACAGAATTCTCGATACAACTTGTACTTTTCTGTAAACTAAAATGTAATTATCTTAACATTAAATCTAATTAAATTCTGGTCATAAATCGACTTCGTAAGTAATTAAACCATGTTCATGACATTAATCATTTTCAATCCTCTCATAATATACTTCATCATTCAACTGACAATGGATCTCTCCCATTAGCAATTTTCTTTGTGTGGCTTTCAGCCTTGTTAAGTAGTAAATATTTAGTAAAACAACATTTAAAATAAAGAATGATGATGCAAGCAAAGATATCAACGATATATAACGTTAACCGTTCATTTTATAACGTGAGAATATCCACAAGGTACCTCGTGCCTTTTCCGCAAAACAAAGCAAATTAAGTGATATCCCGATAAAAAAAAATCCGAGAAGAGGTTAGTAAATTGATAATAAACAACGAATATGAAACTCAGGATCAGATAGTCATAATAATTACTTCTAAGTAAAACCGAGTCCTACGTTTCCCAATTAGTAGATCACAGTACTGTACGGATTACAACACCCATTTGAAGAAAAGTTCTTAGTGAAATTCTTGTTCGGTTCTCAACTTCCTTTGGCAAACTAATGTTTTAAGAAAGTGTCTTGTTTTCTTTATTTACTTGTTTCGTTTGTTGGTATGAATAACTGGCGTCTTCATGTCAGCTGCGTGTTTTGAAATAGTTTCATTTGCGAAAGTGGAAACTGAGTCGTTAAAAGATTCCTTCTCAAATTTACCGTTTTCTCTTCTGGCAAAACGATCGTGAGGAATGAAATATATTGGGAAATAATAAAATTGAAGGTCAGGCGCTAAGAAGAAAGTGATTCGTATCAGCTTGCAAAAGACTGCCAAATGCACACACACGCACATGCACACTCACACACTCTCTCTCACACACATATACACACAACTACATGTATATATATATATATATATATATATATATATATATATATACACGCATATACACGCTAGCTTGCAAAAGACTGCCAAATGCACACACACGCACATGCACACTCACACTCTCTCTCACACACGCACACACACACACACACACACACACACATATATATACGCGCATATACACGCTAGTTTGCAAAATACTGCTAAATGTTCACACAGACATACACCCATCCACTCCTACACACACACACACACACACACACACACACATATATATATATATATGTATATATATATATATATATATATATATATATATATATATATATATACATATATATATATATACATATATATATATATATATTCAGATAAAGTAAACATCCACATGATAAAAATCCAAAGAGTTTACACCGGGCTTATCAAAGGTGCTTAATATCAAATGGAGTTTTTATATATATGATTATTTTTTTATACAGACATCTACATAATCTGCGACAATTTAGCGTGTCCATATTATGCGCGATATGGGAGTGGGAATGCAGACGCAGTCTTCAGTCTGGCCTTGATTCTTGGTGGATTAAGAGGTTAAGTTATTTATTTCTAATCGTTTTGATTGATAACTTTTTAAGTTTTTATAATTCTGTATCCTATTTTCAATTTTATATTTTACTAGACCACCCGTGACCCGTTGGGTCAGTTTGTTATATTAGCTATGGAATTCATGTATGAGCGTGACACTTGTGGCATAAAGAAAATAGTTTTTTTTTACATAACAGAAGCATTTCTATGAAAGTATATTAAAATGAAAAAAGAATATAGATTTCTATGAGTCGTTCTGTTTATTATAATTGTTTTTTTTTTTTTTAAATTACAGTTACTGAATTATAAGTGGTTGGTTAGGGCGATTTGAGAAAGGAAGGGGGTACAGCCGTGGCCACCGAGAGACAGCAGGCTTTCTCGCGTACGTAACGAAAACAGACGGAGTAGGAGTGGTGAAATCTATGAGAGGGAAAGTGGGAGGTGGTTTCGTTCACCGACCGCTCGTATGGCTGATATTAATAATGAGTGTTGTTTTTTTGTTCGTTTGTTTTTGTTTTTTGAAAGGGAGGTGTTTTTTGAAACTGCGACAGACTTTACGAAGTCTTCCCGTTGAATGTTTTTAGCCGTGAAGAAAACAAAAAAACTATTTGATGAAATTAAATGAAATTGTTTATATTAAAAGACTAAAACAAACATTGCTAAAACTCTCAGTATTATAAGGTCAGGATCAAGGACAATGAAGCAGTCCTGGGAAAAGAGTGGCGCCCTCCTCTACATCTTGGGTTAGTTGATAATGTAAAGAGATCCTCTACTGTAATCGGGCAATTTAGCCTTTTATAAAGTCTGAAATTAGCGACCACCTCACCTAAAATAAGCGAACGCCATTTTTGTTTGACGAATTTGACAATATAACTAAATAAATATTTGAAATAAAAAAAATTAATTTCTCAGATGTTAACCATACAATATCATTGCCCTTGTCTTATTTTTACGTCTCTATTTGGTACTTTGTTACATGGGGACCCGGGCTAACTTTGACCCTGACCCTAACTTTAACCCTAACCCCCAATGACCCTGAACTTTATAGGTAACCCTACCCCCTCCCTAACCCTAACGACGGGGTCAAAGTTAGCGCGGGTCCCAATCTAACGAAGCACCATCTATTTGTTAGTAAGTTACGCTTGTTTTATTATGAGCACCCCCCCGGATAAGAGTGAAATATTTTGAAAAAATTAATAATTTGCCTTCCAATAACGCGTGTACGATGGACACTCTACTAAAAAGGGTTTATATACCGTAAAAACTGGTAGGCTTCCGATAGTAAACGAAATTATACTTGTTACTTTTTTTTTCGATTAGATTTTCTTTTTTATTTTGCTTTGAATCACGACTTTCCTCACTTTCGTTTTTGTTAAATATTTTTTTTTTTACTTTTTGCGATTTATTTATTTGTTTTATTGCGTTTTCACTTTTCAATTACGTTTATTCTCTCTCTCTCTCTCTTTCTTTATCTTCTCCCTCTATCTCTCTCTTACGAACACAAACTTTCTCTTTCTTTCGTACGCGCTCTCTGTGTTTCACTGAAAAAAAAAAGGAATTCCACAGTGTTTTCTACATCAATTTGTATAATTTACTGTTAATAAAATTATCCGGTGGCTAGAAATATGCACATATCTTACTCACCAAAATTTTGCGTGACGGGATGGAAGTATATATATTTATTATATTACTCGGTTGTCGGGGTAAAAGCTGTCTCTTCAGCAATCACTATCGGTCGCGACTCCCCTCCCCCGTTGTCAGGGGCAAAAGTAAATACTAAATCTTATTAAATGAGAGTGTCAGATCGTGACACAAAATAAGAAACTTAACTTCTCAGATGTTAACTATACAATATCATTGTCATTGTCTTATTTTTTACTATCTCTATTTGGTAGTTTGTTACATTGGGACCTGGGCTAACTTTGGCCCTGACCCTAATTTTAACCCTAACCCCAATGACCCTGAACTTTATAGCTAACCCTAACCCCTCACTGACCCTAACCCTAACGACGGGGTCAAAGTTAGCGCGGGTCCTAATGTAACAAATCACCTTCTATTTGTTAGTAAGAGACTTTTTGCGATTTATTTATTTGTTTTTATTGCGTTTTCACTCTTTCTCTATCCCCCCCCCTCCATCTCTTACGAACACACACTCTCTCTTTCTTTCGATCACGCTCTCGGTGTTTCACTGAGAAAAAAAAACAAAACAAAACAAACATTGCTTATTGTCCGTTCAAAACATTTAAAAAATAAATACTGGTTCCTTACCATCCAAAAATAATAAATAAATGTTTTAACACTTTAAGAAGTGGTGCAAATAAAAAATAAATACTTAGTTCAAACTATCATTGAAAAAAAAACATTGCTTAACGTCCGTTCAAAAACAACAACAACAAAAAATAATAGACATGCCCTAAAAACGTCAAAATAAAAAACAAAAAATTGTTTTAAGTTTTAAGCAACACAAAAAAGTACTTTTTGACCGGGTGATTAAAAAAAATGTATTATTTCTTCCCCTTCCGCTCGAAATGTAGAAGAAAAAATATTAGCGGCTGGTTGGGATCGAACTATAAACCAGTCGGGCCAAAGACAAAAATACTACGTCGCTTACCGTTGCGCTAAAGGGAAATAATTAAAATACGATGCAGAAATTAGGCTAATTAAATGTTATTAATAATCTAGGTGCGGCACGCATGCGCAGAGCGTTTGCTGGAAGCGTGACACACGTACGTACACCTTAGCGTATTAATATATAGAATATTGTTGTTGTTTTGTTTGTTTATTTTTGTTTTTTAAAAGGGTTTGAAACTGCGACAGACTTTACGAAGTGCTCCCGTTGAATGTTTTTAGTCGTCAAGTAAACAAAAAAACTATTTGATGAAATTAAATGAAATTGTTTTATATTTAAAGCGATATAAACATTTCCAGAATGAAAAATTGCATGCGTTCGTTAATAAAAGGAGTTCAACGGAATTAGAATAACAGATTGGAAGACGATGCTATTTACGCATGCGCAACCGGATGTTGAAAACCGGAAAGCTGATTGCAAACATACAAGACCCATAGACTTTTAGTAGTATAGATTATTAATTTAACGGCAATAAAATAATAATGATTGTAATATATGGAAACTAAAGTAAAATAAACCAAAATTCACTAAACATTTACTAAAATATAAGGATAGTAATAGCGACATAATAATAATAATAATAATAATAATAATAATAATAATAATAATAATAATAATAATAATAATAATAATAATAATCGTAATGTCAATAATAATAGTAGTATTAATAATCATAATAAGGGAATGAGAATACGATTATAATTGTGAGAAATAAATAGATTTATTCATCACATTTATTTATCACCTTTATTATGATCATAAATACTATTATTATAATTCTTCTTCTTCTTCTTCTTATTATTATTATTATTATTATTATTATTATTAATATTCTTATTATTATTATTATTATTATTACGATTAGTATCATGTTTTCTCACTAGTTCTCACACAGGCCGTCATAAGTGATTGCTCACTGATAATCACCAATGATGTTCACCGGAGTCTGAGAGACAACAAGTCTCCCTAGATTTCCAGCGCTCTAAAGCTCTTTCCATAACTACTGCAAATGAATGTGCGTTATCACAACAGGCGCTTACCATATATTTCTCGTTGGCAACGGTCATTGGTCTTATCTGGGATTTTGATGACAATAAGCCTCCCCAGTGTCGCAGATCTCTTTGCGCTCTTCCAGTGGACGTTTGGTTAGTGCTATCCCCCATCGGTCTTTCTATCCTCCTTGACCCTTCACGACTGTTTTGTGTGGAATCAGCCGGGGCTGGTGCCATCACCCTTTTTATAGAGGTGGGAATTTAGGAATTTTCTTGCAGTTTCTGTTCCTTGGGTTCTTGTGGTGCTTTTTATATTATTCTGTTTTCTCCCTATTGCACCTTGCATGATATTTGTTAGTCTTCATAGCTTATGTTGAAATGTTTCCGCATTCAAGGATTTTCCTTAAGGTTACAGCTGTTTTTATCATTGCCGTCCATTTTACTATCTCAGTCTTCCATTTGATTCCAATTTCTCCCCTGTCTTTTTTCCAGGTTCTCCGGAATCCTAATGCTCCATACCCCTGTCGAGTTCAGTTCATTTGCTTCGTTTTCTGTCTTTTTGGTTTTCACTCTGTGGTCGGTTGGGACGGCAAAATCTACAATTTGGAAAGATTTTAATTTCTTGTTGAATATTATGACATCCGGCCTTTTTTGCTTGCATGAGTTTATCTTTTTGTACCTCCATATCCCAGATAGTTTTGTGTTTTCGTTTCCAAGTTCTGTCTTTGGTTTATATTTGTACCATTTGTCTGAGTGTTGGAAATGCATGTGTTTGCATATCTCTCAGTGTACTGCTTTCACCACGCAGTCATGCCTATTTTTGTATTCTTTTGGGACCAGTTTTTGACATTCACTTATTATGATTTACTTTTTCGTCTCTTTGTCGACACAATCTGCATTTACTGTTTTCCTGGGTTTTATCTATTTTAGCTTAATTTAGTTGGTCCTAATCGCATTGTTATGTGCAGTCCTCAGTAAGGAATCCGTTTTTCCGTGCAAGTGTCCTTTTCCCAGCCATGTCCAACAATTTGTGTGCGTCTCTTCTCTTGTAATTATTATGAAAGGTCCACATAGTTGTTTTTGTTCCCATTTTTCTTTTCTTGTCCGTTTGTTTCTAATTTCGGTGCTTCTCTAGTTGTTCGTTTGGACTGTGCCTCTTGCTGCGGTAATCAGCCTTTCTGTGTTTTTCCTTTATGTAGTTTTTAGTTATATTTTAGTGTTGTCCACACAGTTTTCTATACTTACCAGTCCTCTTCCCCCTTTGTTTCTCTTAACGTAGAGTAAGTCTATATTGTCTTTTGGATGTAGTGCGTGGTGTATGGTGATTCATTTTCTAGTCCTCTAGTCAAGGCGTCTCATTTCTTCTTTTGTCCAGCTTATGAATGGTCCAGAGTATCTTATTAGTTGTACTGCCCCAGGTATATATTCATTTTATCATGGTTCTGCTATATAATTTTGTTTTAAGCGCTTTCTGGTTCTTCTCAGATATCATTTTCGAATCTTCTCTTTCATTTCTGTTGATTTGATTGTGTCTGCTTCCAGAACTCCCAGAAATTTATAGCTGTCCTGTTCGCCTAGCGCCCTCATCTGCTTTTGTTTGGGTAATTTCATGCCCTTAGTCGTCTCTAACTTTTCACTTTTTTATCTCTAGCAGTGCATACTTTTAAATTCCGAATTTCATTTGAATGTCCTGGCTGAAAATGTTGGTCGTATTTATCAGCTTTTGCGGTTTCTTTTTTTCTTTTCGCAAATAGCTTCAGATCGTCCATGACCATAACATGGTTTATTCTTTGTTCTGTGCTTGTCAACCTGTATCCGATATCGCATTTCCTGAGTATGATGTTGAGTGGAATCATGGCTATTATAAACCGTAGTTATGATAGGGAGTCTCCTTGGAAAATGCCTCTTTCTATTTTGATCTCTGTCAGGTGTTGCCCTTCAGCTGTCAGTTCTAATCGCAATGTTCCCATTGCTTTCTTGTCATGCAAGTACATCGAAATTTTGGGTTGACATGATGGAAAGATAGAGGAAAGTCGTAGCCGTAGCTACAACAACCACAACCACAACCGCAACAAAATCTCACTTCTCCCCTTTCACC